>OX235265.1:97363439-97963439 GCA_944472135.2 Trichobilharzia regenti
TAGCCCACCTTGTAGATAGTGAGCATAAGGCTGAAGTTAATGCTGCATTTAAAATTATCTATCGTATTCCTACTAATCTTAATTTTGCTCTATGAGTTCGTATTCTACATACAGCTGAAGCAATAGGAATCCACCTGAAGAAGCCAAACTTGTGTGTTCAGAAGAAATTTGCACAGCCACTTTCCTTACCTTGGCCATCGTTACATGACTGTATAAACCGGACTACTTCATCCCCCTCCCCCCTAGAATAATGTTTCTTTTTAAAAACTATAATTGTCCGAATTATTTTATTTTTCTGACTACTTCATCTTTAATTACGTGTTATCCTTGTAAAAATTATTTTATTCTTATGACCATTTCAATATTAGTTACAAATTATCATTGTCCAAATTGTTTTATTTTCTTTAACTATTTGTAACGTAGTCAACCTGTGCACACGCTTATTCCGTGATTAATCTTCATTTTTCCAGAATTGTGCATTATGCAATCCACTTGTTGTATCCATTTCCACCTTTTAAATGTGTATATTAAATTTCTTCGTTAACTATCAACCCACTGACATTTTGACGCTGACCAATTATTGTCAACAAAGATATCAGTGCCACTTGATTGGTGAACTGTTGTGTATTGTATTAAAAATGCTATACGTGTATATTAGAGGAGAGCCAGAGTGCGATGAGACTCCCATTGAAAAGTAAATATTTCTTCACTCAATCTTTCTGTTTTCCCAATGTAATTTGATGCCGTTTTTTTGACACCAGTGTACGACCACATGAAATGTAGAGATCCACACCGACAATTTTCTAAACAAAAACACTAACATTCAACAAGCGTGAGAGAACTGGTCAGAACTAGTCTGATGGTTTGAAGTAATTTTGTCTTCAGTAAGAAGTCTGATTGGGCACAGTGTTGGCTTCCTCAGGTATGAACAACTGTCGTCGAGGATTCAGACCACCTCTATCTGTCTGGTAAGTAATGGCGGCGTCTCGCATTCAAGAAATGTATCCATTGCGTAAATTCATTAGGTATGTTTACGTCTCAAAACCATTTTCTGCACTAAAATATAGTGAACACATCCTCGTTCATTTCTGAAAATTATTTAGTTTATCTGAGTCAATTTTCCACGGCCTATGCTAAACCTGCAAATTGCCACGATTATAGGATCTTAGATACTATCTTGATGACGCCAAAGCTGCTTATTATCATTGATGATGCTCTCAATTGTGTCTGACTGGATTGTGCATTAATAGTGAAAAGACAAGAGTACGCCGGACGACCGATAAGAAGCATCTAGAAGATCTGGATTTCGTAGATGATGTGCGTTTTATGTCATTCACACAAACTGGAAGACTTGCAGACACAAAAAACAAGAAATTGACAGAAGAAGCAGCCAGTGAAGACAGGACTCCAAGTGAACATGGAGAAGACAAAGATGATGAAGATAATCAACCAACCAACCAACCAGGCAACAGTGACAACAAACAGTAACAGTCACCGTTAACAGGGGAGCATCGTGTCAACTACGAGGTAACGTATGATGAAGATTTCAAATCCATTTTGGATAAGAAAGGCAAGATATTCCTTCATCAACCTTAAACCAGTTCGGAAATCTTCCAGACTCAGCATAAGAACAAGATTAGGATTTTCTTTGCATACATGTGAAGTCAGTCAGTTATTCTGTTCGGGTCAAAAACTTGGCTTGCACGTCACAGAAAGAATTTCCAGCAGATCTCAGACTTTCATCAACAGCCGCCTCCTTCACTAGCTGGCTTCATACTGAAGATCGAATAGCCGGTTGGTCAGAAAGAATTCGCGACAAGAAACTCTGACTAGGAACAAACTAACGGAGTGCCGATATCTCAACAAATGTGTTGAAGAAAATAGAGATGTTTCAGGAATACATTGAGGAGACTGTCGAATGATATCGCATGTCAGCCAGGAAGTCGCTTGAGTTGAAAGCCACTAGGAAGCGACGAGTAGATCGTTGGTGCGAAGACGATATGGAAGAGATCGTGAGCGCGGAAGAGATGAGAAAGTTTGGTCAATCGTGGACCCAGGCAGCTGATATGGATGCAGAAAAGAGAAGAAGGTGGAGATGTGTTGTGGAACCCCTATGCTCCACTCGGAACCCAAAGAAATAATAACATATAATTACAGCTAGGTGCTAATTATTACAAATGATATTGCTAAATATGGTGGACTGGATTATGCGTCAGACAGTGGGAAACGAGAAGATAGGGAAGGATATCCTGGACCGAAGTGATGAAACCTAGAATACCTGGATTTCGCGCGTGGATGATTTATTTTTGATGTCACAAAAAGTCTAAGACTTACAAGAGAAAACCGACTGACAAACTGGTCGAAGAAGCAGCAAACACAAGACTGCAAGTGAACATAGACAAGACGGAGGTTATGAAAATAACCAACCAACCAACCGACAACAACAACAGCAACATCCAGCGCCAATCACTATCAACTGCAGGGATTTGAAAATTGTTACTTCATTCACTTATCTAGCATTGAGCATTGTCTCAACTACAGGAAGTTGCAATGAATGAGGATGTCTAGAGAATTGAGAATCGGGAAGGCGAGTGAGAAACACACTCATCAACCTGAAACCAATCTGGAAATCTTCATCACTCAGTATCAACAACAAAATTCGGTCGGATTTTCAATACAAACGACGTCTAGTCAGTCAGTTCTTTTATGCGGATCAGAAACTTGGCGTGCGGGTCACAGAGAATATTTCCAACAGCCTGTTGCAGACCTTCATCAACCAGTAACTGTCTTCGCTGGATCTATACTGAAGATCAGATGGCCGGAATGGAAAGAATCACCAACTAAAAACTATGGGCACAAACAAACAAAACAAGAACAAACCAATCGCCAACCAACAAATATGCAGGAGAAAGTGGAGATGGATGGATTGGACACTCACTTGCTGAGGAGGCGGCTGGGTGACATCGCGTGCGCATCAGGCCTTTGCTCGAGTGTAACCAGGCCGAAAGGGAATTGGCGATTGGGACGTCAGTGCAAGGGTGACATGGAGGAGATCGTGTGAAGAGGAGTTGTAAGTGTATGGCCTAACATGGATGCAGGTGCAAAGTACAGCAGAAGAGAGAAGTGACAAGTGGAGACGTGCAGTTGAAGCATAATGTTCCACTAGGAACCCAAGGGAACAATAATATTAATAATACAGCTGAAATCACCTCAATAATATCATATCATTAACGATATGTACTAATTATTCAATCAAGTGAGCTGGGTTTACGTGGTTTACCTGTAAAAATGAAATATTGGATTTGACAATAACAATCCATTTAGTTAAAACAACTACATTTTTATTGAAACTTCAAGTCTTGTAGCCATGGGTTGTGTTTGAATCAGGAAGAAATGAAAACAAACATTTCTACTGGCTATCTGTGTACTGTCTACAACCTCAATTAAGGCAGATTCTTACGATACCTTTCATTTACATTACAAGAACTAGGCAGCACAATCTTTGTGCACTTATTGTATTTTATCACTGATTCTCCTCATTTTTAAAAAATTTAGAGTACGGTCAAAATTTACACCACAACAAAAAAGAAAACAAACGACATCACCATCGCTTTTATAGCTGTAAATAAACCCTTTTAGAATCAAAACGTTGATTTGTTCAATTTATTTTGCGTCGTACATGATACAGATTTTCCATCTTGTGGAAAACGCCTACATGCACATTAGAAAGAAGAGGACATGAAGTTCAGCAAAGACAACCGTTTTTTCGGCAATAACATTTTCAAATGTTGTGCAATCGCATTGAAATACATAATTTTACATAGATGCACTGCTTGCTTGATTCCATATAATTACGACGGCGAATAAAAGGTGATAATTATTTTCAACTAGATATGGTTTTCACGAGAGGCTTAGAAATAAAATTACGCAAGATTAGAACGGATAACAAGTGTGTAAAATTAACATGGGAACAAAATCGAAATAATAATTTTCAACTTGAGATGGGAGTTAGGAGGTGCGAATATAGATTACAAGAGCCTCAGAAACACAAACACTGCACAGTATTGAGATATGATTGTAGACAGAGGGAGTAAGAATCTCACTCACAGTGGACGAAAATAAGATCAAAAAAGAAAAAAAGGAGAACGAAAAAAGAAGGAGAAACGGAAGCAAAGGGAACATACTGAACTAGATCCATGGTAGTTGTAGAGGGTGGACTATTTCTTATTAACACACAGCTCCGGGTTTTCGATGCATATTGCGAAGGCTTCTGCAGTACAGAGAAGTGGAAAGCATACTGCTTTTGGTAGGTTTCTGCTGACTTTGTAAATTACTTTGAATGATGAATCAATTGAGATGTTGTGGGGGAGGTGTTGATTAGATGTTCAATAATGGCACTTCTGATTGATCCGGTGCCTCCTCTTTGCAGCCACGTTGGGTGATGTTCTCTAACACGTTTTGAATGGACGCGCATACAACGACCTATGTACCTAGCTCCGCGTGAGCAGGTGAACTGGTATATGGACATTGAATTGTTCATATGCGAGAGTTTGTCCTTCGCGTTGTTTCGAAGTACTGGACGGCTACAGATTGTCACTCTTAGTGTTGCTGCAGAGAAGGTCTTCCTTAAAGAGCTTGATATTCGCCACTTTAGGATATCGGCTACCAAAGCTCCTCTTAAATTCAGATTCTGATACAGAGTTTTCTGTGGCGCTGAATCGCATACTTCTCTTTTTGGTTTAGGTTGCATGTTCTTTTCGACAAAACGTGTCGGGTAGCCATTTTGAGCCAGGATATTTTTGAGAAATAGGAGCTCTTCTTCCATCCTAATGAAACACAAAGCACATAGTAAACCATAGTCAGTTACCAATTCGTTTAAGAGATGTAGCCTAGTTTCAAAATGGTGGCGTGGACAACATTAGGGATTATACCATTTAACGGCCTTACACAACTGAATTTTCACCAAAATTATTTTGTCCTATTGACACGTTTATGCGCAAGGTTTCGTGCACAACAAATAGATGAACAATGTTTCATATAGTTATTTTTTTTAATTTTGAGCAAGGATTGATCTTAGTTAGAGAACCATTGAAAAAAGGTGAGTACTAAACATTTGCGTCATCAAACTTTGAGACTATTTTTCAAAATGCAAGCATGATCTCACCACAGATCAAACCCATAGACCTTCAGGTTACAAGGCGAGGTCCACTGACCATTTGTTCACTGCGAAGGAATCCAATATCCTGTCAGTTCTTACATCTACCTATCCTGTGTGTCTGTGGCACAGTGGTTAGGATTCCCGCCGACCATGCACATGGTCCGAGGTTTGATCCCCTGCCGACGCACATCTGATATCTACAGTTAGCCCGCAAAATTTGGGCTACCGATATCGCATGCTGAAAATTCGGGTGAGGATATACGTTATAACGTGGTTATATTTCCCGCGACTCAGGTTTTTTCGTCTTTCATTGGCTAGAACAGTGGCGGTCAATTGGAGTTTGAATTGTCCTTGGGTGCGTTCTGTCGGGTGCCGTCTTGGCGTGGTTGTGTTTGCTTCGTTTGCCAGTATATGTGATGACTATAAACGTGAATTAGACTATTGTAACGCTTTGTTTTTCTTTGTTTGTGCATGTACTAGGCTTTGTGTGTCGTACAATTCGTTGTTTGGTCTATCGGTTGCTTGCGATGTCAACGAACCGGTGGGTTCTTGTGTTTTTCTGTAATTTAGGTTTTACGTGCGGTATTTTCTTGATGGTTATTGATCATGCCTGTATTTCAATGTTGTTTTTTTACGATTTATCTTGGAATAGTTGTGACATAGATAGATACTAATTGATAAATTTATTGTAGTCCGTTGCAGGTAGTAAATTCGAGTGAAAGGAGCACAGACTTAAGTGGAATTTTTGGTGAATTAATACTTGGAAGGCGTTTCTTGAGCTGGGATGAATTTGAGAAGTCACTGGCAGAATTCCAAAAAGTGAGGAAGTCATTTAATGCTAACAATAAAGTTGTCCTGCACTCACTATGTTCATATTTATAGCAAAACGATACCGGATGACAGATTTAAATACGCTTTTGTTGGTTTTAAATGCACTTTTGGAGTGAATCGTACAAAACCTGGATTGAAATTGAAAAATAAGTCGTAAGAAGAAGTGTAGTATTATTTCATGAATATTTCAGGTCTAAATGTTGCAATTGCTCGTCTTCATTTCGCGTGGTTTTGCGTAGTGGTGAATTCATAATTGCTTCCCACAATATGGTACATAACCATCCATGCAGCAGGGTGTACATGCAGAATGACTCATGGTTTAGACGACTAACAGTTGAAGAGAAAGAAAATGTTGAACCACTTCTTCAGCAATCCCACTCATCCGATGAAATAATAATGCATGTTAAGGAGAAGTACCACAAGGATATAACTCGCATTGACGTTAAAAATATGAAAGCCGCAGTTAATAAAGGTAACGTTGACGTACTTGTTACATACTTAAGGTATTTCGAGTCGTCGTGACATTTTTGAATTCCTAAAATCCCGTGGGAAGTTAATGGAGTATTATTCCGATGAACCGATCAGGAATTCACTAACAAGAATTTGTTTTGCAACTGATGAGCAAATCGAAATGTATAAACAGTTCCCTGAAGTTGTTGGTATCGATTCAACGTATAATACAAATAAAGGGAAGTAAGTTTACCAATCCATTAATCAACGTGCAGGTATTCACTGTTCCAGTTACTTGTGACGGATAATTTCGGTCGTGGACGACCGGTTTTATTTGCGTGGACTAGAAAAGAATTCAAACGAGATGTAGTTTGGATATTAGATTGTTTTCGTCAAATAATGGAAGACACCTCCAAGACCGAATCTTTCATAATGGATTGTGCGCAAGCTGAAATAGCAGCCGTCAAGTTAACGCACAGACAAGCGCACATTGTTTTGTGTTCTTTCCATGTTTGTCGAGCATTCTGTCGTAAAGTGAGTTTTTCAAAACATACTTCACATTTTATTTGTAGACAAGAAATCCCATTGTTAAGAACTACTTATGCCGCTTAGTGCAGTGTAAAAGGAGATCAGAGTAATGCCTTTAATGTTCTCATTTTCCAGATTTAATTTCTATTTCAGAGTCATTAGCAGATTGGATCCTACTGTCAGTCAATATCTACAACGTCGTTGGATGCATAGACGAGAATTGTGGGCAGCATGTTTTAGAGACAACGTGCTGACTTTTGGGAATGATACCAATAATCGCGTCGAGAGCTCTCACAAGCAAATGAAACGGTATTTGCAAAGATGTGATAGTCTGCATAAAAGTATGCTAAAGGTGTATAAATGGTATGAACGAAGTTTTTCAAGAATACAACAGGAGGCGGTTATTGCCCAGTCGCGATGCTTCACTTATCCATGTGCACAACGTGTAATCCCAATAATACGATTGCTGACGCCCTACGCCGCGAGGAAGGTAATACGTGAATACCAATGGCGACGATGGGCTACTGTTGAGTTTGAATCTTTTGATTATGTATTTTTCAAAGAAAATGGGAATACAGTGCAGGTTGATCTGAGTGCTTGCACCTGCACGTGCTTTACATTTCAGACCTGTCGGTACCCCTGCCGACACTTGCTTTTGGTCCACTTCAGAAAGCCGTATTTCACAGGTATATTTGCGTTTTTATGACTCCGTTTTTAATTTATGTCGACAGAAATTTAATTAATTAATGTTCTTATATACGGAAAGTTGTAATTTTTATTAAACTATTCGTGTGTACATTGCCTTAATTGGAAACAAGACACAAGCACTACCATCATTGCACGTGTAACATTCAGTTTATAGTTATCTTTACGTTTTTTGTTTCACCTTTTGTAGTTAACCATGTGATGCAGAATTGCAAACAATGGGCGTGGTCACGCGACTTGTTCGCATCTCAATGCACGTCAGCTGTTGTCCCTCAAAATCGAAGTGCCGCATTCGAAAGCTACATAAGTATTGTGGTCAAGGGCTTGAGGAAAATTCATGACGAATTTGGAGAAGTGTTTGCCAGGAATTATGTAGTAGAAGTAGCCGCAGGAATCAATCGTACTCTGAATATGTAAATAAACTGAATTTGTATCATAAGTAAAATACAATTTTCATGTCAATCTTGTTGTCTTTCGATTCATGTGTTCCCTTATTGAGCACGGCATGCTAGACCGGTGCTCTCTAGGACTTTAACTATACGTAAGTGTAATTGCGTAGGAACGATGTCGGTCATAGTCATATAGAAGTCTTTAGGGACAAATGACAATAGTAGGCATAACTTAGGCACTGC
The DNA here is from genome assembly GCA_944472135.2 of Trichobilharzia regenti. Taxonomy (NCBI): domain Eukaryota; kingdom Metazoa; phylum Platyhelminthes; class Trematoda; order Strigeidida; family Schistosomatidae; genus Trichobilharzia; species Trichobilharzia regenti. Next base: position 97,371,744 of record OX235265.1, read on the forward strand.
ATTCGAGTTCCAGTTCTCATACGGTTACGTGTATTCTAAAGTATTGCATTACTAATGTTTCACTTAAAGCGTGATGTCATTCCATATGACTAAGGCTGTTAACACGTAGCGTAAATTCCAGACTACACGAGACAAATTATTGAATTCGTTCAGCTGTAGCACTCGTAGTTAGATTTACCTTACACTACTATATGCCACCAATTACTTCGTCAGGTCTTATTAATAACTGGCGCCTGCATCTAGTCATCATGACAAATATATCCACAATCAGATTAAATAAAAAAGGTCTGGTAAGTAGGATGTTAAATATATTTAATCAAAAATAATAATAAGCACATGTCTTTACGCAGTTGTTCGTCGTAATACTTTGGACAATGTCGAAGCAATGCGACCGGGTTGAATGACGTTACCGGATAGCTGCAGAAAAGTAAACAAAGAAGTAATATTAAAGTTAAACGCTTTAGATTTGCCTACCTTTGCTGAAAATGGTTCATTCTCCTTTCTCATTCTTCGTTTATGACAGCATTCTTCTGTGGTTTTCACTGTCACACCTATTGTTCATCTTCTAAAGGATAGCAGGAAGCAAATAATAATAACTACAACAGGCTATGATAAGAGTTAAATTGTAAACCCTCAACAATGAACACTGTACACAGTTAAGATAAAATATAGTGTAATAGTGCACAATTGAAAAGAACATCGTGAAGTACATAAGTGATATTTCAGTGACAGGTAAACTGAAATATCTGCAACCTTACAATTCCTAAGACAACCTGACATGTAAGGTCTCTCACAAATTTCTGTAGGGCCTGTGGGGTACCATGGATGGTTTGCCGTTAATCTGAGCTTTTGAAGGATGATTTACAAATACAAAAGGTAATAACCATCGAGACTGAGGTAGTATTTCCTAGCTGTTCGGCATTTTTTCCTTTGAGGCAGTTTCTTATCAACAGTTTGCAGTATTCATAGTGAGTCTATAGGAACCTTCATTGTATCATGATTTTCACCAAATATCCCTTAACTCACAGAAGCAGGCAGTAACCCTATACACTGAAGCATTGTAACCAGAACATCACAAAATGCTTACAGATAACTTGTTTAGTAATAACTGCTTGAAATATAAGGGCTATAAGTGCATCTTTCATAGCCACAATTAAGTCATTAAGGATCTCAGAATATCTTGGTGATGTGAAACAAAATAATTATTAAGATTGATATAACCTATGCAACAGGTGTAGTAGTTGTGTGACACAGCTGCTAGCTACTAATCAACAGAAAGCTGATACTCATTTTAAGTACTCTGACATTTGAGAAGGACTATTTATACTATTCTTCGAGACACGATGAACACTGATGTCAATATACTCTGATGCCATTTCATGCACTGAGCAATTAAGGCCTTCTGGAATTCCATGTGCAAATGTCAATTAAACTATTATCACATCTTCACCCAAGCACTTTTAACTAGGAACTTCATCAAAATAGATATAATCACCAGGAAATTCGGCAGCCTGTCTCATTCATCGCATAATGTCGTCGATGTGTTACGGAATATTTCAGTCATCCCGGATGATAACAGAAGTGTTTGACATGTTCAAAACACACATCTAACCTATGTCTGCATGCTATTTCTCTTTCACAGGCCAGATTCTCATAGATTCACTGGAATGACAACAGCCATTGCCTGCAGTGTATTTACGACCTTAATATTTGAAACAACTTGCGAAAAACAAACCCTCAACGCACTATAATGCAAATAATACTCTTTCTATGCGAACTTTCTTCAAAAGGATGACTTCTTCATTGATAATCCGTCCGAGCTATAATATACAATTTTACGCTTTACTATGAACAAAATAATGCCGTGTGGCTCCAGAAGTCTAAAACTAGTCAAATATGATCTATTTCCCAAAAAATAGGCGATTATAACGCCTGTAGCCGTGAACGCGGTAACCGATGTCGCTGCGCGATAACACCTGGTTATAGCGTATATCCTCACACGAAAATTCCATACTGGTACCAAAAATACAATGTGGAATCAAGCTGTAATGAAAAATGAAAAAATAAAATAAAAAATAAAAGTGCTCTGTGAGCTTTTTCGTTTAGTTGCAGAGCTTTCGTCGTTCACCTTCCTAGACATCTCCAGAGCAATATTTAGCATAAAGTCAAATGATTTTAATTTCTTCATGAGTGATATAATCGCGTCTCCCAGTAACCATCTTTACATATGTTGTATTGAGCATTTTTATAATTGACTTGGATTTTAAACTTTCTGGTCGCCTGATTACCTTTTTATTAGTTGGTAGGTTTGGTCTATATTAACGTGTTTGTTAATTGCATATTCGTCTGATTACCAGGCTTCTAGGAATTCCCTGGCATTTTGGTGTTTCCTCTGCCCAAGATTTCGACATTATCCCAACCATCAAGCCGATGTCCATAATTGTCTGTGTGAATTGACGGCTGATTTGTGTTCTTGGATTCTGATTCGAAGTGGACGCTCACTTTTGCCGATGTAATGTCTGTTACAGTTCGTACATGGAATATATTTTGTAAATGGTGTTTATCCTGTCTTCTTTCTCTATTGGATCTTTCTGTAAGCACATTATCGAATGAAGTGATTGCGCTGGCTGGCTTGTGTGCTAACTATATTCTAAACGGTTTCAATATTCTAGCTGTTATTTCTGAGACATTTTTTTTACAAATGGTAGGATGCATTTTCTTGTGTTCTTTGATGATGGTTCCTTGTTGGTGTTGTGATTCAATTTTTAACACTTTTTGATGAAATATTGTGGATAATCATTCTTTCAGAAGACCGTTTTTATGTATTTGTCTTCCATTCATTTTAACTCTGAAGTGCTCCAGTGTGTTTGAGCTCTTTTAAACAGTATCTGCACACAGGTTCGTTTGTGAGTAATTGGATTATTGCTAGTATAGCTGAGTATTTGATCTGTGTGCATTGATTTTCTATATACTCGTGTTTCTAAATTTCCTGTGTTGGTTCTCCTGGTTAAGGAAGACATCTAAAAATGGGATTTTGTTATCTAATTGTTCTTCTTCTCTTGTGAATTTGACGTCTTCAGTTATGTTGTTTATTAATTTATGGGTATATTCTAAATAATTTCTCTTTATTATTACTGATGTATCATCAGCGTAACGTACCTGTCCAGATTTTCGGTTTAATTATAGTTGGTAGAGCTATTAATTCTAATCTTTGCATGACGACTTCAGATAACAATCCCGATATGGGCGATCGCATTGGTGTTCCTTTTATCTGTTCATATATTTGAGTATTGAATTGGAAGTATGTTGTAAGGCATAATTTTATGAGTTCTATCCAAGTTGAACATCACTGCGCTTTTATGTTTTCATCACTATAGAGTAATTGTTGCATAGTTTCTGTTGCTAGTTTTGGACTAATTGAAGTATATCATGCTCTGACATCAAAAGACACCATTATTTCACTGTCTTCTACTTGAATGTTTTCATTTTCTCTAAACATTGCATTGAGGAATTGATAAAATGGTCGCACGATTCTGTTTGGTGAATTGATTTCCTGAAAACTTCTTTAGACAGATTATATGTTGGTGTTCCTGGAAGCGAAACGATTGGTCAACTATCCACCAGTAATCGTCATTGCATTCAATCAGGGTGGATGCCGATGGTCTCAGTTACCCCCTGGAACTTCAAGTTTCTTCATCTTGTAGTCAGTCAGTGCAGATTAGCAGAAGTCAGAAAACATTGGCTCTTGAGAACCATCACAGTGGATGAATGTTCAGTGATCTCGCTTTTTAACGCGAAGTTTCAGGATTTTGTTTCACAGTGGAATTATGGCATCGTACTGTCGATGAATCTAAAACAAGAACAAAACAATCATACAGTAATTCTTTGTTCACAATAGTTCCTTGACTGGAGATAGTTTGTAATTAGTACTGACACTGCTACAGCCAAATTTATCCTTCTTGTTCTGACGAATATGTATCACATTCATTTACCTCATATAATTAGTTTTAAATTAGTCCCCTCCAATTATTCGTAACTGAACATATAAAAAAAGGAATAAAAAGAATTCTATGCGTATTAGTATGTTTGACATTTTGCATGTGGATATTTACCGATAACATTTTCCTTTTTCCCGATATCAACAGACAACTTGAATGTCAAACATTTTTTTTATCTTTCGGTTGATCGGCTTGCAGATAACATTTTGATCTGGATTGCGTGCAGTTATCGAGTTTGGTAGCGTCAAAAATTGTATCTTTCATTCTATGCATGTGTGTGCATGAAGTGAAGTTGGCGCAGTTTACCAGCTGTTGATGACAGATGAAACTTCTCAAGCTACGTTGTTTTTTTGAAAAAATGAAAACAAAAGGCTTTGGGAAAAATGACCCACTCAAGGCGTTTAGATAAAAACACAGCTTTATTCAAGCTTTCGTATGGTCCTATTTTCTCCCTTTTAAGATAAATTATTTCAATCAGTAACTGGCATCGCTGATACCTACCAATATAATTTACTTATTAAGATTCCTAAATACGCTATGTGCGTCCATAGCACACCAGAAGAGTGATCGCCGACTATGCACATGGTCCGGGGTTCAATCCGCGGCCGATATACTCCTTTAACTCACCAAGCCAGAAATAAAGCTGATGAAGTGGAAAGGTTGATTATGAGGCTAGCAACCTCATTCTGTACAATAAACACTGCCAAAGTCACTTAATGCCTCTAGCTTGATGCCCTATGTTCGGCTGGAAACGTAGAGGAATAAAAATAACATTGGTTAGTGGTCTCGCTCAATCATGGATTTGTAGAAGTTATAATTCATAGGCCGGCCATTGGATCGGGTCCTAGTGGCTGAATGGTATACGAGCTTGCCTGGATTGGACACTTGGTAGCGGGTGAGTACTGCCACTGATTCCCAAACTAAGATGGTACAGCTGTTCAGTACTCCAGTGAGGGTTTTCAATGCTTCTCTAACTTCTATCAATCCGTGTTCATACTCGTAAAGACATACGCTGTGCTATACGTTACTTCTAACAGTAAATTAATAACCGAAAACCCATATACGCATTTAGATAAAAAAACAACAGACTCAGCGAAGAAATATGCATTCCTTTTCAGATAGTTCCTCATCATCGGCTCTATGCTAATTTAACGTTTTTACATCAAAATGTTTTAGTTAATCAGTTTCATGTATAGAAGGATGACATTAAGAGGTTAAACGTCAGCGAAACAAAATGCGTTAATAAAAAAAGATATCTAAATTTTAAAAGAAGGGTAAAAATTTAATTATGGAGTTCAAAATAAGTTGATTCTTCGGCTTTGGCGGCAAGTTATTACATCGAACAGTTGTACGACAATGCTGCATCCCAATAAGTCCACAGTAGAAAACTTACGGAATCCTTCGTAGAAATGAAGACGTGAGTAAGACAAACTGGCTGGCTGCCTACTATCTCCTATGATTTTTCTGATTGCTGTGGATTGGATGATGCGACAGACAATGGTTCAGGCAACGAGGAAACTAGCATAAAATGGATCCTCACACAAAACGTGGAGGATCTGGACTTCGCCTATGATCACATATGTCTGATTTCCCACAAACTGGAAGATATGCGAGTGAACAGCAATAAGTTGGCAGAAGAAGCATCCAGAGAAGATAGGACTTCAGGTAAACATAGATAAAACAGAGGTGATGTAAATTCCTGGGCAACAACCACAGCAACAACAACAACAGGCATCAATCAGCCGGAATGAATGGGAGGAACCTGAAAGAAACAACCCCCCTCACCTTCCGACCTACCTGAGAAGCATCGTTTCAACTACACGCGGACGGAACTGACGAGGATATCAAAGCAAGGATCATCGGGAAAGCAAGACAAGCCCTCATTTCTCTCAAGTCCATGTGGAGGTAAACAGCACTCAGCATGGAAAATGAGATCCAGACTTTCAACTCCAATGTGAAGTCAGTGCTACTCATTATACGGATGGATCAGAGACTTGGCCAGCGCGTCATGAAGAGCATCTCAAACAAACTACAGACCTTCATCAACAACTGTATTTGCTCAATACCACTCAAGATCTGATGCCCGGCCAGAAAAGATTAGCAACAGGGATCTCTGGCAATGTGCGAACCAACCAGGAAACGATTGTGCAAAAAATATGCAGCAAGAAATGGAGATAGATTGGTCATAGTCTGAGGAAACCATCAAGTGACGTCACTAGACAAGCCATCGCTCGAGTGGAACCTGAAAGGCAAACGGCGAGTTGGTCGTCAGTGCGAGAGTGGGGTAACTAGGAGGAGGGCATGTGGGCAGACCTGGAGCTAAGTGAAAACGGTAGCAGAGAACCAAATGCAATGAAGACGAGTGGCTGGAGCCCTGTGTTCCTCTAGGAATTAAAGTAAATTTGAGTATAATAATAATATTACATAATCAAAAAATTTGTAAAATAATTACCACTGAGAAGAATTAGATGACTCATTAGAATAACAAGTTAAAAGGACAAATTTAAAAATTATTTACAAGGGGAGGGAAGATAAAGAATCACTTTTAAAAACTTAATACATACTATATAGTTGGCTATAGAGAAAAAAGGGCAGCACAAATTTATTTTGAACACACACAGATTTGGCTTGTTTAAATGATTTACCATTGCCTTTGCCATATGTCAACGTCGTACTCGTAGACCACGGGAAGGGGTTGGTTGATATACGATAAATAAGCTTTAGAAGCTTTGTTAAGGACGATATGACTTTCAGTATCGAAGCGATGAGCTAGTATTGAGCTGTGTATAAGTTTATTTGAACCTTTACCAAACCAGGATAGGAGGTGTTTAGAAATTCGATGAGGTCATTACCTGATCATAGCCCTATGTAACTAGCTCCACAGGAGAAGTTAAAGTGGTAAATACACAAAGAAGAGGCGAAACAGGGTAGTTTGTCTTTGTTTCTTGAACTAAGTATTGATCGGCTAATGAATACCCATCATAGCTTAGCTGAGTAGAAAGTCATTTTGTAGGACTTTATCAGACGTTGTGATAATATCTCATTGTTGACATCTCCCGTGTATTTTAACCTTAGGAAGACTGATTTTTCTGGAACAGTGTAGGCACATTTGACTTTTAATCTCCGAATTCATGTGTTTTTCACGATTCAGTCAGTAAGACGTTTTTTGAAGCGAAATTACATATGACGTTCACTAGCCTCAAGTTGTTCTCTACCTCTTTAAAAGATAAGCTCCCTCATCTGGCCGCCTCCATGTGGATATATCAGTTTACGTGCCGTTGTCGAGCAAGGTACATTACCTGCAGCGAGAGGAAGCTTCCCAAATGGATACGAGAACATATTCCAGCAGCATGGTTTTACAAGGGAGATAGAAAGTGTGTGCGAAGCTCTATTCTGGAACACTTGATCGATTCCTGTCACTCAGTCAACCCTGACCATGATTTCAAAATCATATATAGAATCCATGCTAACTTACCCCGTTTTCTTCATAAAACGGACTTCTAAAGATAGCTGAGGCTTTGGCAATTCATGACTTCAAGCCAGACCTTTCTGTACAAAATAAGTATGTACAATCCCTACTTCTGCCTTGGCCGTAGAGAGATAGACATTTATTTAGTTATTCTGTGTACTTTTCCATTATTACTACGATTATTATTATTATCATTGGTATTATTACTATTCTCACGCTGAATCTTTTCCACTTGACCCACTTGTCCTTTTAAACCCGAAATTAATCATTTTTATATTTTTTATTTTTACAATATTGAATTCTTTCTTATCAAACTTCACACACCATGTTATGTAACATTTTATATTCGTCTACTAATCTTATAATTATGCACCTCTTTCCAACATCTATACACCTTATGTATTATTCTATTATTATTATTATTATTGTATCCTTTAGTTCCTAGAGGAACATAGGGCTTCAGCTGCGCACCTCCATTGACTTCGGTTTTCTGACAACTTTTTCACCCTGCTCCAGGTCTGTCCACATGCTTTCATCTCCTCCTCGCATGACCTCCTCCAAGTCACCCTTGGACGACCAACTCGCCGCCTCCCTTTCGGGTTCCACTCGAGGGCTTGTCTAGTGATGTCACTTGATGGTATTATTCTATATATGACATTAATTATTTTGCCACTTGACATTTTACTATGACTGTAATAACAAATATTTTAATTGCATTTCATACTATTATGATTATTTCATGTATTCACACCTTTGACCTAATTCCATCACCGGATATGATTTCTTAAAAAACTATATATATATATATATTTATATACAGTTGTAGAGCTTGATGATAAATTCGTTGAAAAGATTCTCTTCGCTGAATACTGTGTTAATTTTCACGAATTTATTCAGATATCTGCTTCTAATTAGTAGATCGCGAATATAATCGAGTTCTTCGTTAAGGGTCTCATTCTGAACAGAGAACTGTATTCTGGTGAACTAGTATTATTATTATTATTGCTCCCTTGGGTTCCTAGTGGAACATAGGGCTTCAACTGCACGTCTCCAGTTGCCATTCCTGTCTTCTACTGTACTTTTCACCTGCATCCATGTTAAGCCATACTGTTTCAACTCCTCTTTACACCATCTCCTCCATGTCAGCCTTGCACCGACGTCCCACTTGCCTCTTCCCTTTCGGGTTCCACTAGAGCAATGGCCTGACGTGCGATGTCACCCTGCGGTCTCCGCAGCGAGTGTCCAATCCATCCATCTCCACTTTCTCCTGCATATTTGTTGGGCGGTTGGTTTGTTCTTGTTTTGTTTGTTCCAATAGTTTCTTGTTGGTGATTCTTCCCAGCCCGGCCATCTGATCTTCAGTAAAGTATGGTGAACCAGTCATCTAACCATATTAAGTTTTTATTGTAGGGGCACAAAGCTAACGAAGTGAACACCACATCCAATGGAAGTAAGTTTTCCATACTCTAATTACCAAATCGTCTAGTGGTGAGACGATCTGAAATAGTCTTGAGTTGATGACCAACTTCGAATGTGTTATCTGAGCTACAGTAGAAATCATACCAACAGCCTCCTGATTACTATTTTGACATCTTGTCAATGGTAAAAAGTGATTTCGTCGGTAGTCTGGTCTTGCAAATCAGTTAGTAAAGCTCAGCAACGCCAAATTTTCTCTCCATCCTCAATATTCACTAGTTACAGCAAATCACTTGGTGGCTGCTGGTCTTTTGCTTCATGCATTTGACACCAACACTGAGGAGGAAGTCGACAATATTACTGGCTTCTTAGTGACTGATCCGTGTACCTGTTCCAATCCTGCAGGAGGTTACTGGTAGTCTATTTGAACTTGATGCTGTCATCTCTTAATGCAGCATTGAGTGGTGTGGATTCGATTCAGAAAAGAGAAGCTATTTCTTCCAAGGAAGCAGTTAGGCCTTGTTGGAGACTAGCACCATGAAACCTATCTACACAGGTTCCTGGCTTTTGCTCAGCCTTAAGATTGATATTGTTTGAACCAATCATACATAACTCTAGGGATAGAATAACTTACACGTAGAAAATTCGCTTTGCGTCAGACGAGCTTATTTCTGTATTGCCACCGTTGAAAGTGCAGATATGTGGGTCAGATATTAGGACAAAAAAAAGAATTAAGCTTACGTATTCATGAAGCTTGCTCTGTTCTATGGACAGATTCGAAAGTGTCACCAAGCAAAAGCTCAAAAAACCCGGTTATTATGCCACTGACGCGCTTTACCACCAGTAAGCATTTCGTAGTAAACAATACTTTCTGCAGGAACAATATAATCAGACGATCACGATTACAAAGGGTGAGAATGTTGAGCCCCTTGTAAAAATACCTCTTTTCTGTAGGTATCAGATATTATATGTCCGACACGTATGTGATAAAACAATAAGATACGCCAGCAGACGTCTTACTGGTAGAGGATGCAAACAGTAACGGAAGTGCAGAACTTTGGAACGCTGTTAGAATGTAGTCCCAGCCAGTTAAACTGAGGCGGTTTTCTTTTTTTTTTAAAAAACTCTAACGGTTAACGATGTATATTAACCAACCAAATAAGTGGACTGGTTTCAATTATTGTGTAATTAAGGCACTTCTAAACTTCGACTAATTCAGTAGACTATCGTAATCCTGGCAGAGGGAGAATACTGGATGTTACATTAATAACCCTACTGCTATTGCCGCTTCATATCTTTAAGCTGTACGTCACACTTGGAACAGAGGGGGATCTAAACAAACTGGCTATCCGCATACTGTCTACGACCTCAACAAAGCAATCTTCTTATTAATAATAATAATTTTTCCTTCACGTTCCCAGTGGAACATAGGGCTTCAAGCTAGTGGCTTGAAGTTTCTGTAGCAGTGTTTATTTTTACAGGATGAGGGGTTGCTAGCCTCATGCCCAACCTTTCCTCTTTACCAGTATTATTTCTGGCTTAGCGAGGTAAAAGAGTGCGTCGGCCGGAGATCGAACCCCTGAACATGTGTATGGTTGGCGAACGTCGGTGTGCTAACCGCTATGCCACCGACGCAGTCTTCTTACGATAACTTTATTGGATATAACTGTCCTGACATCTTGTCATTTAGTTAATAACTTTTTTGAAGAAAAATTTCGTGAGATGATGTCGTCATTTCGTAGTTTCTTTACAACCGCTTTGCAACTAACATGGTTAACAATAACAAAATAAAGGTCATGACAATTACTCAGTTAAATAAAAAACAAAAGTACATACTAATTACCAATCATATTTAGATAGGTCGTGTAGACCAGGGTAGGCGATGATTGAAGTTTTTGTTGTTTTTCGTGCACACAGTTTAGGCTGTATGCGATTAATCCCTGAAGTGCTTCCATCACCTTCAATAAACTTGAATTAGAGTTATGTGCTGAAATAATTGTGAAACAGTCGTTAATATTGATTTTATGACCTGACATTAATAAGTGTTTTGCAATGAATGATGCTGGATTTCTATTAAGATTAATCACGTTGGGATTTTCTATATGATTTACTAGCCATTTTGGAACATGTTCTTTTTGATGACAGTGAAACATTCCATTGGTTCTACCTATAAAGGTGTCACCGCAGCTGTAGGTGAACTTCTAGATGCAGTATGAAGTAGAGTCCACAGAATTTCATCCTTTAATCTCAGGTATAGAGATCAAAAGTGTTCGAAAACTGAGGGAAAGGGATTCAGCATACAATGTGCCCTTGATGGCTGACCAAAGTCTTTGAGCTATCAACTGCATAATCTGTCCACTCTTGAATGCCAGGTTAACAAAGATAGCTTTCTTTGGTACAGAAGCTGACTTTTCGAGATGTGGTCTGGATAGCCATAAGCTAATAAGACTGAATGTATTTGCCGAAACTCATCCATCAGTGTTTAACTGGTACATAGTTTTCGGATCCTTGAAAATAATTATTTCAATAGGGAATGTTTATACTAGGTAGGAACAAAACTGGTAAAATTAAGATACTGTCCACTCCATGTCTGTTTACGAAAAATAGATCGCTGAATCGTTCCATCATCTCTCCCAGTCATTGTAATATCTAGGAAACCGAGTTTGTTATTCGATTCGAGTTCGGAAGTCACTAGGATATTTAGATTAATATGATTAAATAGGGTAATAAAGTTTTCAAAAGATTTGCTATTATAACCAGTTATGAGAGTATCATCTACATAAAGTTTAAACAGCACAAATTCTCTTGGACTAATACATATATATATATATATATATATATATATATATATACATGTACACATATATATAATTATTCACTAGACATTTTCTCAACGTAATATTCTGCTTTTATAATCATTCCATCGTTATTTTTCTCCACTACGCCTTTGAGGAGTTGAGCAGACATTGCGACCAGTTTACTCTGACAGACTCCATTACACTCCCGTCGACCAGCATTCATCCTCAACAAGTGGGTCTATCACTCTTCAGAAATCCACCTGAATCAGTGAGAGAGGTTCAGTCGACTGCATTCGGCTCCTCACCTTCTTCACACTTGTCTCGTATTTCATGGAAACACCAATACAATGTGGATCGTGTTTCACGGAGCTGCAATCCAACTGTCAAACGGAGGAAGAAACTTTCTGTCATCATTCAACCCAATCCGATCGTCGCCAACTCCGTCACAGCTCTCGGGTGTCCAGCAGTGTTCTCCAATGTCGCGAGATATTCGAAGCCACTGCACATCACGTGGATACGCAATTCGGGGTCCAGCAGTGTTTCACTCCCCAACACCTCACAATCGATTGTCACGTTTCCGACGAGCCGTCGTCACATCGTTTCAGATGACAACAGCTGGTCTTCGAAAACGTATATTTATCCACCATACAGGTGGCCTATCCACTGCACGCTCGATATCAAGCCAACCGACACGAAGAGCTATGGTTATTTCAGCTGTGTTGTCACATACAAGGCATCGAATACACTGGTCAATGCCACCTACCATTCCACAACGCCACTCTGTGTTGTCCATCCAACTGAGAAACCACAAGTCTCAGTCATCAGTATGCACTCACCACAACTCACTGAGAACTATGATGACTCTGCTTGCTATAAACCTGGAGAAGAGATCGAAGCTCACTGTCATGTTTCACTTTTTCGGCTGTTCTGTGAAGATGATGACGAGGAAGTGAGCGGTTTTCGAATGATTCAGACCGTTGTTTCACTATCGCTGATCAGTGAAGACAAGCATTCCAACATCGAGGTGATCAGATCAGATGACCTAATTCCACAACACGGTAGCAATACAACAAACAAACACACATATTATATGGGTACATATCAATAACCTATTTAAATTTTGACTGGTCATTATTATGTACTTTTCTTTTTATTTAACTGAGTAATTGTCACGAACTTTATTTTATTCTTGTTAACCATGTTAGTTGTAAAGTGGTTGTAAAGAAACGGCGAAATGACAATATCATCTCGCGAAATTTTTCTTCTAAATGCCTTATTTAAATTTATCAAAGGGACTAATTCTTTTAATAACCTTTTACTTTAACTAACTACCTAAATATATTACATTTTATTATTTGAACCATATGTCACACATCCTATCTTGTTATTATACTCAAGTGAATGCAGTGCGATAGCTGAGCTTTTTCCTAGGTTAATCAAAATAGCAAGATTAATTGTTCTACGTTTAGCTAGCTAAGTTTTTATGATCAAAATAATCTACCTGACCCATATGTACTATTTTGACTTATGTAATTTACGTCACAGTTATTGTCTGTCTCTGTTATCGACATAGAACTTTTCACAAATGTGCGGAAGTTCAAGTCGCCACACTCCGTGTAGCACGCGAAGCAAGAGAAAAATGTACAAGAAAAGCATAATAGAAACAGTGAGCAGACGTGTGAGACAAAGGAGGAGTAATAACGAAGAACAAAACAGTTTCATTTGAAATCATAAGTCACAAGGAGTGGATGCATCTGCACCATGACTGAGAACGATTTTCAGCCATGTCACCAACTGTTTCCAACCATAGATTTTTACCGTCCCGAGGACCCCAGCCTGGAAGTCTATACCTTTCTACGTGGCTTAGACCAACTGTTGTGGATTTCATTGACTGGTGCCAAGTTTTTGTTTGACCTCCACTAGCTTTTTTACAGCCTGACCCTATATCCGCTAACATTGCTCGTCGAGGGAGGCGATGACTTGGCATACGTAACACATGTCCTAACCATCTCAGTCTTTGTAACTTCACGACTTCGTCGATTGATTTCCCCTGTTTACCTAGAATTCGACCGAGGCCTAACCTCAATGTTGCTCACAGTTATTACATGGCTGGTATTTAGTAAATTATATAATTTTTTCTTAATCAGATCTATTGGGTGCTTAAGCCGACAAAGTTTATCACTGAAAGAGTGAATTGGTTAGTTGGCTGGTTGATTGAAATGCCACCCGAAATTAACTCCAGCCTCATTAAGAATCCTATGTAAGGCCTATGACATTTCTTCTTTATACAACAGTACCAGGGAGGCTTCGAATCCTATAACATATTCGTCAGTTTTATTGATAGTCTTGCTTTTTCCATGGTTCCGCATATATTTCTGAATAAACTCTGCTGGGTGGTAATATTTCCTTTAATTTGTTTGATTACTTTATTTAAATCTTGTAGCTTACTAGTTAGCCTGATGGCCCACTTATATAAACATTTAATTAAACCTGTCTTTACTGATTGTAGATGGGATAAATTAAAGTCTAAGTATTTTGCATTAGAGTGATTCGGTTTTCGATAAATTCTAGTAATAAATACATCATCTTGTTTCCTTTTTATTTTACACTTTTGCTTATTATTATTACTATTATTATTTCCTTTAATTTCTAGAGGAACATAGGGCTTCAGGCAAACGCCTCCATTAAGTTCGGTTCTCTTCCAACGTTTTCAACCGGCTCCAAGCCTGCCCACTTGCTTTCATCTCCTCTCCACATCACCTCCTCCAAGTCACACTTTTCATTGACGACCAACTCACCGCTTCCTTTTTGGGTTCCACACGAGCGATGGCTTGTCTAGTGATGCTACTTCATGGTTTCTTTAAAGTATGGCCAATCCACCTCCATTTCTTCCTGCGTAATTTCTGCACAATCGGTTCCTGGTTGGTTTGCTCACTGCCAGAGATCCCTGTTGCTGATCTTTCCTGGCCGACCATCTGATCTTGGGTGGTATTGAGTGAAGGCAGCTGTTATTGAATTTCTGTAGTTTGTTGAGATGCTTTTTATGATGCGCCACGTCTCTGATCCGTATGGTGGCACTGAATCGACATTGGAGTTGAAAGTCTGGATCTCATTTTCCATGCTGAGTGCTGTTTACCTCCACATGGACTTGAGAGAAATGAGGGCTTGTCTTGCTTTCCCGATGATCCTTGCTTTGATATCCTCGTCAGTTCCGTCCGCGTGTAGTTGAAACGATGCTTCTCAGGTAGGTCGGAAGGTGAGGGGGTTGTTTCTTTCAGATTCCTCCCATTCATTCCGGCTGATTGTTGTCTATTGTTGTTGTTGCTGTGGTTGTTGCCCAGGAATCTTCATCACTTCTGCTTTATCTATGTTTACCTGAAGTCCTATCTTCTCTGGATGCTTCTTCTACCAATTTATTGCTTTTCACTCGCATATCTTCCAGTTTGTGGGAAATCAGACATATGTGATCATTGGCAAAGTTCAGATCCTCCACGTTTTGTGTGAGGATCCATTTTATGCTAGCTTCCTCGTTGTCTGAACCATTGTCTGTCGCATCATCCAATCCACAGCAATCGGGAAAATCATAGGAGTTAGTAGGCAGCCAGATTGTCTTACTCCCGTTTTCACTTCTTTGAAATATTCCATGAGTTTCCCTTTGTGGATTACTTGGCACACAGCATTGTCATTCAACTGTTAGGTGAAATGTTTAATTGTCGATGGCACCCCTAGGTAGAAGGGAAGTAGTTGCCAAATGACCTCTCGATCGACACTGTCGAAAACCTTTTCAAATCGATCAAGTTGAGATAGAAAGGTGACTGCCATTCCAAACTCTGTCCAATGATGATCCGTAGTGTGGCTATCTGATCAATAAATGACTTGTTTCTCCTGAATCCAACTTGTTCCAGTCGGAGTTTTGTATCCAGGGCTTGTTTGATTCTCTTCAAGATGATGCAGCTCAGTATTTTGACATAATGTCACGCCAGTTCTTGCATTAACTTAAGTCTCGTTTCTTTGGCAGTTTGATAGTACAGAACCTTTCAGGTAAAATGTGAGCTCGTAGACCGTTCAACTTTCAGGGTCAGACTTAATGGTCCATCATTTACAACATTTGCCGATTTGTTGCAAAGTCCAGCTGGTGTCGTAGGCTTGTAGCTATTCTCTGGTAGACTCCACTGGTCACCATTTTTCATTAGAACTCTAGATAGTTTCCTCTGTAGGGCCGGTTGTCCAAAACTAGGACAAAATAACTTTTCAGTACCCCCCCTAGTTTACCAGCAGTTCTCTAAATGATGTCAGTTTGTAACTACACCTGTCTACAATCAATTCCCTGGAGACCAACAGTTGATAATGCCATTTCCAGAATGAAACCTGAAACATTTGAAATTAAATCATCTTGCCCACAGAAAACTTGCTGGTTAAATAGACGGGATGTGATAAAGGAATTTAGATGTTAGTGAAAAGACGAGCTTTAGGTGTTTTATACTCTCTGCTTGAAACCAAACCCTTCAATTCTTATTTTGACCACCTTTCAATGATGACGGGGAAACATCCCATAAAGAAACTTTGAAAGAAGATTAAGTATTTTTCGCTGACGTATCATATCTCTCATTAGAATTTCATAATTTTTCTTTCTGGTGTGCAAAGATGATGTAATTTTATCTAATCGCACAGAAGCAATTTCGACTTAGAAAAAAATGCCCCACCTACATAAATGTCTGACATTTAGAAACAAGTGAAATACTTACAACCATGTTGAGGTAGGAAAAATTAGCTGTAGTATTTTAGAAACATAAATAAGTTAAGCCCACACCAATGTCTTTTAGACTGCTAACACTGATATACAATCTCCACCGTGTAAAAGACCTCCTGTCAAGGCTAAATATACCTATTTGGACTATATTACAACATTCTGCACTCTTGAATGCCTCATATTCCGAATAAAGTGAATGCCACAGTTATATTTGCCAATTGATCTCGGAATGATATCAGTTAGAGAATCACTGAAAACCAGGAATGCGATTTCATCCGAGTTCGAGATTCTTCATATTGCATATTGCGATGGCGTATGCAGTACAGAAAAGTCGGAAACGTGTTATAGGACGGTACCTAGCACGGCTGCGAAGAGGAGGCACTGGTCCAATCAAAAGTGCCATTATTGAACATCTGATCAACACCTTCCACAACGCCTCAACTGATTCATCATTCAAAGTAATTTACAAAGTCAACAGAAACCTACCGACTTTTCTGTACTGCAGGAGCCTTTGCAATATGCATTGAGAAGCCGGAGCTGTGTGTGTTCAAGAGAAATTAGTCCGACCTCTACAACTACCAGGGAGTCAGTTTGGTATCTTCCCTTGTAACAACAGAAGACAAGGGCCAGGCAACAGATCGTTTTATTATGAAAATCAACACGTATTTGTACATATTTCACATACATTATTATAGACAAGCGCAGTCATCTGATTGGTTGTTTATCAGAAGTTAGGCAGACAAACGCAGGCTTCTGATTGGTTGTTTCGGGATTCCTCGACAAATAGAGTTCTCTATCTGCGAATCATATTTTGCCACGTTAACTTTGCTGTGATTGGTTGTTAAATCAGCCTTGTTCATATTTTCTCACGGCCCATATTAACGTAGATTAGTGTCAACCAATCGGCTAGCAGCCTGCTCTCACCACACCTTAGTTTCTGTTTTTGGTTTCTTCTTCTTTCGTTCTCTTTGTTCTTTTTGATCTTTATTTTCATTCTGTGTGTGTGAGATTCTTACTCCCTGTGTCTTAATTCGATTCACTCCATTTTTTCAGTTATAAAAACAGTTATTTTAGGTTCATCTCCATGCTTTTCCTGTTCACACTATTTTACAATTATATCTTAATCCTGTGCAATTTTTGTGTTTCTAAGGCTCTTATAATCAACATTCACACCTCCTAACTCGCATCTCAAGTTGAACATTGTTATTTCGATTTTGTTTTCATGCTCGCCCATTTTTACACACTTGTTATCAGTTCTAATTCTGTGTGTAATTTTGTTTCTAAGCCTCTCCTAGTAAACCATATTTAGTTGAAAATAATTGTCGCCTTTTATTCGCCGTCGTGATTATATGGAATCAAGCAAGCAATGTATCCATGAAAAAATTATGTATTTCAATGCGATTGTACAACTTTTGGAGTTAAATCGTTGAAAAGACAGATATGGCGAAGTTAAACTTTCGACACCACTAACTACCAATCAGCGAATTATCCAATGAGATTCACGAACGATGTCGAATTATCCAATGAGGTTCATGAACGCAGTTCAATGTTGTATAGCGCCTGATTCATTTCTAATGCGTGACCCTACAAGGCTGTTGTTGCAATTCAAGGAGGTTAGTGTTTCTCAGTATTTCCTAGATTTCAGTTGCTCCGGAAGAACGAATTTGACTGTGTGGTGGTATCGTGACTTTAAAAAGCTAAACCAAATCAACTGATGGGTTTGTTTATCGTTGTGCTATATGTTTGAAGCCTACTAACACTAGAGAGGGTATGCTGATAATTTTATTATTTCGTAGGAACTTTTTTCGCTAGGTCGCTTCTCTCCCTAAGGATAGCAGATAGAAAAGCAACTACTCTTATACCTATTGTTACCAGAATTGTTAAGCGGGGGTCAATTATACACACGGAAAGGCTACAATTCACTGTCATCTCTGGGATATATTCATCGTAGAGACAACCATTCAAGTGATTTTGTGGATCCCGTTACGAGGACACATACAAATTCTAATGAAGGATTTTGGGGCAAGTTGGAAAATAGGATAAGGGCTATAAATATATCTCAAAAGGATCTCATTTATAGTCATTTGGATGAATATATGTACAGGATATGGTGTAACTTCTTCATTGACAGTCCCATGCTAAACTGGGAGATTTTTCTCTCACATGTTCGAGAAAGATATCCCATGTAACCTTTTTTATTATCTATTTTATGCTTTTTTCTATAAATATACATTTCCATTCAACATATATGCCTCTTTAATGTGATTGGTCCGTTCGAGGTCATTTGCTGATTGGTTGTTAGTGGTGTCGAAAGTTTAACTTTGCCACAGATATCTTTGCTGAACTTCGTGTTCTTTTCTTTCTAATGCTCATATAGGAGTGAGAAAAACACTGAAAACCATGGAGTAGTGAATAGCTGTTTCGTCCTATTTTGGAGCTTCTCATGAATAAGCCCCCCCCCACCTATCGTAGTTATATCGTTCTACTACATATTTCTGCTCAAACAGAGTACTTTTGAACCACCTATAATTTGAAGAGTTTTTTACTTTTGGACATGTTTTATTTTTTAACAACCATTGAATATTACGAGTACACGTATAGTATGATGTTTGAAAGCTTTTTGTATGAATGAACTCATCTTGAGAATGGTTTACAAGTGTTAATTTTTTTTCTAATCCCATCACGTTTACAAATTTGTGTAAAAAAAGTTGTTTTCTGAGGTTAATGGTCGCTAATACAACAGTGGCGTTCTTTTACCTGATGGGGTTGTTAGTCTCATGTCCAATTTTTCCTCTTTACGAGGATTACTACTGGCCAGGCGAAGTAAAGTGGTGCACTGTCAGGAGATTGAACCCACTTGGAGGATTGACCATTCATATACCATTGAACCATCTTTTTTATAACATCATTTGGCTTTTGAAAACCCAGCAAAATGTTTTTTTTTCAAGTTTGAGTACTGCCTAACTTCAGTTACTCAACCGCTAAAAACCGGGACAAATTCTTAGTGTTTATTTTGAACTGTCGAGCACAATTGATTGATGAACCCACCGGGTGGGGGGGGAGCTGGTTGACCTTTCAGCCATCTAGATGGAATTCAACTGATGATATAATGCGTAATAAAGAGCTTTGTGTCATCGGTGAGCAATTGCCCTCACGCTTAACTTACTGGATCCACTAGTAACAGTCCCCCCGCCCTTATTTTCCTCTGCATATGATTAGTTCTAAGAACAAGTTTTAGATTGTTCTGAACTGAGCTTTATCTAACTGTGTACATTATTTTCAAGGATTCGACTTCAAACTAGCGAAACAACCGTTCGTTACTAACATCACTTCTATCTATTTAGAAAGTATTACTGATTCATGTAAGTGGTTTCCAAGCATTTATGCAGTCACGCTATGTAGTATCCTTCGATTACATAATACATTTTCTAACTAAAATGACTGTATTCAAGTGTTGGTTTGTAGGGATTTGATTGGTTTCAGGATTTCATCATGAGCTGACATTAGTTAGAGAACCATTGGAAAACCTGGGAGTACTGGACAGCTGTTTCGTCCTAGTTTGGGACTCTTCAGCAGTACGCACCCACCAGGATTCGAACCCAAGACCTTCCGGTTACAAGGCGAGCTTGTATACCATTAAGCCACTGGGACCCGATCCAATGGTCCTTGAATTCTAACTTCTGCCAATTCACGACATAGCGCGACCGCTATGACAGTTGAATCTGTCGCGGACAAGATCAACTTTCCCCTGTATTTCTATCAGTTTTATCATTACTATTTGACATAATTCTTTATGTATCTGATGTTATGCGACTGGAGATAGCTATGAATGGAATCCCAAATGAGCATTTCGTCTTACATGGGACTCCCAAGTTGACTGTACCAATGCCTGCTGTCACACTGGTTGTGTTCCAATTGAAACTTGAACCCGTTGAGCTACAGGTGTATTTATCTTTAGGCGCAATTTCATTTGAGGCCGCGGCAACCGGTAGGCTACACAAGTAAGCCTAATCAAACCCACATATAGAAGTTTAACTGTGCAGCTAAGAACGAAATCATTTACCCATCCCACTTGATTATCATTGTTGGGAAAGCAGTCGATTACATAATAACCTGTCGCCTAACTTCTACAGTTATCTAAAATGGTCATATTGTGCTGACAGCTGGCTACTAGCCGAATTGGTAGTAATTTACGTCAATGTTTACATCCTCAATATTGTTCATGAGAAAAATTACAACAAAGACTGTTTCAACAACCAACCACAGCAGATTTTGCGTAGGTGGATACAGTTAGTATATACATGATCTGACATTCAAGAAACAAACAATCAGAAGACTGTGTTTTTCTGCTAACAATAGGCTTTAATACTGTACATGAAAATCTATAAATACCTGTTGATTTCCTAAATTACCGATCTGTTACATTTGGTGTTGCCTACGGACAAATGGAAAGCCTATGCCCTTCAGTTTTTGACGGAGACATATGGATCTTCCGGCAGGACTTCGAGGCTTCTGCGCAGTTGAGTGGCGTTCAAGATCTGTCAGCGATGAGGCTGTTACTTGGGACGCTGCTGAGAGGTCGGGAGAAAGCAGCATTTATTTTATGATTACAGCTTGATTCCACACTGTATTTTTGCTACAGATATAGAATTTTCAACGTGTGATATCGGTAGCTCAAATATTGCAGGCCGACCATAGATATCAGGTGTACGTCGGCAGGCGATCGAACCCCTGACCATAAGCAGGCTCGGCGAGCGTCATAACCGCTGTGCCACCGACGCACATGAAATTGTCCTTATCTTCTGTTGTTACAAAATCATCTTGATTTCCTGGATTGTTTCCATTCCACCTAAAACTCTAGATTTTATATATTTATTTATTTTATCCCTTTACCTTCCTAGAGGAGCATAGAGTTTCCATAGCCTTTGCGTTTTATTTCTACGGGATGAGGTTGCCAGCCTCCTGCTCAACCTTTCCTCTTCATCAGTTTTATTACCGGCTTAGTGAGTTGAAGGAGTTAGTCGGTCGAGAGCTGAATCCAGAACGACACGTGTTGTTGGTGAACATTCTACCACTGGGACACTGACTCTCCTGATTCCAGATACACCACAACAAGTGTTGCCTTAATCAGTCTATCCAAGTGATTTACACCCGAAAACAGGTGAGGGCTTACGGTGAGCAGTCATCTGAACTGATGACGACCAGTGGTGTCCGTCAAGGATGCCCATTATCCCCTTTTCTATTCAACTTCATCATAGATGTGTTAATGGACTTAACCCTAAGTGACTTCAGCGACTCAGGGATTGACTTGCTACCGGGGAATAATCTCGTTGACTTGGAATATGCAGACGATATGGTCCTTCTAGGCGAAGACGCTGACGAAATGCAGAGTCTTCTAAACACCTTGAGCAGCAATCTAAGAATGTTTGGCATGCGATTCGCTCCCGCCAAATGCAAGATGATGTTACAGGACTGGACTACATCGACTCCTAGTTTAAAAATAGGAAGTGAAGTGGTAGAGCACATTGACCGCTTCACTTATTTGGGAAGTACCATCAGCCCCAACGGGCTGATCTCTGACGAAATCTCAGCACGAATACAGGGGGCTCGTTTCGCATTTGTTAGTTTACGCCGACTCTGGCGTAGACGAGATGTTCGACTATCGACCAAAGGACGGGTGTACTGTTCATCAGTCCGCTCTGTCCTCTTTAATGGCTGTGAGGTCTGGCTATTGAGAGTGGAAGACATGAAAAGATTAGCTGTCTTTGATCATAGGTGCCTGCGCTCTATTTCCCGTGTAAAGTGGCATAATAAGGTGAGCAACATTGAGGTTAGGCGTCGAGTTCTAGGTAAACAGGGGAAATCAATCGACGAAGTCGTCAAGTTACAAAGACTGAGATGGTTAGGACATGTGTTACGTATGCCTGGCCAGTCATCGCCTTCCTCGACGAGCAATGTTAGCGGATATAGGGTCAGGCTGGAAAAAAGCTAGTGGAGGTCAAACAAAAACTTGTCACCAGTCAATGAAATCCACAACAGTCGGTCTAAGCCACGTAGAAAGGTATAGACTTCCAGGCTGGGGTCCTCGGGACGGTAAAAATCTATGGTTGGAAACAATTGGTGACATGGCTGAAAATCGTTCTCAGTGGCGCAGATGCATTCACTCCTTGTGACTTATGATTTCCAATGAAACTGTTTTGTTCTTCGTTATTACTCCTCCTTTGTCTCACACCTCTGTTTACTGTCTCTATTATGCTTTTCTTGTACTTTCTTCTCTTGCTTCGAATGCTACACGGAGTGTGGCGACTTGAACTGCTGCAAATTTGTGCAAAGTTCTATGTCGAAAACAGACAGAGACAGACAGACAGACATCCGAAAACAAAGCAAAACAAGTGTTTGTACAGAATCATATGAGGCCATGATTATTTATTTCGTTTTATTCTCTTCAGTTGTTTACAACCTAAAAGTTGATTATGTAAATGTACACAGAATTTCTTCATACATGTAAGGACCAACATGATATTTGTTAACAGAGACAAATGTTCCTTAACAGTATTCAGAATTTTCACTTATATAACTTGTGAAAGAGATCAAGGTTCAAACAAAATACCAGCAAGCAAAATTAATCGTTGGATACAGGGGAAATAGAGAGTTGCAAAATCAAGACTGCGAGAGGAGAGAAGCTGACAATCAGGAATAGTGTGCTGAGTTTAACTCAAGGTCAACAGGGTCCTTTAACCTACGGAGCTCGTCCCTTAATTGAGTGAGTTTGTATATTTGAATGCCACCCTAATTCCTGCTTTATAAAGAATCCTACGTAGGGTCTCACATGTCCCCTCCATAAATGGCATAATTGTAGAGAACTTATATTCTCTCTTATTTAAGTTATCACTACTAGTTTCACAATTATTTTTATTTTGTTTTCGGTCTTTACTGATCTTCCTAATTTATTTTATAGGATAGTTAATTATTTAACAGCAAAGCCTCTTCTATCTGTTTTATTTATTCGTCCAGGTTTTTTTGTTGTACTACAAAATAAAAATAATTGCAAAACTAGTAATGAAAACATACATAAGAGAGAATATAAGTCATCCACTGGTACACCATATAAGGTGAGGACTTCTGAGACCCTACCTAGTAGGATCCTTAAAAAAGCAGGAATTACAGTGATGGCATTCAAACCTACTAACTCATTTAGACAAGGACAAGCTCTGTATGTTAAAGGACCCAGTTGAACCAATTAGACAAAATAGCATAATTTACAAGATACCTTGTAATGACTGTGAGTGAGATCAACTACATAGGTCAAACTAGTAAATAGGGAGTAGTGAGATTATCTAAACATAAGAATTTAGCTAGGGTGAGAATGGTTGACCCCGAGAAGATAAGTAATTTGGCAAAAAGCTCAGCGATTCCACTGCGTGCATCAACACATAATAGGGTGGGTGGGAGAGGGTTAAGGTTCTAAGAAGCAATCTATGTAGGTGGAGAGAGAGAGATTAATTACTGAATCCTGCCTGGTTCATTGAGTCTACACCCAACACAACACAAAACATGCAACAGAAATGACTCAACGGAAATACCAGAAATATGGAAGATATTATTACCAACAGTCAGTCCGTCAAATCAGAAGAGGATAATAAATAATCTCAAACTGTATTCTATTTCAATTCACGTACATCACAACTTTCTAACAAGTTGCTTAATATAACTATAAGAAGCCTCTTCTTATTTCCCATCTGATTGTTATTGATCAAGAATACTCATATTATTATTATTTCTGAATGTACATTATCCTATATTGATTTTTATTCAAATATCTAATCAATTCCACACATATATACAAATGAAGGAAAAAGGTTGTGTGAGTAGGTGCCTTGATATGGTTATGAACAATAATTTGTGCTGGAAACTTGGTCATCAGTAAATATTACTTACTGTATAACAACCCTGTGTAATTTATCAAAATGAAATCTTATCCATTATGGAGTTATCCTCTACCACAGTGCCAAAGTTTTATACTTATGTACAACCGTACTTATAGATTAAACAAAGAAATCATAATACCAGTTAGATACGTGAAGAAACTATTTCTCAGAGGCACTTTTAGTATCCACTTCAAATTCAGTGGACGATTCCATTCCACTCCTAGCTGACTGATTCATGAAGAGTCCTTGATCTTTTAAAAAGTCAACTGCACTTATACAAGAGATATGAAGACGACACGTTCATAATTTGTGATGAAATTGTTGATTTATAGTATCTCCTCAAAACCTTCAACGCATCACACCCATCAATAAAATTCATCGTAGGACATGAATCGAACATGGCATTTCCATTCCTCAAAGAACTGCTTACCAGAAGACAAGACAACATGATCCAAAATGGATATATTTCATGATAACATGGATGGGACGGTACATCAGCTTCAAGAGCTTTTTCCAACTTGTTAGAAAGCGAAACCTAGTACGCACGTGAGGTTCGAGGATTTCAAAAATCTTTTCCGAAGACATGATAGAGAATGAGTCAAACTCACTACGTGAAACCCTACTGAAGAATGAGCATCCATCCAAGATTTATAGACGAAAAAAACATGAAAGTAAAACCTCCGTCTCCAAAAATTAAAACTGTTCCTAAGAAATTTCTCTTTATGAAACTGAAATTCAAAAGTGACACCGAATGTCTGACGAAGACATTCCAGACAGCTACCTTACATATCATATTATCCAGCAAACAGTGGATACCGCTTTCGGCCAATTCACTGTGTAATTAGTTTACATGTTCGTATGGAGCGAAATATATCGGTCGTACTCAACGTGAAGTCCACAAACGTATTTTGGGACATTGTCCAGCTTGTGTAATGAGAGGAGGAAAGAAGAATAGCAGCAGCTCCATCCTCGAACACTATACCGACTCTGGACATTGAGAACTCTTGTGTGAGTGCCCCACATTGCTACACAGAGTCCCTCGATAATGTACAAAGGAGCTTTGCCTATGCCACCTGTATATAACTGAATCATTAGCTATTCGGGATCTGAAACCGGACATCTGCATTCAAAAGCACTTCACACACCATGGCCAGAGTAATGTTCTTAAGATGGTTTTTCAGCGTTTTTATCATGTAAGTTCACTATTATCTCTATTATAATCTTGATAAGTTGGAGATACGTTAAATAACTACAGAACGAGTGCTCAACTGATGAATTATTACTATGATGAGCACCTAAACACTAAAGACGTAATATATTACGGAAGAAATAAGTTTTAAGAAACAGGTTACATTGAACGGCTATTATATCCGTTTCTCCGTGAGCGCAACATGTATTTTACTTCGGATTAGCAAGGTCATTGATGAATTTATTCAGTATTTATGAAGTAATTTCTCTTTTGTTTCATTACGTTTACAAGAAATTAACTTTAGCCTAAAGTCTGTCTGATATGGTATTGACATTTTGTATTTTCAATAAATTTTACTAAATTTTCAACTTTCCAAGGGTAGGGTTGAGTTTTTGTACTTGCTAGTACGAGCATATAGTTTTCTATATAGGCTTCCGGTCATACCTGATGAGATACAAGGGTAGAGTTGTGAATGAAGATGGTGGTGGTGTGAGTTAGATAGATAGAATGGATTTTGCCCATTTTTCACATGTGTCCATGTGCCTGTCAACCTGGAAAAACTAAAGGGGAACAATAGAGAATAATAGGCATAATGCAAGAGTTAAGAAATTTTAAGAGTAAGGTTTGTGTTATTCCAGGATGTCTTAACTCCTTGATGTAGAAGGTGAGATAAAATAGCTTTTTAGAAATCATCGAGATGTGAGACGACCACGAAAGATCGACAGATAGAATGTCGCCGAAATATTTGATTTCCGACTTGGTTTCTATTTCAGTGCCATCTATTTTGCACAACTCGTTAGTTTTTACCAGTTTGTTTAGATCAGAATTATGCCTAAAGGTGAAATTGACTGTTTAATATTTATAGGGATTTAAGGTTGACGATTTTCCTTGGACCACTGGCTCATTTCTGATAAAAAGCCATTTAGTTTAGAGCAGTCACTTTGACATTTGACAGGTAAAGATACAGTCAGCTCGTCAGCATATTTAACAAAATTAATGTCATTTGAAGATGGTAGGTCATGTAGAAAGAAGGAAAAGAGAAGTGAGGAGAGTACAGCCCCTTGGGGAACACCAGCTTCAGTGAACTTCAAGCCGACTGCTTGGTAATACAATAAAAATGTGGAACCAACTGAATTGACAGTAAACGTGTTATTCATTTGGTTGCCGGATTCTAATCATGAGCTGACATCAGTTAGAGAACCACTGGAAAACCTTGAGGGAGTAAAAGGCAGATGTTCCGTTAGCCTATTTTGAGACTCTTCTTCAGCACGCATCTATAACCATGGTTCGAACCCACGACCTCCTGGTTACAAGACTAGCGAGCTAGCTCGTAGACCATTAAGTCACTGAGACCGAATCCAGTGGCCAGAGTCCATGAATTCCAACTTCTGCCAATTCACGAAATAGCCTGATCGCTAGCTAATGTCTTTGGCGAATATTTGTCGGTGGCACAGTGGTTAGGACTCTCGCCGACTATGCACATGGTCCGGCTTTCGATCCTCTGCCGACGCACACTTGATGTCTACGGTCGGCCTGCAAAATTTGGGCTACCGATATCCATACTGAAAATTCCATACTTGTACCAAAAATACAGTGTGGAATGAAGCTATAATAAAAAAAAAATGTTATTCATTTTTTATTACAGATAAGATTTTTATTTTGATAAATCGCACAGTGTTTACAGTTATATGAACTGATGACGTTTCGAGCACAATTTATTGCTCATAATCATATCAAGGTAATCACACGACTTCCTAAATTCATTTATATAGTTCCATTGTTTTTCTCTTGATTTTCACTTGATTTGATTGGTAATAGTATTTTCCATATTTCAGGTATGAGTGACGAGTCATTCCTATTGCATGTGTTGGGTGTAGACTCGATGAACAAGGCAGGAGTCAGTAATTAACCTCTCTCTCCACCTATCTAGATTACTTTTTAGAATTTTAACCCTCTCCCACCCTATTGTGTGGTTGTGTGTTAATGCATGCATTGCAATTGCTGAGCTTTTTTCTAAATTATTTATCTTCTCGGGGTCAACGATTCTTACCTTAGCTAAATTTTTATGCAGTGACAATCTGACAATGCCACCTACAAACTCACTCAGGGACAAGCTCTGTAGGTTAAAGGACCCAGTTGACCCAATTAGACAAAATAATATTATTTACAAAATACCATGCAATGACTGTGAGGTCAACTACATAGGTCAAATTAGTAGGTCAGGGGTAGTCAGATTGTCAGAGCATAAAAATTTAGCTAAGGTAAGAATGGTTGACCCCGAGAAGATAAGTAATTTAGAAAAAAGCTCAGCAATTGCAATGCATGCATTAACACAAAACCACACAATAGGGTGGGAGAGGGTTAAAATTCTAAAAAGTAATCTAGATAGGTGGAGAGAGAGGTTGATTACTGAATCCTTGTTCATCGAGTCTACACCCAACACATGCAATAGGAATGACTCGTCACTCATACCTGAAATATGGAAAATACTATTACCAATCAAATCAAGTGAAAATCAAGAGAAAAACAATGGAACTATATAAATGAATTTAGGAAGTCGTGTGATTACCTTGATATGATTATGAGCAATAAATTGTGCTCGAAACGTCATCAGTTCATATAACTGTAAACACTGTGCGATTTATCAAAATAAAAATCTTATCTATAATGGAATTATACTCTACCACAGTGCCCAAGTTTTATACTTTATTCATTTTTTAATTATTTATGCATCAATTATTATACTGACATCGATGGTGTGATGAATATTAATTTCTAGTCTCATAGAGTGAAAGAGAGAGTGAGAGAACTTCATAACTAGTCTCTAAAAACATGACCTTAACAGCTAACCAACTGACCATAGCAGCATGTAAATTAAGTAGTCTAATATTAATCAATCAGTGGACATTGAAGTGTACAAACGAATTCTGAATGGATAAAATAACTAAATAAATCGGTGAAGACCAGGTTTGTTTTTGGTTACAAGTTACCATAGATATATGG
Source organism: Trichobilharzia regenti (assembly GCA_944472135.2). Classification (NCBI taxonomy): domain Eukaryota; kingdom Metazoa; phylum Platyhelminthes; class Trematoda; order Strigeidida; family Schistosomatidae; genus Trichobilharzia; species Trichobilharzia regenti. The sequence continues at coordinate 97,400,295 of OX235265.1, forward strand.
TTGTAAAATGTAATGCAAATAAGGCTATGGTGAAGTGAAGCAAGAATGTGATTGACACAATCACTTACCGTGTAGTTCTGTAGTAGTATTAGTAGTATACTGTCGTTATTCTACGCATGTAATGGCAATGAAACCTCTGCCTCAACCTTATTTTTTTATTTTATTTTTGATTACAGCTTGATTCCACACTGTGTTTTTGTACAAGTGTGGAATTTTCAGCGTGGATATCGGTAGCCCAAAATTCGCAGGCAGACCATAGATATCAGGTGTGCGTCGGCGTGGGCTCGAACCCCGGACCATGTGCATAGTCGGCGAGAGTCCTAACCACTGTGCCACCGATGCACTTTGGGAAGGCCTTCACTAGACAGCGTTGACCGTGAAGTATTTTGGAAACTACGGGGTACAGAGCCACAAATATTCATCAACCTTATTCAACAGCTGTACGACAACGGCACATGTCATGTGATTCACAACGGAACACTCAGCGAGGCGTTTGGAGTGAACACAGGAGTCAGACAAGGGCGCCTGCCTATTATCATCAATGATATTCCTAATTGTGGTGGACTGACTGGATTATGCGTCAGACAGTGAGTGGGAAACGAGAAGACAGGGAGGGATATCCTGGACTGACCTAGAAGACCTGGATTTCGCGCTTGGATGATTTATGTATGATGTCACACAAAATCGAAGACTTACAAGAGGAAACCGACAAACTGGTTGGATAAGCAGCCCGTGAAGACATGACTCCAGGTGAACATAGCCAAGACGGAGGTTATGAAAATAACCAACCAACCAACAACAACAGCAACAACATCCAGTGCCAATCATGATCAGCGGGAGGGATTTGAAATAGATTACTTCATTAACTTATCTAGTATTGAGCATTGTCTCAACTACAGGATTTCGAGAGAATTGAGAATCGGGAAGGCAAGCGAGAAACACATTCATCATCAACCTGAAACCAATCTTCGTCACTCAGCATCAACAACAAAATTCGGTCAGATTTTCAATACAAACGTGGTCAAGTCAGTCAGTTCTTCTATACGGATGAGAAACTTGGCGGGTGGGTCACAAAGAATATTTCCAACAGCCTGTTGCAGACTTTCATCGACAACAACTGTCTTCGCTGGATCTATACTGAAGATCAGATGGCCGGGCAGGGAAGAATCACCAACAAGAAACTATAAGGACAAACAAAACAAGAACCAATCGGTCAACAAATATGCAGGAATTTAAAGTCAGTGTGAACGAAGAATATTCTTCTGAATAATTTCTCTTCAGGTTCTTACAATTATAAAATATAATATATGTAATCGTTACAATAAAGACCAGTTATGAGGTGGATACATTTTTAACGTAGAATAACAGATTAGTTATGTGGTGTCAAAATAAATAGTCGTATTTGTGTGACAAACATTGTGCTAGGCTGAAATCGATTAGAAAATATTGTAAAACGGGAGACAGTTGTGGTGATTAATCATTATAGATTTGTAGAGTGTGAAGTAGGAAAATTGACAAATGGACACCCCATAATTAATCGGTTATTCTACGTTAAAAAGGTATTCGCCTCATAACGGGCCTTTATTGTAACGACCACTAATATTATATTTTAAAATTGTTAGAACCTGAACAGAAATTATTGAAAAGAATATTCTTCGTTCATATTAACTTTTAATTCATAATATGGGAATATTTCATACCATCAAATATGCAGGAGTTCAAATGAACTGCCGTCAAGACTTGACAGTTCTAAAATATTTGGGCATCGAGTGAGAAGTAGACATTTGTAAAAAATTATATTTGTAAAATCTCACAACATTGAAATGAGTAATTCCAACGTTTCGTTCGACAATCTGGTCCGAACTTCTTCAGGGAAATTAGTCGAAATTAACATAACAGAGGTTTATATATAAAAGGAACATCTCTTGTTTTTAAAAAACTTTGTCCAATCATGAGTCATAAAACAAGTATATAACAACTATAATAAACAAAATTTTATGATCTGTGATCAAAATTTGACCTCGGACTTACACATATTGGTCTACCTTTGTTAAACACTTTAAACACAGTGTATATATACAATTGGTGGATGGTGGCTAGCAGTGGAATCCAGGATGCGCATTTCGTTCTATTTGGGACTCGTCATCTGGATGTACCTGCATTTCTCAGTGAGTGATGATGTTCCCACCGAGGCTCGAACCCAGTACCCATAGTTTCAAACGCCAAAGCGTTATCCACTAGACCACCTGAGACCGAGCACTTCGGTCCAGTCAATCGACGGGAAAATCAAGAATTCAATTCAACAGTGTATATATAGTTATATATATATATACTTATATATATATATATATATATATATATATATATATATATATATATATAAAGTTAGTGATAGACGTTATAATTAGACGTGTTTTTAAAATACGTCTAATCATAAAATTCTAGATACTAACAGTTTGAACAGACATGAAGGTGTGATGTTAGCTGACGCATAGGAAATCCTGACTAATTAATAAATAAGAATGGATATGTATCACTAATTAATAATACTTGGTCAAAGTTCCCGACTGTCTTTATCTACTTATGGAGACGTTGAGACATTGTTTTACAACTGTTTACCCGCATATATATATATGCACTGTGTTTAAAGTGTTTAACAGAGGTAGACCAACATGTGTAGGTTCGAGGTCAAACTTTGATCACAGCTCATACAGTTTTGTTTATTATACATGTTAATACTTGTTTTATACAGAAGTATAGCAGAGAAAAAGATAAGAAAGAAAAACACCCAACTGTAGAAAACAAAAGCGTGTTTATTTGTCTCCCATTCAAAGGAGATACAATGTCACAAAAGATCGACAAAAGTCTGAAAGGTGCAGTAAAATAAGCTTCCCGGCAGCAAAACTAATCACACCATATAGCACTACTCCTTCTGCAAGTCACTCAAAACTGGATAAATGCCGTGCTGATGTCACCTCCAAATGTGTTTATGAATTTACGTGCACCTGCGGGAGCAAGTACATTGGAATGAAGGAAAGAAGGCCTTCTATTCGGTTTCCTGTACATATTCCTAGGAACCTGCGCTTGAAAGTAGGCAAATATTCTCATAGTGCAATCAACAGACATGTTGTTAATACCGGACATCTCGTAGAGCTTTATAAGTCCTTCAAAATATTAAATAGACAAAGGACAGCAAATACACTACGATTTGCCAAAGTGATCGCAATAAAACGATTCAAACCAGACTTGTGTATACAGAAAGGGAGTGTGATTAACCTCTCACTCCCTTGGTAACTGAATTTTGATTTCGATTACATTAATTGGTCATCTGATTCAGTGATCTCAACTCACCGAACAAATCCTAATCTTATAAACTGTAACCACTTTTGTTTCTTCGAGTTGCTTTGTGAACCTACAAGCTAGAATTGTTCTGTTAATTAGCTTTTTCTGCTTACTGTCTTACACCTTCCACCTCTATTTAACCATAAAAGGGTGCGTCGGTGGCAAAGTGGCTAGGAATCTCGCCGACCATGCACATGGTCTGGGGTTCGAGCCCACGCCGATGCACACATGATATCTATGGTCGGCCTGCGAATTTTGAGCTACCGATATCCACGCTGAAAATTCCATACTTGCACCAAAAATACGGTGTGGAATCAAGCTGTAATCAAAAATAACAAAATAACATAAAATAAATTAATTGGTGATGAAAACTTAAACAAAAATTGTAATGCTTCCATTTTGGATGCGTCAATTTTATAGTATCTCTTCTCTACTACCAATCAAACGTTAAAGTATGTTATTATTATCATCTATATAGCCATGTTAACTTCAGGTAGTCTGCAATTAGCTGATGAGAACCTGTGAAATTGAATGGCAATATCATTTTATACTGCAAATTTCGTCTTCCTTTCTTTACCAAAATTAATTCACCAAAAACTGCCTCTTCACTGAACTACTCGCTTTTTTTCTTGTCATCAGTGTCTGGATGAGGAGTATTCACCAATTCCTGTTTTTTTCAAATCTTGACAATAGGTAACACCTATTTATTGCGGTGGTAGATGTTCAGTTCAGTGAATGTGGGGACATACAAATCGTTATTCTTAATATTTCTACATTTGAAGTATTTGATAGTTTATTAATTTTATTTTTACACTAGAATACGCCCTATTGACATATTTACTCACAAATACACACACAGACCTGACACCTTTCAAATTTTTGATTTCAGAACTTGCTTTATATTCATATTTGTAATACTAAGACTTTCGTACAGCAGATGGACATTCCACGTATTTCTGAACTAAATTCATTAGGTATGTTGTGACTTTATTCCAGAATCGAGAGCCGCTTTTACGGAGGACGTTCTACGCTGATGTGAGAAAGACTGCTAGATAGAATAGTTGCTTTTAAAATTCACCACTAGAGAAAAAGAGTTTCGCTGGAGAAATTAAAGACTTAGACAAAAAAAACGCAAATTCAATAACGAACCAATACAACGCTGTCTCCACATCAACAATAACTGAATCATCACTGGATCATTATAGATTTATACGTGTTACATGATATTAGACGGTTGGAGGTAATCGACAGGAAGCCTTTGACCTAGTTTTCGTGCTAGTTGGCACTCGTCGGCAAGGTATATCTCCAAACTTGAAGGAACTCATATCCCTTCCGACATTACAACCCGCGTCACCCAGTGAGAGCTGCAGTCAGAGACGTTACCGCTGAGCTATTCGGGCTCACGACTGACCACCTGTAGGACTGTAGTGATATTTTCATTTGGCACTAGTAAGTGGTGTGATGTGTCTAAGGTTGCAAGGTTGCAGATACGCCTTGCTGACTGGTGAGTGCCAACAGGCACGAAACCTAGGTCCAAGTCCTCCTGCCGATTACCTCCAGCTATCTGATATCATCAAATCACTGTGCACCGTGATGGCGAGCTACCTAGAATGGTGGCCAGATTAGAATTAGAATTCAGTCTGCAGCAAAGAGAGGACTAGACACGTCACACTAGTTACTAGTGTCCAATCAAAACATGTTACATGAATCAGTCTGTGGGTAAAGTCAACTAATGAGAATTTTAAATCGACCTTTTGGATTTAAAATTAGTGGAGAAAACGGTCATCAAATACTCACTGGTTTCCAGTGGTTTTCTAATTGTAGTCTGTTCATGATACAAACTTCGATTCAATTAAATCCCTGTACACAAACATTTCAAAATTACTCTAGGGCTCATGAGTCATCCACTCCAAGAAGAAGAAGTTACCCTCAGTTTTCTTGGGAAGTCGTTATCAGTGGCAACCATATGTTGGGTGTGAAAACAAATACTCGCTGAGGATACTGGTTGGCGGTTAGACTACAGATACGCCACGAATTGGAAGGACTTAAAAATCCATGAACTGTTGGATTTTCATCGCAGTAATTCAACTGCTGTCAAGCCCACCTTTTTATTAAAAGCAATAACTTTGTAACAACAGAAGACAAGGGCCGTATAACAGATTGTTCATTTACGAAATCAACACATATTTATAGATTTTCATGTACATTATTATAGATTATTGTTATCAGAAAAACACAGTTCTCTGATTGGTGGTTGTTTCTCACTGAAAGTTAATCTTCCATCTCTTTGTGGCTGTTTCTTGATTGTCAGATCATCTTTATGCTAACTGTATCCGCCTACGCAAAGTATTTATTCTTATTTGGGACATAAACATTGACGTAAATTACTGTCTGACAATTCGGCTAGCAACCAGCTCTCACCACAACTTTATTATGAAAAATGTTTCAGTGCATATTATGGAATTCCCGTGCATGTTCTGTAGGAAGGCATTTATTACTGATGTGGACTCTTCTAGTAAGGTAATAATTGGTGATTTATCATCTGCACCTGCAGAACGCTCTGATTGCCTGATATGTCTTAGTTCTGTTTCTATCGAAAAATTCTAAGTGTTAGGTTCAGTCCTATTTGAAAATAACCATGAGCACAAATTGTAATTCCGAGATGCAATCGGATAATTAAAAGCAAAACTGAGATTGCGCGAGTATTGTACATTTTGATGAAATGAAAATTTACCAATCAGAATGGCCTTAGAAGCAGTTAAAAAAAAGAATTAACTGCAGATCCTGAACTCACTCATAGGACAAAGCCACCCATTGAAAAAATTATTTTAGGGATCCAGTTATGCCTCACATCTACTATGTTTAAATTCCAAGGTAAAACATATAGACAAATAGAAGGTGTAGCAATGGGATGGATCACCAGTATCCCCTATCGTAGCAGATATATTTATGAACAGCTGGGAAAATATTGCTCTAAATACTCCAAAATATGGTGAAGATATGTGGATGACACTTTCACAGTGTTAAAAACAGAACATATCTCTAGCTTCTCGACATATATAAACTCACTAGTAGAGGGAATAAAATTTACATTAGAATCGGAAAATGAACAAGGAGAATTAGCTATGTTAGATTGTAAGATAAAACGAATAGAAGAAGGCAAACTACACACTAGTGTTTATAGAAAACCAACGGATTCTAATAGATATTTCGACTTTAATTCATCTCATCCATCAACTGTTAAGGCATAGTTAGGTAAGTGTCTAACAAACCGAGCGGTAGCACTATGTAGCACATAAAAGACCTAAATGATGAACTAAAACAGAAAGAAGAAGCGTTGGTGTTAAATAACTAACTACCCTATAAAATGAATTAGGAAGATCGAAAAAGGCCAAAAGCAAAATAAAAATAATGGTCAAACTAGTAGTGATAACATGAATAAGGAGAATATAAGTCACCCACTGTTATACCATCTAAGGAGGGGAGATATGAGACCCTACGTAGGATTCTCAATAAAGCAGGAATTAGGGTTGTGACATTCAAACCTACCAACGCACTCAGGGACAAGCACTGTAGGCTAAAAGACCCGGTGGACTCAATCAAACAAAATAATATAATTTACAAAATACCTTGCAATGACTGTGGGTTAAGTCGACTACATAGGTCAAACTAGTAGGTTGGGGGTAGTCAGATTTGTTGGGACATAAGAATTCAGCTAAGGTAAGAATGGTTGACCCCGACAAGATAGGTGATTTTGAAAAAACTCAGTGACTGCACTACATGCATTAACACACAGGGATTCGTACCGATTACCTCCAACCATCTAATACTAACATTTCACAGTGCACCGCAGTGGCAAGCCACCTAGAATGGTGGCCACATTGCAAGCTTGACTGATAGAATTCAGTCTCCACCAAAGGTAGAACTAGACACATCACACTAGTCACTGACTAGTGTACAATCAAAAATTAACACACAACCACACTAAAGGGTGGGAGAGGGTTAAGATTCTAAGAAGTAATCTTTATAGGTGGAGAGAAAGATTGATTACTGAAACCTGGTTCATCAAGTCTACACACCCAACACAACAGATGCAACAGAAATGACTCAATACAAATACCAGAGATATGGGAGATATTATTACCGCCAGTCAGTCAAATCAGAGGAGGATAATAAATAATCTTAAATTGTATTCTATTTCAAGTCAAGCGCATCACAACATTCTAACAAGTTACTTATTATGACTATAAAATCACTCGTCTTATTTCCCATCTGATTGTAATTGATCAATAAAACTCATATTATTATTTCTTGATGTACATTATCTTATATTGATTTTTATTCAAATATCCCGACATATATACAAATGAAGGGAAAAGGTTGTGTGAGTAGCGTGATTTGATAATGAGTGGCAATAGTTTGCGCTGGAAACTTCATCAGTTAATATTGTTGTTTAACACTGTGCGATTGATCACAAGAAAATCTTATCCATAATTGAAGTTATGCTCTACCACATTGCCTAAGTTCCATACTTATATCAAAAATAGGATGGCTCAGTAATTCAACCAGACTCACTAGTCGTTTTGCAACTTGAAGTTCCTGGATGCGATACTCAGTGGGGGTAATTAGTGCCCTTAGAGCCGCAGGTTTTGAAAAAAAGGCGATACAGCTGTCGAGTGCTTCCAGGTTGTTTGTGGTTCTATAACTGAATGCAGGTAGTCATCAGTCTTGAAGCCAGTGAAACCCCTGCAAAACTGACATTTGAAAACTAGTGCATTTATCAAGCTCTAAATAATAATGTATGCTGTTTGAATCTGAGCTTTAGGCCTGAGTATTTTTCACGCGCAAATCAACTACTCTCTTCATTATGAGACCGATGAATCTTCAGTCCGTCTGTTTCAAAGCTGTTGTATTTAATCTACAAACGACACTGTTTTTTACACAAATAAATAGCTCAGTCCACTTTGACTGCCAATATCTAAGGAAAGCACATATTTTCTTCATGATATCACTGGAAATATGTGAATTTAATTGGTATAGTCACCGATTACACAATTGTTAAGTGATGTTTCAAGTACTACCGGCTTCCTTTCACAACTGTCTTCGCCTAATTCTAAAGTCTATCTTTCAGAAAAAGTTAAGCAACAAAGAAACTGACTTAGAACCAACCAGTTGTCTAACAGATACGCAGATGAAAATGAGGGTTGAATGGACATACGTCGAGCAGACTGATGCGTTAAATCGCACAACGAACAAAGAATTGGTTATAATTCAATAGGCTACATGGAGTAGATAATTTGAGGCAATATTGGAGGTAACTTTAAAAGACTGCAGAGAAAAAAGTGGAGTGGCGTTATACTCCTAAATCCTTTGATTATTTAGCGCATGCAATTAGTATCTGTTTTCACAGCTTTCGAGAAAGTTCAGAGATCAGTATTAACTAACGTAAACACCTGAATTTTAAGGAGAATTATTCTGATCTGTGCGTCGGTGGCACAGTGGTAAGGAATCTCGCCGACCATGCACATGGTCCGAGGTTCGATACCCTGCCGACGCACACCTGATATCTATGGTCGGCCTGCGAAATTCGGGCTAACGATATCCATGCTGAAAATTCCATACTTGTACCAAAAATACAGTGTGGAATCAAGCTGTAAATCAAAATAAAAAAATAAATACACAAATTCACTTATATTACTGATATCAAAACTGAGTAGTAAGTTATAAAATGCAAATAATTTCACACCGGACTCAGCATTTCCAGATGATGAAGCCTTCCTATCAGTTATACTTGCTCTCTAAATAATATGTGTGCATGTGAAACTCTAATAGTCGGATAACGAAGAAATAGAAAAAATTCTTCGCGGAACCTTTTTGTCCAGTAAACGCATAAGATTTTTCAAATATTCAGGCATTTGTTGAGTAACCTGATATTTCGCCTTCACCAAAAGAGACCCACTTTTGACAGCTGCCTGGTCAGCTGTTTGTATCATTGCTAACTTTTTTTTGCATGAAATCATTCCATTGGAGTTGACGTAACTCATCAAATAAGTGAAATCATCAACAATTTCACTATCTCCGCTTAAAAACGGAATGTCGATGAAGACCTTCAGTTCATCTAGAAGGAAAAATCCGACGTTAATCACATTCATTCTCTTGCTTCAAGTGTTTAAATGAATCTTTATTTTGTAATCAACTCTAAGTACTCGAGATAAATGAGACCTTTTCCTAGTGTAACTTTAATTCTAGTGACACGACTTATTTTAATATTCAGAAGACTGCAGTCTTTGCGGTTCAGTTGCTATAGTATCGAAACGAGTACTTATTGCTTTCCTGTGCACATATTTCGAAGTTGAAACCAACGAGGAGGGCTTTGCCACAAGTGGCTTTTCACTGCACTGCTATATTATTTCTAAGATATTGAACATGTGCAATTCTCAGTGCAGATCTCTAAACGAACTAACTCAAATTGGCACTCACTAAAAAGCTAGGAATATTGGATAGATATTTCATCCTTGTCTGTAGCCCTTCCTCTGTGTACACCCATAACCCTACTAGGAATCGAACCCAGGATGATATCGAAACTGAAATTAAGTCGAATCACACTAAAACTCGTGTTATGCATAACAATTCATCTTGTTTGCTTCAAATCGTCCATTTCTTTAATCTGTATGGTCCAGTTATCGAAATCTAAGTTTATTCCTGGACAAAATCTTTGTAGCATACCTCAAATCGAAGACTTACAAATCTTCACTTGAATCGTTCACCTACAGACAGAAAACTCCATCACCATATTTCAACCACCAGAAAATGTCTATATATTAGTTTTACTACTAAGTATCATTTCAGTAACTCAAATTACATTTAGAAATTTATTCTCAACTGTCTTAGAAAAGCCAATTTATTAAGAGAATATTAAGAGAAGAGAAATCATATCCGGTGGGGGAATTAGATCAAATGTGTGAATACATTAAATACTATTAATAATCGTATGAAATGCAATTAAAATATTTATGAGTATAAACATACTTAAATGTCAAGTAGCAAAACAATTAATGTCATATATACAGTAATACATAAGATGGGTGTAGAGATGTTGGAAAGTCCTACATAATTATAGGATTAGTAGGCAAATATAAAATTTTACACGCCATCGTGTGAAATTTGACAAGATAAAATTTATACTATAAAAACACAATTTTGAATTTAGAATGACAAGTGGGCGAAGCGGGGAGAAATCAGAGTGAGGATAGTAATAATAATAATCGTGGTAACAAGACAAAGGCACATAGAATAAATAAATAAACAACGTACACCAATAAATGTCTGTTCCTCTACGGCCAAGGCAGGAGTAGGAATTGTACATACTTCTTCTGTACACAAAGGTCTGGCTTAAAATCATGAATCGCATAGACCACCGCTGTCTTTAGAAGTCTGTAACGAAGAAAATGTGGTAAATTAGCATGGATGTTATATATATGATCTTGAAATCATGGTCAGGGTTGATCGAGTGACACGAGTCGATCAAGTGTTCTAGAATAGAGCTTCGAACACACTTCCTATCTCCCTTGTAAAACCATGCTGCTGTAATATATTCTCGTATCCGTATGGAAAGCGTCCTCTCACTGCAGGCGATGTACCTTGCTCCACAAGAGCAGGTGAACTGATGGATAGACATGGAGGCTGCCAAACGGGAGAGCTTATGTTTTACAGAGATGGAGAACAACCTGCGTCTGCTAGACGTCGTTTGTAATTTTGCTGCCAAAAACGCCTTACTAACTAATCCCATCGCAATGCCATCTCTCTGTTTGAAAAAATCTCATTATTCAAGGTGGACTGAACATTCAACGTGCATCTCAATAAACGTTTTTTGAAGTGGATTGTCGGCAACCCTTTTTCTAAACTATGCGTATCAGTATAATCACATATACAGCAAAGAGTTGCCATGAGAGGTACATTGGTAAATAGCGAGGTTAAATTTAATGAGAAAATGATTTCGTCTGAAACATTAAAATCGTTAGTACTCTCAATAAATTTAAACGTATCATCAATGGAAAACGTAGATACTTGCCTTGAGAAAGTTTTCAAATTCCTGAAGGCAAAAATGTTTTTCACGCCTCTATGAATATTCACCGTAGAGGTTGCGAATTTATTCCTCTAGCGCTTGTCCTCACGTCTTTCTCATACTGCATGCCACTTTTTCTTTCCTACGTCACACATCACTTCAAATAACCACCAGACAGATTTAGAATTTAGTTCCGATACTATGAATTAGCTGGAAATGTTGCACTAGATCCAACAAATAGCGATTAATTCCTCTTGAGAAAAAGATTTGAGCATCTTATTCCATTGGCTGAGCAAGTAGTTCTTTGGCATTTCAAACAAATCTTAGTGGAAATAAAACAATCACTCATTTGAGATTCAGGTATATAAAGTTCATTTTGTCGCAAATAGGACGAAATAAACGTCGTGCAGATAACTTATTGACGCCATAAGAATATTGAAAACACATCTGGAATGCAATGTAATATCTACTGTTAGAAAAAATGAGTTCAATGAAGCCATTTCGTCATCTCAAAACAGCACAAAATGTTGAATACTGTTCCCTTAATTTTAAAAAAGTAACTTTGGCACAAAAAATGGAGAATCCTCCCTGAAAAATCCGTTTTCATTATTGGTTCTTAATTAAATGTTTCAGCTAATTGTGTAATCATTACCACATTCTTTCTTGACTTGTGTATCATAGCTCCAGTGTGTAAATACCTTCTTGTTATTACGTTTTTATTGTTGGTCCGACGGTGTCCGATCGTGGGCTGTTGATAATAGCTGGTTAATTTCTGAATGTGGTTTGATTTGAACTTCACTGAATTTGTACATCTGTTGAAATTATTTTATAACACTTTTGAAAAGTGAACACCTTGATTACAGCCTTGAATCGTTAAGGTAAGAATTGCAAATACCAAAACCTACTTATTTTCATCTAAAGTCTTTGAAGATGTGCATGCGCAACACATGTCGTAAACATCTCATTCGATGTAACTTCACACAACCTCGTCGTATAAATATTCCTCTTTGCATAGCACTCGACCGAAGTCTAACCTCAAATTTCTCACCTTATTATACCACTTAACACACATGAGGTAGAACGCAGATACCTGTGATCAAAGATAGCTAGCTGACCTTTTAATAACTAAAACTTTCGATGGCCGTGTCTCAAAGCAGGGAGGATTAAATAGCTGGGCTAAAGTCATCTAGTTATCACAACTATTCATGAGAGCTTTGCGTATCCGTGCTGAGATTTCGTCAGAGGTCAACCTGTTGGCACTCTCTGATGAAGTGTTCGATATGCTGCACAAATTCACTCTCTATTTCTCAGTTAAGAGTGACTCGGTCTAATCCCGTAATGTAGTATCATCTAACATCCGACATCAGCGAATCACATGGCAAACATTCCAAGATTACTGCCCAAGGTGTTCAGAAAACTCTACATTTTGCCAGTTACAAACAAAGACATATCATCTGTGTATTTCATTTCACCGGAGTCAGACAAGTGTGCTTAATATCACCAATGAGATAGCTTCTTTAAGTCTGCAGAGATCTTTGGAACCTTTAGACATTGTTTATGCTCTTTAACTTTTATTGTTACCTGTTTGGAAGTTTCTCTCACATATAGGGCGTCAAAGTCCGCACACTGATCTGTTGCACACAATTCTGTTGGTTGTATTCTTCTATTTTATCATAAACCTCACTAGTGATGAGCGTAAGGTGTTATTGACACGAAAATACACTCCTGCGTCATGATTGTCAAGGATTCGCTGTATCTCATCCAATGTTTTTTGAGGTAAGGAATCACCACCGTACTAACCTAATTCTTCGCAACAGATTTCAATCCATCCTTATCACAAAGCCTTCATTAAAAGATGTTTAAAACGTGAAGATAATTTTTGATCCAAGAGTAGATTGAATCAGCTTTAGTTTCCTGCTGATCTCTTCCTCCTCAGTAACTAGATGTTCGCCTCTGTTAATCATATTCTTGGCCACAATTACTTTTGTGGCTGAATAGTAGTCTAGGTATCTGTCCAAATTTATCAGTTTTCTGAAAGTGTTTATTTTAAGTTGACCACCTAATATTATTTTTACTAAACAGTTCAGAACTATCAAACCATTCTCTTCGAGTTCAACCTCTTTTATTAAAACGGACAGTGGGAACAAGAAGAGAGAGATATCCTGGACCAACGTGAAGAACCTAGAAGGCCTGGATTTCGTGCATGGATGATTTATGTCTGATGTCAAACAAATTCGAAGACTTACAAGCAAAACCGACCGACAAACTGGTCGAAGAAGCAGCCGGCGAAGACAGGACTCCAGGTGGACATAGACGAGATGGAGGTTTTGAAATTAACCAACCAACCAACAACAGCAGCAACATCCAGCGCCAATCACCATCAACGGGAGGTATTTGAAGGAGCTTATTTTATTGACTCATTTATCTAGCATTGAGCACTGTCTAAACTACAGGAAAAACAGACGAAAATATCAAATCGAGAATCAGGAAGGCCAGGAGTAACACATTCATCAACCTGAAACCAATCTGGAAATCATTGTCACTCAGCCAGCATTAACAACAACATTCACTCGGATTTTCAATACAAACGTGGTCAAGTCAGTCAGTTATTCTATACGCATGAGAAAATTGGCGGGCGATGCACAAAGAATATTTTCAACAGCCTGTTGCAGACCAGACCTTTATCAACCAGCAACTGTCTTCGCTGGATCTATATTAAAGATCAGATCAGATGGCCAGGCGGGGGAGAATCACCAACAAGAAACTATGGGAACAAACAAAACAAGAACAAATCAATCGCCCAACAAATATGCAGCAGGAGAAAGTGGAGATGGATGGATTGGACACTCACTGAGGAGGCCGCTGGGTGACACCGCGCACGTCAGGCCATTGCTGGAGTGGAACCAGGCCGAAAAGGAAGCGGCGAATTGGACGTCAGTGCAGTGGTGACATGGATGAGATCGTGTGAAGAGGAGTTGAAGCAGTGTGGAGTAACATGTATAGATTCAGGTTAAAAGTGCAGCAGAAGACAGAAGCAAGTGGAGACGTATACGTGAAGGCCTGTGTTTCAATACGAACCCGAGGGAACAGTAATATAATAATATAATTTCACCTATAAAACATTCGAAAAGCTCTGAAGATGTTGTGCTCGTGAATATCTACAGCATTTTAGATAAATCAAGCATTCCAGAGGGGAGAACACTTCTATCTATAGAAATTATGGAAAAATGAATTGCTCTCAATTTACAGATATAAACTCAATTCTGCATACACTCCACAATTAAATAAATTGCGCTTAAAACTTTATTATATCCGGTGAGTAAAATGAGTCACGCTCACTTGTGTGTATTTATTTGCCACATTCGTAATGTGAATTACAGCAATTACTGTATTGTATTGTATTTGAAAGCACTTCCAACAGAAAATTTAATTTTCAAGTATTGGTTTTGTAGGAATTTTGTTTGATTGCATGGAGGATTTAATCATGAGCTGACATCAGTTAGAGAACCACTGGAAAACCGCCTAGGAGTACTGGACAGCTGTTTCGTCCTAGTTTGGGACTCTTCAGTAGTACGCACTCACAGGGGTTCGAACCCAGGACCTTCTGGTTACAAGGCGAGCTCGTAGACCATTGAGCCACTGGGACCCGATCCAATGGTCTTGAATTCTAACTTCTGCCAGTTCACGACATAGCGCGACCACTTCGTAATGTCTTCTTCGATGAGTTACTGCCTCATCTTCAACCTGCTGTACCCTACTGGTCACGGCTTCCCACTAGAACCCAGGTTAACTGTCTGAATAGGGCCAGTCACTAGTGAGCAAAACAAAACAAAATGGGCCGAGAAAAAGATGATACACGGATTCGTTTTCTTGATTAACGATTCCTAGAAATATGCATTTTATGGATTTTAGAGTTTTATGTCATTTGTTCCATCTCTTATGATAACACTTCATTCTTATTACTCTTCATATTGACTGTTTAATAAAGCCGTTTTTTAAATATTTAATTTTTCAAAACCTCTGGTACAATCAAAATGCTGTTTTCTGTCCAGTCTAAATATTGGTCAGTTAAAGTCAACAATCCAAAGCTTTCAAATATATAAAATGTATGTAGATGACACATTTATTATTTGTAAAAGTGATTGTAATATGAACAATATATATTAAATGTATTCAATGGTTGCCATCCTGCGATAAAAAATTTACACTCAAAATGGAGAACGAGTCTAGCATTCATATCTTCGATGTGAACTTATCAAGGAGGACTGATGCAACTCCAAAGTTATCAATTTATCGAAAGCTATCATGGAATGGTCAACTGACAAATTTCTACAGCTAGGTACCCATTGGTCGAAACCTGGTCCGGTCGTTTACCAATTGTATTCGACGCATATGTAGCCCTGATAGTGTGGAAGATGAGTTATACACTTTGAGGAAAATCCTAAGAGATAATGGATTTCCATCATGTTTTATAGATAAGAATATACATTAAAATCCTATAAAACGTGACTTATCATCCGTACCTAAGAAAATATTTTACATGAGCTTGGAATTCAAAGGGGAATTAGCTTCCAATATCATGAAACGAAGAATATCACAGTCACTGGAGAGAACACTCCCTGCTGCAGCTCTGAGAATAGCTTACACTAGTCGACCATTACTGTTCAATAACATGAAGGACAAGATCCTGCAGTTGACCAACTCTATGTGTGTTTATCAATTCACCTGCTCGTGTGGAGCTAGGTGTAGCGGTCGTTCGACTTGAGTTTTGTCCAAGAGGGTGCAGGAACACTATCCTGCCTGGTTGTTGCGAAGAGGTGGAAATGGAGCAATAAGAAGCGCGATCATTAAACATTTGGTCGATAATGATCACCCTATCCCTATAGCCTCCCACTTTTAATTCATCTACTAGGCAAAGAGTAATTTACCCAATTCCCTACGTACCCGACTCAACTGTATTACTGAAGCTTTGACTATCGAAACGGAAAAGCCAGATCTCTATGTACAGAAAATGGTTTTTCAACCCCTCGAACTTTCATGGCCTTAATCCCTCTATGCTAAAGTATGGTAGTCCCCAATCATATTTTAGCTCTACCAATTTTTTATTTTTCAGGTTTTCATTTTGTCTATTCAACCTGTATTCTCTTCCTTATTACGTCAATTATTGCTATTACTACTCACTTGGAACCGTCCCCGGTATTATCTCACTTGTTCCACTTGTCATTATAAATCAATTCTTTTTTACAACGTTAAATTCTATACTGTTAAATTTCACAAAATATTAAGCAACGTTTTTATTTTATTCGATTTGTCTACTAATCCTATAATTGCACACCTTTTTCAAGTTCTATTCATCCTATGAATTATTCTATATATGACATTAATTTGCTTTGCCAGTTGTTATTTAACTATGATTATAATCACAAACATTTTAATTTTAATTGCATTTCATACTATTATTGTTATTTTATGCATTCACACCTATGATTCAATTCCCTCACCGGATAAAACTACTTAAAAACCATATATATATATATATAAGAAAATGCTATTAATCGATTAAATTTTGAGATCATTTAAACTTAGATCGTGGAAAACATCCATATGGACATTAGAAAAAAGAGGACACAAAGTCCAGCATAGATATCTTTTCTGCGATTTCATTTTCAAAAGTAACTGTACAATCGCATTTAAACGCATAATTTTACATGAATACAATTCTTGTTTGATTCCAAATAATTACGACGGCGTGTACCAGTGCACCTGCTCGTGCGCAGCTAGGTACAAGGTCGTTGTATGCGCGTTCTTTCAAAACGTTTTAGAGATAGAGATCATTAGTCAGCGTGGCTGCAAAGAGAAGGCATCGGTTCAATCAGAGGTGCCATTATTGAACATCTGATCAACACCTCCAACAACATCTTAACTGATTTTCTCAAAGTAATTTACAAAGTCAACAGAAACCTACCAAAAACAGTATGTTTCCGACTTTTCTGTACTGCAGAAGCCTTAGCAATATGAATTGAAAAGAATGAGCTGTGTGTTCAAAAGAAATTAGTCCAACCCCTACAACTATCATGGACCTAGTTCAGTATGTTACCTAAGCTTCCGTTTTTTGTTCTTTCGTTTTATTTTTTATTTTTGGGCATTTTTTCGTTCGCTGTGTGTGTGATTCTTACTCCCTCTGTCTTCAATCGTTTCACTTCATTTTTTCAGTTATAAAACATTTATGTTAAGTTTGTTTCCATGCCTTTCCTGTTCACATTTATAATTCATTTGAAAAATTTTCTATTTTACAATTATATCTTAATCCTGTGCAATTTTTGTGTTTCTAAGGCTCTTGTATTCTATATTCACACCTCCTAACTGCCATCTCAAGTTGAAAAACTATTATTTCAATTTTGTTTCCATGTTCATTTTACACACTTCTTATCCATTCTAATCCTGTGTGTAATTTTATTTCTAAGCCTCTCGTAAAAACCATATAAAGTTGAAAAAATGTCAACTTTCATTCGCCGTCATAATTATTTGGAATCGAACAAGAATTGTATCCATGTAAAATTATGCATTTAAACTTATTTTGTGTAGTTATTTTATCATAAGTATTTGACTCCAGTTATTGACGGTCTAAAGGTGGCGTGACCGTCGACCACGTACTGGGTCTTGATCGGGTTCCCGGACGACTCACTGCCAAATTTGGCTTAGCTAGTAGTGTCTCTAAGGAAAGAGAAGAAGTTGAAAGTGAGGTCCTCTATAAAAGAGACTATATTTCGGCTACTAAAAATTGATGGCATGAACTCCTGTGTTCCGCCTAGAAAGCAAATTCAAAGTGTTAGACTGTAGAACATTTGCTGTCATGAAGGCGAAGGTCAGAAGATGTGGTAGTACAGAGCGGTTGCGATAGCAACAAAGATGTTGACTATGAATAATCTTGTACTGGGCAGTTTGATAAGCTCTACAGGCTTCATAGAAACATCCCTGGTCTAGATAAAGGTAGGATTTCATGGAGGATCTCATTATGAGCTGACATTAGTTAGAGAACCATTGGAAAACCACCTGGGAGTACTGGACAGCTGTTTCCTACTTCCTAGTTTGGGACACTTCGACAGTACGCAACCACCGGGGTTCGAACCCAGGACCTTCTGACTACAAGGCTAGTGAGCTCGTAGATCATTGAGCCACTGTGACCCGATCCAATGGTTCTTGAATTCTAACTTCTGCCAATTCACGACATACCGTGACCATTTCGCAATGTTTTCTTCGATGAGTTACTGCCTCATCTTCAACCTGCTGTACCCTACTGGTCACGGCTTCCCACTAGAACCTCAGGTTAGCTGCCTGAATAGGGCAAGTCGCCAGTGAGCATCAGATGAATTTTCAGGTCCTGTGTTCGAACCCCGGTGGGTGCGTATGATGAAGAATTCCAAATTAGGATGAAACAGCTGTCCAGTACTCACAGGTTTTCCAGTGGTTCTCTAACTAATGTCAGCTCATGATGAAATTCTCCATGCAATCAAACACTAATCCCTATAAAACCAATACCTGAAAAGGTGGGATTTATCAGAATTATGGGTCGGCGTGTGAACAAGAAAATCCGAGTTGGATCAGAACGTTAAACCGCAATTTTTCTTTTGCACATAAGCTTACATTGTGAATGAGTATAAGGAACATGACTTGTGCACTGAATATCCCAATTTATTTTCAGCATATCTCGCTATCAGATGGCCGGAAAAAATCACCAATAAGAAACTATGGGAACAAACAAACAAAACAAGAACAAACCAATCGCCAACCGACAAATCTGCAGTAGAAAGTGGAGATGGATTGGACACTCGCTGAGAAGGCCGCCGGGTGACATCGCGCGCGTGTCAGGCCATTGATCGAGTGGAACTCGAAAGGAAGCGGTGAGTGGGACAACAGTGCGAAGGTGACATGGATGAGATCGTGTGAAGAGGAGTTGAAAGAGTATGGATTCACATGGATGCAGGTGAAAAGTACAGCAGAAGAGGAATCAAGTGGAGTCGTGCAGTTAAAGCCCTATGTTTCACTAGGAACCCATGAGAACAATAATAATATTCAAACATATTTAACAGATATGCTGTTTATTCTACCTTGAGGCACTGGATTTTCTGACTAAGTTAAAAACTTTACTCAGTGAAACAGTAGTCAAAAAAAGAAAAGACTCAGAACAGCCATACGCCAACCAGACAAAAAAAAGAGAAAAGACAGGTAGCTCAGCTGGATATTTTTCTGTGTCCTTATACTGTATTCTCAAATGAAAACATTCTTCGCCCATGTGGAAAAAATTCGTCGTCACTGATTTCAAGAACTAGTCTGAATCTTGAATAATTGTGTAAATATATTCATAAAAAGATTATGAAAAAAATCTGAAAATCAATAAAACAAAATGGTAATTTTGTCTAGTTCCAACAAGCTGGTGCCTAATACGTGAAAGTAATTAACTGTTACTGAGAATTCCTCATTATGTGTTGCCGACAATCAACTTTATTATTATTATTTCCTTTAATTCCTAGAGGAACATTGGACTTCAGCCGCGCGTCTCCATTGCGTCAGGTTCTCTGCTAGACTTTTCACTTGGCTCCAAGACTGCCAACGTGCTTTCATCTCTTCTTCACATGACCTCTTCCAAATCACTCTTGCACTGACGACCAACTCGCCGTTTCCCTTTCGGGTTTCCCTAGAACAATGGCTTGTCTGGTGATGTCAATTGATGGTTTCCTCAGAGTATGGCCAATTCATCTCCATTTCTTCCTGCCTATGTTTTGCACAATTGGTTCCTAGTTGGTTCGCTCCTAGTGATCCCTGTTTCTGATTTTCTGGCCGGCCAACTGATCTTGATTATTGAGCGAAGACAACTGTTATTGAAGGTCTGTAGTTTGTTTGAAGTGCCCTTCATGACGCGCCAAGTCTCTGATCCATCCGTATAGTGTGTAGCACTGTCCTCCACACAGACTTGAGAGTAATGAAAGCTTGTCTTGCTTCCTCGATCCTCGATTTGATATCCTCATCGGTTTTGTCCGCCTGTAGTTGAAACAATGCCTCCCAGGTAGTTAGGTGGAGGTCGTTTCTTTCAGGTTCCTCCCACTTATGCTGGCTGATTGTTGTCTGTTGTTGTTGTTGCTTTTGGTGTTGGCCAGGAATTTTCATTACCTCTGTTTTCTCTATGTTCACCTGAAGTAAGTCCTATCTTTGATGCCTCTTCTATCGCCGAGTTGTTGCTTTTCACTTGCATATCTTCAAGTTTGTGGAAAATCAGACATATATCATCGGCGAACTCCATATAACCCAAGTTTTTCGTGAGGGTCCATTTAACGTCTGCCTTCTCGCTTCCCGTCGCTATCTGTCGCATTATCCAATCTACTGCAATCAGGAAAATCATTGGAGATATTAGACAGCCTTGCCTTATTCCCGTCTTCACTTCGAAGGATTCCTAAAGTTTTCCATTGTGGATTACTCGCGACGCAACATTGTCTTACAACTGTTGGATGAGATGTATTGTTTTTGGCGGCATTCCATGGTAGCGATTGAAGCTGTCGAAGGCTTTTTCAAAGTCGATGAAGTTGAGATAGAGAGGTAACTGCCATTCCAATCAATGGCAATCAACGTTCTGAAATAAAACTAAACCAAGTGGTCTCTCTGTTTTATTGGTCATCACACTTTACGTTAGTATTAATCAGCAACTCCAAAAGCCTCTGAGATAATCTCAACAGAAATTAACGGCATCTTTTTGCTTCAGTGTTATTTAGTAGGGCTAGAATTGAGATGAGATCCAACTGACGTATTTAAATATTTTTTATACTCTAATATTAATATTATTATCCTTATAGGTTCAAACGAGGAAAATAGGGTTACAGAGGCACATATCTTTTTCACCCTATTCTCTGATGTCGTCTCTAGCCGACACGACAACTGAGCAGATGTTCTCATTTACTCCTCAAATAGTCTCCTCTACATGTCGCTCTTAGACCTTCTTGCATTCAGGTTCCATTGGGAAGCTTTAAGTGTAGCGTCATTCAGCGGCCTCTCCCAAAGTACGACGAAACAATCCTTTCTTTCTGCTTAAATGGGTTAAATCTGAAAGAAGCAACCTCATTCACCTACCTGCCTACCTAGGAAGCATCGTTTCAACTACAGTCAGACAGAACTGATGAAAGATATCAAAGCCAGGATCATCGGGAACACAAAACAAGCTTTCATTACTCTCAAGTCTGTGTGGAGGTCAACAGCACTCAGCATGAAAATGAAAATAGGATCCGAATTTACAACTCCACTGTCAAGTCAGTGCTACTTACTGAACGGATCAGAGATTCGGCGCGTCATGAAGGACACTTCGAACAAACTACACACCTCCATCAACAGTTTTCCTCCCTGAATGACCATAAGGGATTAGCAACAGGGATTTACGTTTGGGAGCTAACCAACTCATCAGGAACCGATTGTGTAACAAATATGCTGAAAGAAATGGAAGTGGATTGGTCATACTCTAAGAAAACAAACCATCCAATGAGTGACATCACACTCCAGGCCAGGAACCAGAATGGGAATTGGTGAGCTGGTCGTCAGTGCGAGGATGGGGCCACATGAAGGAGATGATGTGAAGAGGAGATGAAAGCATGTCGGCAGACGTGGAACCAGGTGAGGATGTTTGTTGTCAGAGAACTGAACACAAGGGTGATGTGCAGCTGAATCCTAACCTAATCCTAAGTCAAATGGATAATTCAAAGTTTTAAACCTATACATATATAATGCAAAACTTCCTAATAATTTCAATCACATTTAGGCAAAAAACTTATAAAATTTTCTGAATAATTAATTTATCCACGTAATTAATTATTTAATCGAATAATTAATTAAATAAATAAATAATCAAAACAATCAAAAAATAAACTTATAATTTGCCATTATATTCTTTCAATGAGTTCAACTTCTATTGTTTTTCTTCCCAACCCAAGCCAACCATCCATTCATTCATCCACCTATTGTGACTGAACAATAAAAATACAGTATGATAAGACAGAAAGGCAGAAGAACCAAAAAAAACCAAGAAAAAAGGAAACAATGAGGCCGGTGGTGGTGGTGGGGGTTGGCAATTTTCAAAAACCTCAAAGAGAAAATCTAGTGATGACTATTCAGAGATGAGAATGATGACCAAAAAGTGGTTTGTTTAAATTAGCTGTTTCGCCTTCCTTTCACTTTTGTACGAAAAAATTCTCCACAACGCCATCCGCCACTCGCTCCCCCATCCCACCACCACCACCCCCTGACTTCGCCATTTGTTATATTCACACTCTAGTGAAAGAGTCCTGTCCATTGTTGATATTTACAATATGTTTCGGTGAAAATGATTCAAAACCCTAACACCGCTAAACAAAAAAGAAACCAATTCAATGAGGAAATAGAAACTAGAACTTTGCCTTTTTGCCTTCATGCGAATGAAAAATCTAAAATGCTCAATATTTTGAATTGTCTGTTCTTTTCTTTACTTTTTTTCAAATGTAGATGCCTCAAAGTTTTATTGTAACCACAAAAGTGATTTCATGTGAATAAACATAAAGTCATTGCTTAAGGATAAAAGAGGAGAGACAGTAAGCAAAGAAAATATTCCCATATTAGATAAGGTAATTTTGAAAATAATACAATGATGATGCCGAATAATTAATTAGTTTATTTATTGGATGACAACGTTTTGACAGTAAATTATTGTCCCTGCTAATCACAGTAATAAATTCATCCTTAACAGTTTGGAAAAATTTAGGCATTGAGAATATGTATGACCTTCATCATAAACAAGGTTTTCTTGTATTCACCAACGGATGGAAAACGGCGAAGTTAAACTTTCGACACCACTAACTACCAATCAGCGAATTATCCAATGAGATTCACGAACGTAGTTCAATGTTGTAGAGTGCTTGATTCATTTCTAATGCGTGACCTTACAAGGTTACGGCTGCAATTTGAGGAGGTTAGTGTTTTCCAGTATTGCCTGGATTTAAATTGCTCCGGAAGGAGCAAACTTGTCCTTGTGTTGGTATCATGACTTTAAAAAGCTATAGCAGATCAACTGGTGGGTTTGTTCATCGTTGTGCTATATGTTTGAAGCATGCTAATATTAGAGAGGGTGAGCTGATAATTTTAATATTTCGTGGGAAATTTTTCCGCTAGGTCACATCTCTCCCTAACCCAGATTTTGTATATCTGCAATTACTGGGTGTTGAAACAGCCGGTGAGAGCAGCAGCTGCCGAGGCTGAGAATAGTCTTGTCTCAACAGTTTAGTGGTACCAGCATTGCAGAGATATTGCTTCGTTTAAAATAGAGACAATCACTTGTTTGCTATGTGGATCCCGTTACGAGGACTCATACGAATTCTACTGAAGGTTTTCGGGGCCGCTTGAAAAACAAGATAAGGGCTATAAATGGATCTGAAAAGGATCTCATTTATAGCCGTTCAGATTAATATAAGTACAGGATGTGCTGTGACTTCGCCATTGACAGTTACATGCTAAACTGGGGGATGTTTCTCCCACATATTCGAGAAAGATACTCCTTGTAACCATTTTATCCTTCTTTATGCTTTTTTTCTATAAATATGCGTTTCCATTCATCATATATGCCTATTTAATGTGATTGGTCAGTGCAAGGTCGTTTGCTGATTGGTTGCTGTTGGTGTCGAAAGTTTAACTTTGCCTGGAAAACAAAACGATATTGTTGTTTTCACTGACGTTTCGTTATTTACTGCGGATGCTAATAGCTTTATCAAAGTAGTATTATTAAACCAGAATTTACAAAATCTCAGTTTATTTATATATAACAATTTAAGCATTTTTCCTCAGCATGGGGTCATTTTTACGTTGTCAAGTTTGCAAATCGGTAAAAGTAACAAAACCAGGTGGGTGTAGATTGTTGGATTTGATCAGTGTGTAAAATTATGAAACCAGCGTGTGTTTATATAGTGAACTTGCTTATCACATTCGTGTTGATTTTGTCACTTCATGAGGGGGGGAGATATTGTAACCAGGTCAGATTCTAATTTAGTCCATCATTCCTGTTCAGACAATTTGGATTCCATTTCATATGAAGTGCTTTTGATGATGTTAGACGTTCTTTGTGATGATTTCAATATTGTCAAAATGAATTTGTGGCCTGATTTATACTGTGTAGACCTGTGGCTGCCTGATGATTTTTAAAGCTTTTCTAGTTCAACTGAATTTCTCCACGGTCCAACAGATTCGGCTCAACGGTGTTTATTTTGTCTGATTTTGATTTCTCTCTGGCGATGTTTGTCCGATGTATATCCCATCACATTCCAATCATTTTGTTTTATAGACAGAATTAGATAGAAAATCTTTAGGGATTTTGGTCATTTATATGGACAAGGTTGCTTTGCAATGTGTCTGATGTTTTGTAGAAAACTCTGATGTTGTGCTGATATCGTCTGACGTCTCTGATCTGTATGGAATGAAAACTGTTGTGGACCATAGATTTCGGCATTCAAATGCAAACGGTCGTCTAGCTACCTCTCTATCCCTTTGTATATCAGTCTGTGTTATGAGCCATTGGGATGATTAACTGAATTCTCACAGAACATTCAGATCGTCAAGAAGTTTTCCTGCAGTACATCAGTCACAACTTATTAATTATTTCAAGGCATAGTTAACAACTGATGGATGGTGACTAGCATTGGAACCCAGGATGCGCATTTCATCCGGCATGGGACTGATCAGCTGTCTGGATGTACCTACATTCCCCATTGAGTCAGTGATGGTGTTCCAACCAAGGCTGAAACTCAATGTGATTAACAGTAATGCATATTTTTATCTTCATTATAATTAAATACCTCTCTCTGTCACACACACACACTCTCTCAAACACACAGACAGAGGCATACACGCGCCGCGATCACATGCATAAATGAATCAGCATTTAGATACACATTAATCTGACACCAATTGAGTACAGGTATCAGTAAACTGAATCAGACATTTTAGATTTTATTTTAGATTATGGTTTAAAGAAAACAAAGCAGCACAAAACAGTGAAGAACATACAACGTATAATGTTACAATAATGCACCGACAGAGACAAAATTCTCACACAATAAATAAACACGCTTATTTCAACAAGAGGAAACCAAACTGGTACGGTTGATAAAAATTTAAAAAAAACAACACAGATATGCGGAAAATTGAAAAGTCATGTAACTAATTGTGTAAGTAAGTAAATACATATAGAATACAAAAACCAGGACAGTATTCATCATTATATAATAATAACGACTTTCAATTGAGACTGTTCTTTCAGCTTACGCAAAACAGAAGATCCTAGATTTACTTTATTCCTTTACATTTCTAGTGGTACAAAAGGCTCCAAGATAGAGCTTGGAGTTTTAGTAGCAGTGAATTTTTATTTAAATGGAGGTGGCGCTTGCCTTACGTTCAATTTTTCTACTTTACCTTCCTTGCTACCCACGTGGCAGGATCTAGGAGTGCGTCCTTAATATAAGATAGAACTACTTGATCGGTGGTGATTAGCATCACTGTTCAGGAGGTGAGATCAAGCTAGTGAAAAGCAACCGGAAGGCTGCAGGACCGGATGAAACTTCCTCCAGAGACTTTGGAGGATGTACTCATGCCATTATGCGATTCTCTGCCACCAAATATAAGATGATGATTCAGGACTGGACTACACCGACTTCTAGTTTAGAAATAAGGAGTGAAGTGGTAGATCACGTTGACCTCTGCACTTATTTGAAGAGTACCATCAGCCAACGCCAACGGGTTGGTCTCTGACGAAATCTGAAAACCGATACTGAGGGTTAGTTTCGCATATGCCAGTTTACGACGTCTCTGGCATAGACGTGATATCGGCTAGCTGCGTGTCAATCAAAGGGTGGGTGTACTGCTCAGTAGTCCGCTCCATCCTCCTATATGTCTGTAAGACCTAGCCATTGAGAGTTGAAGACATGAAAAGGCTGGCTAGCTGTCTTTGATCATGGGTGCCTGCGTTCTATCTCCCGTTTGAAGTTGTATAATAAGGTGAGCAATATTGAGGTTAGGCGTCCGTCGAGTGCTAGGTGGGAGGGGAAATCAATCGCCGAGGCTGTGAACTTACACCTATTGAGATGGTTAGAACATGTATTACGTATGCATAGCCAAGTCATCGCCGTCCTCGAAAACAGGCAATGTTAGCTATCAACATAGGGTCAGGTTGGAAAAGAGCTAGTGGCGTTCAAACCAAAGTGTGGCTTCATCAGTCAATGAAATGCACAACAGTTAGTTTAATCCAGTCGGTGTGCGTCGGTGGCACAGTGGTTAGGACTCTCGCCGACCATGCATATGGTCCGAGGTTCGAGCCCTCGCCAACGCACACCTGATATCTATGGTCGGCCTGCAAAATTTGGGCTACCGATATCCACGCTGAAAATTCCATACTTGTACCAAAAAAACAATGTGGAATCAAGCTGTAATCAAAAAATCGTCAGTCACGTAGGAAGGTTTAAACTGCCTCATTGGCTGGTTGGAGTCCCTGGGACTGTGAAAACCAATGAAGGCTGGAAACAATTGATGATATGGCTCAAAGTGATCGCTCTCAATGGTGCAGATGCATCCACTCCTTGTGACTTATGATTTCCAATGAAACTATATCGTTCTTGGTTATTAGTATTCCTTTGTTGTCTCACACCTCTGTTTACTGTCTCTATTTTGCATTTCTTTTTACTTTTTTCTCTGGCTTTGTGTGCTACATGGAGGGATTGTGGTGACTTGAATTGCTGCACATAGGTGCAAATTTCTATGTCAAAAACAGACAGACAGATTCGTGCCATTATTACAAATGGTTCGGAAAGAAGGAAACGGGCCTGCCAATTGGAAGAAAGCCTAGTTACCTTGTCAAGCTAGCAAAGAAGGGTAGCTTACGTCGCCCTAACTTGTGAGGGATAATACTCTGCTCCAGTTCAAACAAAATAATAAGGTTTGTCATTCTGGAGAGAATAAAAGATGTCCTGAGAGCAGAACTCCGCATCACTGAACAGAACAAGCGGAATTCAGGGAAGGCAAATAATTTGCTGATCAAAATTGAAACTCTATGCATCTTAATCACAGAACAAAGCGTAGCATGGAAGTTAAATCTCTGCCTCAACTTCATCGACTTCTAAAGACCTTCGACAGACAGAGTTGACCAAGAGTAATTCGGAAACTAATTCAATACTACGGTGTGCTGTGCCCAAACTTTAATCAACCTCATTTAACAGCCATATAGCATTGCCATGTGCCAGGTGATTCAAAAAGGGGAAACTCAACGAAGCGTACCAGTTGAATATAGCAGTGAGGCGAGAATGCCTGTTCGCCAGAATTCCTGTTTGCGGTGGACTGGATTATGCGTCAGACTGTGGAGTATAAAAACAAAGGAATACGTTGGAATGGCTGATTAGAAAACTCTAGGAGATCTAGATTCCACACGTGAATGATGTATATTTAATGTCAAACAAATTCGAAGAATTGCAGGCGAAAGCTAACAAACTTTGTTTGTTAGTTGAAGAGGCAGGCAGCAAACACGGGGCTCCATGTGAATAAGGGATAACCCGGGTGATGAAGGTAGCCAATCAAGAGCAACAACCAACAACAATCATCATCAATGAGAGAGATTCAACAGAGGTCACCTCCTTCACTTATCCTGCTAGGAATCATGGTTTAAGCTAACGATAGATGACATGAGTGGGATTGTCAAAAGCAGCCAGGAACAAAAAGGCAATGTACGCTTTTATCAACCTGAAACTAGTGTGAAAATCTTCTGCACTCCACAGAAAAGAGCACAAGATTCGCATGTTCAACAAAAATGTCAGCCAGTCAGTTACTGCTTCTATACGGGTCAAAAACTTGCACTCACTGCCACAAAAAGGACATCCAACAAGGTACACACCCTTGGGGGTTCCACTCGAGGGCCTGACGCATGATGTCACCAACCGGCCGCCTCAGCGAGTGTCAAATCCATCTCCACTTTCTCCTGAATATTTGTTGGTTGGCGATTGGTTCTTGTTTTGTTTGTTCCCATAGTTTCTTATTGGTCATTCTTTCTGGCCCGGCCATCTGATCTTCAGTATACATCCAGCGAAGACAGCTGTTGTTGATGAAGGTCTGCAACAGGCTGTTGGAAATATTCTTCGTGACCCGCCCACCAAATTTCTCATCCCTATAGAAGAACTGACTGACTTGACGACGTTTGTATTGAAAATCCAACGGAATTTTGTTGTTGATGCTGAGTGACGAAGATTTCCAGATTGATTTCAGGTTGATGAATGTGTTTCTCGCTCGCCTTCCCGATTCTCGATTCTCTCGATATCGTTGTCCGTTCCACTGCCTGTGGTTGAGACAATGCTCAATTCTAGATAAGTGAATGAAGTGAACTCTTTCTGACTGCCTCTATAACCATATTTGTTTGTATACGTGTATTAAACTGACAATGTCAAAACTAACCATTTTTTTCTTCATTATCGAATTTTAAATTATTTAATCTGTGTTTTAGATCATAAGAATTAGTTACTCTAGATTTCGAGTGGCCTTATAGAGGATTTAATACCATGGCTAAATATTTAGATAATTCATAAGCAGGCGAATTTCTAAAATCAACTATAGGCCTAATAGGGTATCCTGATTTATAAACTTTGACAACACCATACATCCCACTAGGGTTATTAGTTTTGGGCATTAAATTAAACCACTTAGACTCACCTAGAAACGCCTTCATTCGGCGTATAAGGTCTGCTGTGGATTTCTTGACTTTATTCATAACTGTGTCTATTGATTTATTAATTTCCTCATATGGTCCTGTTTGTATGTGAGTATTTACCTTGTCCAAATAGTCTTATTGTCTAATACTACTGTTGCATTTCCTTTGTCTGACTTTGTGATTACTATATCCTTGTTGTTTTTAAGGTGCTTCAGGCTTCTATCTCTGGTTTTGATAGGTTAGGCTTCCCCATTTTTGTCGTTTTCATGTAAGTTCACATTGTGCACGTACTTCCTCAGTCGCTGTTTTGTCTATCCCACTTAGTGCTATTTCTATTTTAGGGATGACATCCTCAGGTTTCAGCTTGTCTACTGATACATTGAAATTTAGTCCCTTTTCTAATACACTTATTTCCATCGGACTTAATAAATGTGATGAGAGATTGATAACCCACTTTGATTTATCGATCACCGTTGACTTTGGACTGTTGATTTTATCATTCTGAGGTGAAAATTTCTCCTCTAATAATTTGTTGAACTTTTTGATTTGGCTATTTTTTGACTTTTTGAAAGTGACTGATTTTGTATTACTGGAGGACTGTGTTATAATATCATAATCTACGTTGGTAACTATTCCTTTAGGTTTTGTTTTAATTGCTCAATTTCACATCTGAGTTGTTGCAACTTTTTAACAATTCTGTGGATCTCTTCTTTCAGGCATAATTTTTGTAGGCTTTCTGTTCTGTTTCTAACTCTGTCCGTTGGAACTGGAGCTCGTAGACGTAGATATTTAGGAATGATTTCATTTTTTAAGCATCGAATGTTAAAATTACGGTGATTTTCATATCTTGCTTCAGTTTGTGAAAGTCGAGTGAGTTTATTGATAAGTCTTCGTATAGGAAGACCATAAGTCATATTAATATATGTATAAAACTTAGGCACCGTGGTAGTAAGTAGTTCCATGTTATTTTGTTCATTATATATATATCACACAGTGAAACAGTATTATTTACTGGACGACGTTTCAAGGTTGCTAGCCTCATGCCCAACCTTTCCTCTTTACCAGCTTTTATTTCTGGCTTAGCGAGGTAAAGAAGTGCATCAGCCGGGGATCAAACCCTGGACCATGTGCATGGTCGGCGAGCGTCCTAACCGCTGTGCCACCAACGCATCGTACTCAATAAAATTGGCTTCATTTATTCCGATAAGAGAAATGTAACAAGTTCACTTTTTTTTTCTGAGTCAAAACAAAAAGTTCTTCCCCCCACCCCTAACACCCCCCTTATGTTGGCACATTTTGATTCAATGAATTCACGTTAAATGTGAATTCCATTTTTCTGCTTAACCCACAAAGATTTACCTAGTTACAAAAAAGAACATGTGTAGCTGAAATTTACACACACACACACACACTCACAGAAATGTTTCGTTCTCATTTGGATTTAATTTTCAACTTTTCTGAAACATTTTTGCAATAATACTCATGTTGTAAAAAATATGATTAAAATAATGAAATCAAAATGAATACATTTGAAAATGCGTGACTTTATATCAATAATATTTAAAGACTAATATTATTCTTGTAGTGTACCATTTTCTTTTTTAGTTGTTTTTTAAAGTATGTGTGATTACTACACGTCACTTTATTGTGTGTACTTGATAGTTGAGAACATAGATTAAATGAGATCTGAGTCACGTAATTGTTCAGCTCTATATGCTCTGAGCAGTGTGGAAGGGGAGAGTGTGTTTGTGTGTGTGTGTGTGTGTGTACGCAAATTGTATCGATGTGCTCCCACAAATATGCAAACACTCTCTTGTCTTGCTTACGAT
The DNA here is from genome assembly GCA_944472135.2 of Trichobilharzia regenti. NCBI lineage: Eukaryota > Metazoa > Platyhelminthes > Trematoda > Strigeidida > Schistosomatidae > Trichobilharzia > Trichobilharzia regenti. The sequence goes on from OX235265.1 coordinate 97,431,271, forward strand.
TAACTCTCAAAATGTAACATTATCATATTGTTTTCAAGTTGCTAATCACTCTAGAATCTTCGCCTTCCTTGACTTTCAGTTGGAAGCATTTAAAAGGTGTTGTGTTTTCTTCCCGATCTTGTAAATCTAAAAACTAATACGTAATTGAATTGTACTCACTCACTGCTTGTTACCTTCATTCTGTTTCAGCTTAAGATAAACTTTAAGCACCACTAATTACCAGTGGAGTGCGGACGCATCAGTGACTTTGAAACACTCACTGAGCAAGTTAGTGAAACCTGCCGAATAATATTGTCACCCTATCTCTATAGCCTCCGCCTTTAAAGTCATCTACAAGGCAAAGAGTAATTTACCTAAATCCCTATGTACCCGACTCATCTGTATTGATGAAGCCATATTTGGCTATCGAAACAGAAAAGCCAGATCTCTGTGTACAGAAAAAAATTTCGTTCAACCCCCTCCAACTTTCATGCTCTTAATCCCTCTATGCTAAATTATGGCATTCCTAAATCATATTTTAGCTCTACCAATTTTTCATTTTTTCATTTTGTCTATTCAATTTGTATACTCTTCTTTTATTACGTCAATTGTTACTATTACTATTCTCACTTTGAACTGTCCCCGTTATTATTTCACTTGTTCCACTTGTCATACTGAAACAATTCTTTTTTTACAACCATAAATTCTATGCTTTTAAATTTCACACGATATTACGTAACGTTTTTGTTTTATTCGATTTGTCCACTAATCCTATAATTGGACATCCTTTTTCAAGTTCTATCCATCCTATGAATTATTCTATATATGACATTAATTTGCTTTGCTACTTGACATTTAACTATGAGTATAATTGTTATGTACTCGTCGAGTAGTTAATAGTCCTGACGCGAAAGGAGGGAAATCAGAAGACCACCAGGTTAACGATGATACTTGTATTTACCAGACAAGGAAAATAAATGTCACACAAGTGTGTGAGTGAAATGGTACGAGTGTACGAAAAAGTGTGTGAACCAGAATATACAGTACAAAAGTATATATGAAAATCACTAATACACATGAACCAATAAATAGCCAGTCTTAACATGATTGGTTGTAATGTCATGTGACAACAGGGTCATACATGTTTATTTAGTTAGTTGACAGACAAAAGCATAGTGTCAGTTATAGTGGAATATCGATCCATCTACACATAGCAAAATATAACAGACTGCAAAAAGCAAACACACATCATGTGGATACATATCAATAATCACAAACATTTTAGTTTTAACTGAACTTCATATTATTATTATTATTTTATGCATCCACAGCTATGATTCAATTCCCACACCGGATATAACTTTTTAAAAACCATATATATACGACTGTACAGCTTGATGATAAATTCGTTGAAAAGTGTCTCTTCGCTGAATCACTTGTTTTGATTTGCTACACAATATTGTCGTCATCATCAGTAAAATAGGCTCATCGAAGCGCCATGCTATTGTTAGGGATTTCTGGAAAGTTTCAGATTAGGTTTAGGGAAGATTAATTTATGGTTTAAGCCAAGAACAAGTTAGGTTATTAGGTTAACCTAATAAAGGCGGCAATAGGGTTGGTTCGAGTTAGATTACAGTTAGTTTAAGAATATGTTCACGTTAGATTTAGGATCAGGAAAGGTTTAGAAGACTTAAACAAATTACTATGTTGATATACCAATAGCACTTGTGCACGGTGATAAAGTATTATTCCGTTGTGGGTAACATTTATTCTGATAAAGTCTCACAGTGTTACGTAGGAATATCTACTGATGAGCATATTTCATGACTCAGAAAATATTATCATTATTATTATTATATTATATTGAATATTATTATGTCCTTTAGTTCCTAGAGGAACATAGGGCTTCAGCCGCGCGTATTCATTGCGTTCGCTTTTCTGTCAGTTTTTCACCCCACTTAAAGTCTGCCCACACGCTTTTGTCTTCTCTTCACATAACCTCTCCAAGTCACCCTTGTACCACCGAATAGCCGCTTACCTTTTGGGTTTCACTCGAGCGATGGCTTGTCTAGTGATGTTACTTGATGGTTTTCTCAGAGTACGGCAATCTACCTCCATTTCTTCCTGCCTATTTGTTTCAAAATCGGTTCCCGGTTGGTTCGCTCAATGCCAGAAACCGCTGTTGCTGACCCTTTCTGGTCATCCGTCTGATCTTGAGTATTGAGCGAAGACAGCTGTTGATGAAGGTCTGTATTTTGTTGGAAGTGGCCTTCAAGACGCGGCGCCAAGTCTCTGATCCGTATAGTAGCACTGACTTCACATTGGAGTTGAAAATCCGGATCTTAGTTTCACTTCATGCTGAGTAGTGCTGTTGACCTCCTCGCAGATTTGAGAGTAATGAAAGCTTATCGTGCTTCCCGGATCCTTGCTTTGACATCCGCGTCAGCTCCGCCCACCTGTAGTTGAAAAGATGCTCTCCGAATGGGTAGGTAAAGAAGGTTTCTTCATCCAGATTTTTCCCATTTATGCTGATTGTTGTCTGTTGTTGCTGCTGTTGCTGTTGGTGTTGTTGACCAGGAATCTTCATCACTTCTGCCTTCTTTATGTTTACATGAAGTCCTATCTTTGATGCTTCTTCTATCACCAACTTGTTGCTATTCATTGGCATATCTCCAGTTTGTGGGAAATCAGACATATATCATCGGTGAAGTGTAGATACTCCATGTTTTTTGTTTGCATCCATTTTATGCCTGTTTCCTCGCTGCACGTCACTGTCTGTCGCATTGTCCAATCTACTGCAATCAGGAAGATCATTGGCGATAGTAGGCAGCCAGCTTGTCTTACTACCGTTTTCACTTCTCCGAAGGACTCCGTAGGTTTCCCGTTGTGGATTACCTTGCATGCAGCACTGTCGTGCAACTGTTGGATGAGATGTATAATTGTCGACGCCCCCCTTGGTGGTAGCGAAGTGGTTGCCAAATCACCTTTCGATTATTACTGTCGAAGGCCTTTTCAAAGTCATGAAGCTGAGTTAGACGGGTGACTGCAATTAGATATAAGTGGTCCCCAGAGTCGAGAGGTTCTAGAGTTTTTTTTCACTGAAAGTTTCTCGTCTGAATGTCGATGTAGTCCACTACACTCAGATATAGTATTAGTGATAGTAGACAGCTTTGTCTTAGTACTGTCCTCACCTAAACAGCCCCACTGAGTTTTCTGTTGGGAATCAATTCGAATAAGGCATTTAGAAGACAAATTTCACTAGATTATATCGTCATTTCGTAGTTTCCTTACAACCCTTTTGCAACTAACATGGTTCACAATAATAAAATGAAGTTCATGACAATTACTTAGTTTAATGAAAAACAAAATCACATGAGATGGACATCGCAAGGTCGTTCAAACTTATCAATAAGCAAAGGAGTTCAGTTCTCCTTATGTTCGCCGAAGCAATCTCCATCAAGCGCCTGAAACCAAATAAATCCGTTCGGAAAAAAGCAGTCATCCATATTTCCTTGCCCTACCTCGTGACTGGATATTTTCACCACTACCGAAAGTGCCATTGTGTATGATCACCACTGTTTGGGATAAATTGTTTATTATTATTGTGTATAATATTTTGTATGCATTTAATGATTGACTCATTTTCGTTTAAGAATGAACTCTGTGCAAATATGTTAAAATTGTTTCTGTAGATATACTTAATAATATCCATGGTCTGTAAGCAGCTGATGAGAATCTAACGAAATATATAGAATGATGGTACAAATTTATTCCACACAGACCACTGCTGTTTTTACTTCACTGAAATTCATTCAGGGGAATAAATGTATGACGCAATTTAGAATCGTTTGCTCATCTTAGGATATGGAACTATCAGAATGCTCCACTGACACTAGATTGTAACCAAAATAACTAAATCTGCATTTCACAAAACTGAAAACATATTCAGTCAAACAAAATTGTATATTATTATTTCTTTAGTTTTTTTTTTTTAATTTCACCACAATTTAACGGCTGTAACGTACATAAACAAAATGAACAACTAAAATTGGAACATTGAACGCTACGCTACACTACATACAGTACACACAAATTGGTACATTCAGATTTCATGCCATTCTAAAGACGAAAACAAAAAATGATTGAAACATTCAATCATTTCATTGTTTATATAGATGATTAGAGAAGAAGGAAAACAAAATGAAACATTTTCCTTTTGGAAAAAGCGTGAGGTTTTGGATAATTTAATAACATGGTGATTTTAATTTTTTTTATTTTCAAACATTTGTTACCATCTATCTAAGGTGGATGTGTATACACGGAGAAAATTTGCACCCCTGAGAAACATGCCTGTGATACAATAATAAGAGTTAAAAACAGTTAGATTGTACTATTCATTCTTTCAGATTTTTTACTTTATTCACAAATTGTGTTGGGAAGACTTTCGGTTTCCGAAGGGAACACTCGTGAATTGTTACCTCGAAGTGTGTTATCTGTAAATCAGGCATACTGCTGAATCACGTTCAAGTATTGGTTTGTAGCGGTTCGATTGATTGGTTGGAGGATTTCATCACGAGCTGACATCAGTTACAGAACCCTTGGAAAATCTGGCACTACGAGGCAGCTGTTTCGTAAGCCTAGTTTGGGACGCTTCATCAGTACGCACACACCGCCACGTTTAGAACCATCGACCATCTGGTTACAAGGCCAGGGGCTAGCAGACCGTTAAGCCACTGAGAACCGAGCTAACTTGCAACTTCTGTAGAAATTCGAATTCATGGAGCATTCGACCAGTGGCTTAGTGGTCTACGAGCTACTGGTATTATACCCAGAAGGTCATGGGTTCGAACTCTGGATGTGAGTGTGTACTGATGAAGAGTCCAAGAATAGGGCGAAACACCTGGTTTTCTAGTACTCCCAGCCGGGTTTTGAAATGGTTTTCTGACTATTATCAACTCATGATGAAATCCTGTAACTATTTAACGCATTTTCACTTTGAAAGAACACTCGTTAGAACTGAATCAGTCCCTGATTTAATTCAAACCGAATACAGTGTTTATAAGCTTGTCTTCAAACCAGCAACACATTTGGTCCTGTGTTTTGATCTCTTCCATTCAACTGGCTAGTAATTACTACTGATATCAGTATAAATCAGTAGTATGTAGCGTCGTGAATTGGGAGAAAAACCTGCAGACTGCATTCTATGAGTCAAGTTTTACAAAGTAGCCACCAAGCTAGATGGTTCACCGTCACTTTAAACTCAGGATTGTTGTTATGAGATAGTTGGGGGCTATCGGCAGGGAGCCCAGCCTGACGTAGGTTTTGTGCTTGTTGTCAATCGTTAGCAAAGCATATCTGTAACCTTGAAGGAACTCATGTCCCTCAGTCTAAGATTAAAACCCCTGTCACCCAATGCTACAGTCACAGACGTTACCACTGAGCGATTCGGGTTGCGTTGGACTCAAACCGCACTTCGGATAGCTGTATAGTACTGAGGCCGGATAGCTAAGTGGTAATGTCTGTGACTGCAGCAATGGGTGACACGGGTTCGAATCTCAGACTGAGCGACATGAGTTCCTTCAAGGTTGCAGATATCCCTTGCTAACGAATGCCAACACAGAGGAAACCTAGGTTAGGCTAGGCTCACTGCCGATTGCCCCAACGGTTCCACTGTGCGTCGGTGGCACAGTGGTTAGGATTCTTGCCGACCATGCACATGGTCCCGGGTTCGAGCCCTCGTCGACGCACACCTGATATCTATGGTCGGCCTACGAATTTCGGGCTACCGATATCCACGCTGAAAATTCCATACTTGTACCAAAAATACAGTGTGGAATCAAGCTGTAATCAAAAATAAAAAAATAATCTAATAACAATGGTGGTTTAACTAGTAGTGGAGAAATATTCCCTTAGATTTAACAACTATAAATATAGTAATCCAAAGCTTTCGTTATTATCTGTGTCCAACTGACTTCAGTGACTCATTCGAAACCCCCACCAACTTCAAGACCACTATTGAACTTTGTTGGAGGCCAGCTAGATTTGGTGAATTGAATTTCTCCTAGGATATGCTAATCCGTATCAAGTGTTGGTGTCACCAGTGAGCACACTCATGGCCGATGTCCTCCTCTAGTGATTGTACTGGAATTACTAATGACTCAGTAATGGAATACTGGTTAATCATTGATGATTATTAAGTGTAGTTACGTCATACACAGCCAATGACTGTATGCGAATAACCGCCTATTATTAGCATGTTATTGGATATAGAATGCTTCAGAATTATTAAGCTTTCAATAGGCAAAAAAGATCAAACGATAAGCATGAAGATTTCCGAAGTAATCATTTTCTATCAACTGATTGTTTTGCAATGTATATGAAGGAAATAATTACTTTGAAAACAATTATGACAGACTCAGTTAGCAGTGTGTTGCGTATGCTACTGGTAAAATTTATAAGTAGTATATAAAGAGACGTTCATCGGCAAGGATATACGTTTGATGCGAAGGAAAGGCAATGGTACAGAGTTATGCAGAAACATGAGAGACGTGAAAGAAACACAATAAGAGGGGTAGAAGTAGCATAACACAGAAAATCTGTGAAAATAGTGACTTGAAGATAAAGGTACATAATTTCGCAAGATTGAGATACCGAATTCCAGATAAACATTCCTTTACCAAGTCTCTCATCCTCTAACGTTGAAAGTGGAGTGCACAAGGCATATTTCAGCCTAGTTTGGACTCTTCAGTCGGATATATATTTCAGTGATGCAATCCCCAGTGGGACTTGAATCAAACTCCGAGCCAAGGGATTATTTATCAGGAAACTAAGCCACGAAATCCTCACCTATGCAATAGTTATCAGATGTTATTTGTTGAAATTAGTTTATTCTACCGTCAAGCACCATTATTTCAAAAACGATATTTGTATTAAAAGCCAGCATGTTAACATTTACTGAATACTTCAGTCTTATGACCGCAACCGAATGATGGAATTCAAGATAGTTATTTCAATAAATAGCCACTAAAATTTGAAATGTAGGACGAAATACGGAATTCAGACACACAGTCTTTAGAGTATAAACTAGACCATCAGACCACTTTTTGAAGGTATCCAACTGACGACTTGGTCTTAATTCATTCACTGGTAGAGTTTTGAAAATGCTTTTTTTGAAACTTGCACCAAATTAGTGTAAAGATATAAATTTTCCGAATTCATTGACAAAAATATCAAACCAATAATTCGGAGAAACTCTACATGGGGGATTTAGCAAGCGATATTCTCAAGAAAAGGATCGCATCATCTCAGAGAAGAACATTCTCTGCAGAAACGCTAAGAATAACGTTATCCAGTCGCTCACTGATCTGCAGAAGCCTTAAGGACAGCATCCCACATCTGACCACTTCTATGTGCATATATCAGTTCACCTGTTGCTGTGGAGCCAAGTACATCGGTCGTTCGATGCCTACCCTGTCCAGTGGGGGGTTCAAGAACACTATCCAGCATGGTTGCGAAAAGGCAATAGTGGTGCATTAAGGAGTGCGACAACTGAACACCTGATTAACACTGATCATACCGTCTCAGCAAACGAGTCCTGCTTCAAAGTAATATACAGAGTTAAGAACAAACTAACAAAGGCAATATGGTTTCGTCTTCTTAGTATCGCTGAAGCTCTGGCCATTCACATAGAAAAACCAGAGCTGTGCATATAAAAGAAGATTACTCAACCACTTCTACTGTCATGGTGACATTTTTTTGTTTTATTTTATTTATTTTGGTAACTTAATTTTTTTAGTTTGCCTTTTCTTTAATTGCTGATAACTCTTGTATTCATTTAGAACTCTTACGTATTATCTACTGTGTTTCTGTGTGCATCCTGAGTAAAACTCAATCATCAAACTATTCATATTATTACATAACTTCTTTTAACAACTGTTTGTGACAACTCATCACCTTTGTTAAATAATAATAAATAATAATTTTTCCTTCACGTTCCCCAGTGGAACATAGGGCTTCAAGCTAGTAGCTTGAAGTTTCTGTAGCAGAGTTTATTTTACAGGATGGGGTTGCTAGCCTCATGCCCAACCTTTGCTCTTTACCAGGATTATTTCTAGCTTAGAGAGGTAAAGGTGTGCGTCGGCCGGGATCGAACCCCGGACCATGTGCATGGTCGGCGAGTGTCCTAACCGCTATACCACCGACGCACTCATCACCTTTGTTACTACCCTAAGTTCATTAACACCTAATTTTCTTGACTGATTTTGTATTGCGTAACTCCAATTACCAATCTTCACCTGTTTAGTTTAAATAATAATAACCAATTGTAATTTTGTTTGACAAACTTAATGTACGCATACATACAGCGATTGTACAGCTAAGAAAATGAATTAGGCTAAAAGAGACTTTCCGCTGATCTACGTATTTTGTTTTAGCTTAATGCCTGCATGGGATTATCCATGAAGTTTTTCGAATTGACGAAGTTCTAATGGAGGCTGAAAATTCATGCAGTACTTACTGGTACTTATGGATATGAATATAAGATAAATAAGTGCAGCACTATGCAGCAGAAATCCGAATGACACATGATCTTCTAGAGCAAAACTAAACTAATTCATCGTATGTGAACTGCTTGGAATGACTTGTTGTTGAGATGCTGAAAATTTCACACTTGTACCAAAAATACAGTGTGGAATCAAGCTGTAAATCAAAAAAAAATCTATTTACATCAACGAAGAGAGGAGAAATTTCTATTCAAATAAAACCTACTTTATTTCTTTATTTATTTTTTTGATGTTTTGATTTTGATTATAGCTTGATACCACACTGTATTTTTGGTACAGGTATGAAATTTTCAGCATGAGATATCGGTAGCCCACATTTTGCATACCGACCATTGATATCAGGTGTGCGTTGGCAGGGGATCGTACCTCGGACCATGTGCATGGTCGGCAAGAATCCTAACCGCTATGCCACCGACGCACTTATGATTAAGCCCAGTGGAATTGAGTGAAAATTAAACGATGCGTAGTTCAGAATAAAAGCCGTCATAAAAAAAAGTCCTAGAGTAGTAACTGAATATTAAACAAACGTGATTTCTATCTGAAGACTCTAAGAAGCCGCTTACTCCTACAAATATATATTGGCAACCTGCTTGATACTTGAATGACCGAAAACACCTACCAATATATATTGCACGTAATTTTGTTTACTCAGTTTGTTTAAGTATGACCTCTGAAAGTATTGATTACTCTAGCGAGCATTTAAAACATTTACAATTCGCTATTATTATTCCAATATAGATAAGATTTTATTTTGATAAATCGCACAGTGTTTACAGTTATATGAACTGATGACGTTTCGAGCACAATTTATTGCTCATAATCATATCAAGGTAATCACACGACTTCCTAAATTCATTTATATAGTTCCATTGTTTTTCTCTTGATTTTCAATTGATTTGATTGGTAATAGTATTTTCCATCAATCAAATCAAGTGAAAATCAAGAGAAAAACAATGGAACTATATAAATGAATTTAGGAAGTCGTGTGATTACCTTGATATGATTATGAGCAATAAATTGTGCTCGAAACGTCATCAGTTCATATAACTGTAAACACTGTGCGATTTATCAAAATAAAATCTTATCTATAATGGAATTATACTCTACCACAGTGCCCAAGTTTTATACTTATATCACTATTATTATTATTGCTATTTTTAAATTAGATTTAACAAGCCATGAGAGAAAAGTCCCTCGGAAAAAAAAGGCAACTCTAAAGAATATCAGCTCATACCAAAAAAACCTAGCGAACGGACAAATGACCTTAAGCCACCAATCAGGTGACTCTGTTTTTTCCAAGGGTAATTATGGATAATCTACATCTTCTGCGTTGTAAATTTGCTCCGAATCCTGTTTTTGATTACTGTTTCGATAACGGACTGATTGGAAGGTCAAAATTTTGTCAATGCGTAGGTGTTATGCGTATACAAAGATACACAAACTGCATTGATGGGTTTGTGTACACAGGTGCAGTGAGTGCCGAAGCAGAAAACCAGTTTGACAAGTTATATCGTTCTTTTTTAGTTTACAGATTCCTTAAGCACTTTTTTCTCAAAGTCTAAATTACCTTTAACAAAAGTTTAACTATCTGTCATTTCTGGTTACTGTATAGACCAGTTACAGCAACAGCTTTCGAAACAGAAAACTCAGAAGTGTCTGCAGTGCAATGGTACCACTACTGCAGAGACGTATCATCCTGGAAAATGAACACGCTGACTCAAGTACTTGGTAGGAGTTGGCGTCATCGTTCGTGTTGATGAGACCGTACTAATCAACAGGTAATATAATAGAGGCAGATTACGCGCAAATCAGCGTTGGATATTGGGTATCTATGATACCACCCTCCGCGAAGGATACATTGAAGCATTCCCTAATCGCAGTGCAAATTTATTTTTACCTATTATACAACGATTAGTGCTGCCTGTGACGACTACTCATACAGATGATTGGCGTAGTTACGGTCAGTTATCAAATCTCGACTGCATTCATCATCTAGGCAACTACACAAATGGTTTTCGCAATCCTTTGGATGAAACTCACACTAATTTCATCGAAAGCTTTTGCAGTCACCTGAAAAACGGATCAGATAGGTGAATGGATCAAGAACTCCAACGAAATACAGTTATCTGGATGAGTTTATGTACAAAACTTGGTTTAACATGAATATGAAGACTTCTATGAGAAAGGGGGAGTTTTTTTTGGAACATATACGAAAATGTTATTCTTTGTAACTACTTTTTAACATTGCATTACTTTTATATAAACGATTTATTACAATTATGCGCCGTTTTTTAGCCTTCTGATTGGTCAAAGTTGTCCTTGTCAAGATCATTTGTCCGTTCGCTAGCTCGTTTTGTTTTGGGCTGCTATTCTTTAGAGTTACCGAAAAACGTTCAAATGTCACCAGAGGCAACTAATAGTGTTTAAACTCACCTGGTGAGGGACATTTATTATCTTTTTTGGAGGATCCCAGCAAAATTACTTCATCTGGAAGTTAGCACTGACGATTTCTTCTAAAAAAGACGATGAAAGCTATTCGGTTAACGCCAGCAAATCAGGCTTGATTTCTGTTTTACGAAAATCGAAGGGTCAAAGCTGAGAATCTCTCTGGAATGACTCTGTAAATCAAGGCTGAAGCTTGCCGAAAAAGCCTTTCTGCCACTTGGTAATTAATTACTCCGCAGATAAAGTTACTGGCGTTTTGTTTATTGTATAATGTTCAGTAATTATCACGTATCCATTTTGAAAGTTACACATATATGTATGGAACATTAATTAATAAAACTTTACCAAAAAGTTATGCAACATTTATAAAGCAAATAATTCCACCAACTTTTAATTTCATTTCTCTTTTTGTTTTGCCTCTTTGTCTAATTAGCTTTGACGAATTCCTTTACATGATGTCTCTCCATAATCTGGTTAATGTCTTGACCTTCCTATCTAGCCGTCGCTTTCTATCTACTCCTCCCTCCCTCCCTCCGCCATTACACACCCTCACCTCTTACCTCTCATCTTCTGCTTTCAGCTAACTGAGAATAAACTTTCCTCAGTTTCCTTTCCCACCCAACCTTTCCACCTGATTTCTCCAATAAAAACATCTGTATAACATCTGTTAATTAAAAACTAGTTTAATCTAACTTAGTTTTACACGTGTCGGTGTATTTATGAGCATTATTTTTTTTATGTATTTTATTTTTTTTGATTTACAGCTTGATTCCACATTGTATTTTTGGTACAAGTATGGAATTTTCAGCATGGATATCGGTAGCCCAAATTTTGCAGGTCGACCATAGATATCAGGTGTGCGCCGGCGTGGGCTCGAACCCCGGACCATGTGCATGGTCGGCGAGAGTCCTAACCACTGTGCCACCGACGCACGATGCAAAAAAAATTAGAAAGAATAATTTTGTTTTAAAAGCACAGTAAGCTGAAGTAGAGTAAAAAGGAGACATTTTTCGCAACGATTATGCTTATTACTAATATTATTTTTATTTCCTTGTGTTCTGAATCCCATACAGGACATCAACAGCACATTCCTACTGTGTTAACTTTTATCCTGGCCTCGTCAGATGAGTCCACAATTGATCATAATCTCTCATCCCCTCTTCACGACACAATCTCCGACAATTCTCCATCGGACGCGCAAATCGTCGTTTCCCATTCGGATTCCACTGGAGCAATGACCTAAAGTGCGATTCCACCCAGTGGTATTCTCAGCTTATGTCTGATCCATCTCAATTTTCTTCTACATTTATGTTGAGCGATTGGGTCAACACTGGTTGCTTTACACAGTTTTTCTTTACTAATGGTTTCTAATTGTCTGATCTTCAGTATTTGTTGAAGGCAGCTATCGATAAAAATATGTAGTCTGTTGGAAATGCTTTGCTTGATGCGCATCTTTTCTGACACATAAACAAGAAGTGAATGACTTAACATTGGTGTTGAAAATCCAGACGAATCTTCTTACTTATGCTAAGTGAGTGCAGAAAACATTCAAACTGGTTTTACGTTGATGGAGGCGTATCTTGCATCTACAATTCTTACTGACTTCTACAGCTTTATCCATCCCAGCTGTCAGTGGTCGAGACCTCGCTTCCTGACCCAATAGTTGAAGGAAGTAACCTCTGAAATAATAGAGGAGATTTGTAGCTCAGGTGGATGATTTGCAATTAATAGTGTTTTCTGAGCTGGTTGGTTTAAAGGCGTGCTTTCGTCGTCCTTCTGAACAACATCCCCCTTCAGCGAAATATTTAGCATAAAGTAAAATGATTTGAATTTTCTTCATGAGTGATTGAATTCCATCTCCCGGTAACCATCTTTACATATGTGTATTGATCATTTTTATTATTGACTTGAATTTTAAACTTTTTCGTCGCATGATCTACTTTTAATTAGTTGGTATCTTTCGTCTATATTAACGTGTTTGTTAATTGCAAATTCTCTTTGATTATCAGGCTTCTAAGAATTTTCTGACTGCACTTTTGGTGTTTCCTCTGTCTAAGATTTTGACATTATCGCAATCATCAAACTGATGACCATAATTGTCTATATGCATTGATATGAAAAAATGTATATCGTGTCTTTTCATGGCTGATTTGAGTTCTTAGATTGTGGTTCGAAGAGGACGCCCACTTTGGCCGATGTAATGCTTGTTACACTTTATACAAATTATTTTGTAAATGATATTAATTTTATCTCCTTTTTCTGTTGGGTCTGTCGGTTAGAACAATATCGAATGAAGTGAGTGTTGGCTGGCTTGTGTGGCATATCTATATCGAACAGTGTGAATATTCTAGCTGTTATCTCAGAGATATTTCTCATGTACAGTAGGATGAATTTTCTTGTGGTCTTTGATGATGGTTCCTTGTTGGTGTCGTGATTTGGTTTTAAAAACTTTTTTTGTGGATAACCATTCTTCTCAAAGACCGTTTGTAGGTATTTTTCTTCTATTCTTTTCAACTCTGGAGTGCTGTAGTGTGTTTAAACTCTCTTTTAAACAATATCTGCACACAGTTTCTTTTGTGAGTTACTGGATTGTTGCTAGTATAGTTGAGTATTTGATCTGTGTGTGTGTGTGTGTGATTTTCTATATACTTGTGTTTCTAAATTTCCTGTGTCGGTTCTCCTGATTAAGACATCTAAAAAATGAAATTTTGTTATCTAACTCTTCTTCTTTTGTGAATTTGATGTTTTCAAATATGTTGCTTATTAATTTGTGAATATATTCTAGATCATCTCTCTTAATTATTACAAATGTATCATCAACGTAACGTACCCAGATTTTCGGTTTAATTATAGTTGGTAGACCTATTTAATTCTAATCTTTGCATAAGGGTTTCAGCTAATAATCCCGACATGGGCGATCTCATTGGTGTTCCTTTTATCTGTTCATATATTTGGGTATTGAATTGGAAGTATGTTGTTGTAAGGCATAATTTTATGAGTTCTATCCAAGTTGAACATCACTGGGTTTGTATGTTTTCATCACTATAGAGTAATTGTAGTTGTAATAGAGTAATCATTATAGAGTAAGTAACCTCTGACAAATCTCTCCCGTTGGTGTTAATTGATGCTGGTTCTCCATGTTCACTTGGAGTCCAGTCTTCGCTGTCAGCCTCGTCTGTCAGTTCGATGGTTTTCACCTGCAAGTCTTCGAGTTGATGTGACATTAAACATAAATGAAACCTGAGGTATTTATTATTTATAATTATTTCTTTTAATTCCTAGAGCTGCGATCTGGGCAGCTTTCTCAGTCTCGTACATAGTGCGGACATTCCATATCCCCACACAGACTTTTTCTTTTGGCACAAGGAGACTCATCATGGTGAAGTTTCTGTGGCAACTTTGTTTGCATTAAGATAATGTTTAAAGAGAGAAGCGACCTTTTGGGTTGCTCCCTTTAAAATCAGAAAACAAGGAATAAAACAATCACAACGACACCAGCAAAGGAAAATAATTCACACCAAAATAGCCAACAAGCGACAACTACAATACAATACAACAACATACAATACAGTTTAGCACAGTTAACTTGTGGTGAGAGCAGCCTGCTAGGCAATTGGTTGACATTAATCTACATCAATGCCTCGGTCACTAATATGGACCGTGAGAAAATATGAACAGGGCTGTTTCAACAACCAATCACAGCAAACTTAAACGTGAGCAAATATGATTCGCAGATAGATGGCTCCACTTTCCGAGGAACTCGAAAACAACCAATCAGAAGACTGCGTCTGTCTACTTGACTAGACTATAATAATGTATGTGAAATTTATATAAATACGTGCTGATTTCCGTAATAAGACGATCTGTTGCCTGGCCTTGTCTTCTGTTGTTACAAACTAAAATGATACCAAAACCATAGACTCAATGACTTGGGCCAACTTGAACATATAAATCCAACAATATATATATACAATAACAGATATCAGTTAGTGTTAAAAGGTCACAAAATGTCAAACAGATAGTTATAGGTGTTAGTAGTCAACAAGATTATATCCACAGGTTTCGTGTTCGAAAGTATACAGATTGCAATAATTTCCAAAATTTTGTGTTCAGAAACACCAGAGAAATGAGAGATTTTTAACCTAAAGTAATGATAATAATGATAATAATTTCAACATACCTAGGAAATGTTACTTGTCAGTGTCAGCAGTGTTAAACCAATAATTTCATTCCCTCGGTAGTATACATTACATGTATTATCTATGATATTACCTACTTATATTTTATTATGTTCCCACTGACAGTCTGCGTATAGTGGTATCATTATTATTGCTATTCTCATTATTATTTTAAATGTTATGTATGTACCTTTTTATGAAAAGAGTTAGATTGTTACAATATGTTGAAAACCGCTAACAATTCCATTCTGTATAATAATTATTATCACTGTGTGGAATAAAGTGATTATTAATATTATTAGACATTTTTGTACGTTTACACTCAGTTTATTGATTGCCATTTGTGTTTTCAAGCAGATCATAAATTGTAATTGGAATAATCTCGATTCCCTAAAAAGAAAACTACTCTGATGTAATCAACTCAAGCTGTGAAACCAGAGAATTAATTTTGAAAAACTGCAAGATATTTTGAAAACTGTGAATTTATGGATTTATGATATCATAAGTTTGCCGAAGAAGCTAGCTAGAATTCAGGTGGTTTGAACTGATTTGATTCTTCGAGCTGAGTCAAAATGCTGCATGCCAAGTAATCCACAACAGGAGGTGAAGAGGGGAGTCGGACAAGCTGGCTGCCCACAATCGCCAATGTTTTTCCTGATTGCAGTAGATACCATAATGTGACAGACAGTTAGCGGGCAGCGAGGAAACAATCATAAAATGGACCCACACAAAATCTTGGAGGATCTGGATTTCACCGATGATGATATATGTCTGATAGCCCACAAACTGGAACATATGCAAGTGAAAAGCAAAAAGTTAGCAGAGAAAGTATCAAAGATAAAACCTCGGGTGAACATAGAGAAAACAGATGTGGTGATGAAGATTCCTGGGTACATCAACGGCAGCAACAACAAACAACAATCAGCAGGATAATTGGCAGAAATCTGAAAAAAACAACCGCCTTAAACTGCCTGGGAAGCATCGTTTCAAGTACAGACGGACAGAACCGACGAGGATATCAAAGTAAGGATCAAGAAAGTTTGTGTGGAGGTCAACAGCACTCAGCATAAAAGTGGAAATAAGATCCGGATTTTTAACTCCAATGTCAAGTCAGTGCTATAATATGGATGAATCAGAGACTTGGTGCGTCATAAAGAGCATCTGAAACAAACTTCAGACGTTCATCAACAGCTGCCTTCGCTCAAAACTACTCAGGATCAGATGGCCAGAAAAGATCAGCAATAGGGATCTCTGGCAGTAAGCGAATCAACCCAGCAGGAACTGACTGTGCAACAAATATGCAGGAAAATATGGAGGTGGATTGGATTGGCCAACTCTGAGGAAACCACCAAGTGAAATCACTAGACAAGCAATCGCTAGAGTGGTGAGTTGTTCGTCCGAGGGTCACTTGCAGGAGGTGGGGATGTGAAGAGGCAATAAAAGCATTTGTGCAGACTTGGAGTGGGGTGAAAATGTTGGCGGAGGACCGAACGCAATGGAGACTTGGGCGGCTGAAGCCCTATGTTCGTCTAGGAATTAAAGGAAATAATAATAAATAATAATCCTGACTTGCAAACAATACTATTTGATTTGAGTGGTGGACAAGTACTCATCTGAATAAATCAGTAGTGTGCCATGTGCTACTGATAAGATTTGGCAGCAGTATATAAAGATACGGTCATTGTCATAAAACACATCAAATAGCTGGAAGATAAATTTGATTTCAAAAAAGGTAAATGATACGGCGGTGCGATAATACATTAGGGAAGTGAAAAGAAACACAGAGAAACACAAGATGAAAACCAGAAATATTACAACACGAAGATCTGTTCAAAATGGTGCGTTGAAAATAAGGTTTACATAATTTGACTTAAAGGAGATATCAGTTCATAGGTGAAAACTAGTTTTGAACAAGATTGCATAGGAGGATTAGAAAACAGTTACCACGTATGCAAAATTAATATCTGATAACTGGAGAAATAATAGTTTTAAAGGTGAATAAAAGGTGATAATTACTTTCAACTTGATATGAATTACAAAAGGCTTAGAGTCGCAGGGTTGGAACGAATTACAAGTGTGAACAAAATGAGCATGGAAACAAGTTGAAATCAAAATTTTCAACTTGAAATGTAAGTTAGAAGGTGTGAATATAGATGGATTACAAGAGGCATAGAATCAAAAAATTACACAGGATTCGAACGTAATCGTAAATTGGTCATTCTAAACGGATTACAAGTGTGATCAGGAGGAGCATGGAAACAAACTTAAAATAACTGATTTTATAACTGAAAAAATAGGATGAATTGAGTGAAGACAAAGAGAGAAAATTACACACACACACACAGAGAACAAGACAAGAAAACTGAAGGAGAAGGGAACATACCGAAGTAGGTCCATGGTAGTTGTAAAAGCTGGACCAGTTTCTTTTGAACATATAGCTCTGGCTTTTCGATGCATATTGCGAGAGCTTCCACAGTAGAGAAAAGTTGGAAACACACTGAATTTGGAAGATTTTTGTTTACTTTGTAAATGACTCTGAATGATAAGTCAGTTGAGATTCTGTTACAAGTATTGACGAGGTGCTCAGTTATTTTGCTTCCAGTTGAACTATTGCCTCCTCTTCGCAGCCATGCTGGATGATGTTCTCTAACACGTTTTGATAAGATCCTCATAGAGCAACAACCTAGCTCCGCAAGATCAGGTGAAGTGATATACACACACTGAAGTGGTCATATGCGGAGTCTGTCCTTCCCGTTGTTCCAAAGTAGTAGGCGGCTAGAAAAAATATCACTCTTAGAGTTGCTGCCGGAAAACTCTTCTTCAGGGAATTAAAGATTCTCCTTTCAAGGATATCTGCTGCTAGGTCTCCGTTGAATTCCAGATTCAAATAAAGTGTTTTCTTTTGCATTGAAGTGTATTTTTCTGCTTTTGGCCTTCGTTTTGTCAAGTATTCATCTTCTAACGTTTCAATGGTATAAAGTTTTATGAACTTAGTAGTATACTGAGGCATTATATCGCTTACGGATTTGTACAATTGATAGCTTGTCATTTATTACCATCAAATGGACGTATATAAAATGTCCAGTCATTTAGAATATACGACAGTGTAAGTAGACAAATGAGAGGTATCCTAACCTATTCATATTTCGAATCTGAGCCTAAACTGATATCACTTAGAAAATTTCTGTACTGTACTGTTTCATCCAATCATAAGGGTCTAGTGGGTACAGGAGCTCACTAAGGGTGAATACACCAACACCACTGGGAACAACTTTGAGGCATATCACCAATAGTCTCCAACCACTGGTTCTTAGGATCTCGAGGTCTCTAATCCAAACAGGCTAAAAAAACTGCCAAAGGCTTCATGGATTGATGAAAGGTTTTGGTTTGGACTACATTTAACTCGTTTACAACTTAATTAAATGTCAGCTGACATAGCTCATCGAGTGAGTCGGTGGCTCGGCATGTACAACACGTACCATAGCCATCTCAATCGATATAGCTTCCAATCTTATCGATCATCACCTGCACTGCTACATAAATCTACAATCAGCCCCAACGGTTTGATCTCTGACGAAATCTCCTCACGGATACAGAGGGCTAGTTTCGCATATGCCAGTTTACACTCTCACTGGCGTAGACGTGATATCCGGCTGGCTATCGACCAAAGGGCGACTGTACTGCTAAGCACTCGGCTCTGTCCTCCTTTATGGCTGTGAGACC
Source organism: Trichobilharzia regenti (assembly GCA_944472135.2). Lineage (NCBI taxonomy): Eukaryota > Metazoa > Platyhelminthes > Trematoda > Strigeidida > Schistosomatidae > Trichobilharzia > Trichobilharzia regenti. The sequence continues at coordinate 97,450,157 of OX235265.1, forward strand.
TGGCCACTGAGAGTGGAAGACATGAAAAGATTAGTTGTCTTTGATCATAGGTGCCTTCGCTCTATCTCCCGTGTGAAGTGGCAGTGTTATAGGGTGAGCAATATTGAGGTTAGGCATTAGTCGAGTGCTAGATAGGTGGGAGGGGAAATCAATCGACAGGGCTGTGAAATTACATCGACTGAGATGGTTAGGACATGTGTTACGCATGCATGCCTAGTCATCGCCTTCCTCGACGGGGAATATCGGCTGACTGATATAGGGTCAGGCTGGAAAAGAGCTAGCTAGTGGCGGTGAGACCAAAACATGGCACCAGTCAATGAAATTCACAACAGTTAGTTTAAGCCAGCCAGCCACGTAGGAAGGTGTAGACTTCCTGACTGGTGGGGTCGTCAGGACAGTAAAAACCAATGACTGGAAACAATTGGTGATACGACTCAAAATCGTTCTCAATGGCTGACGCAGATGCATCCACTCCCTGTGACTCATGATTTCTAATGAAACTGTATTGTTCTTCGTTATCACTATTCCTTTGTCTCACACCAAGTTTGGGAATCATCGGCAGTACGCATGCAGTGGAGTTCGAACGCTGGACCTTCAGGTTACAAGGTAACTTGAAATACCATTCAGCCACTGGATGAAACTGCCGACCAGTACACACTGCCTCTCTAACTGATATCAATCCTTGATCATACTGGAAAAACAAATCTAATTTTTAAAAATAAGTTCTATTGGTCGGTGAAATGGGTGGGTATGAGTTATCTTTAAAGGTGTCCGTGGAAAATGATTACCGTAATATACATACAAATGAACAAATACGAAAAAATTGAAGAAAGTGAATGTAAGTTTGAGAAAGGTGTGACAGATATTAAGTGTAGTGATACCTTAAGGTGGTTAGATTGTCAACTTTAATAAAATAATAGAGAAATAATAAGCTTCGTGTAAGCTACGGAATGTTGACACATAATAAAGGTAATAGTGCAGAAAAGTTAACTAAGTGAAAAAGAATAAGAAAGGCATAATATGACATGAAAATATGAATGATTTTGTCTTTACTGACCTCGTAGTAGGCCAGGGTAAATAGAGAGGATGAATGTGCTTCTTTTGCACACGAAGATGAGGATTTTTCTTATTAATCTCTATGGCTCTTGCTATAGCTAAGAGATGGCATCGTGTGCTTTTTTAGGCAGATTGTTTGACACTTGATATACAACTCCAAAATGACTCACCTATTTTGATGTGGTCTTCACTATCTGTCTACTAGATGAGAAAAATATGGCACACTACTTATTGATTTGGTTACACTTCTTGTAAGTCAAACTGGAACAAGTTGACGACAGCGTACGGATAAACCCCTGGAAGTTCCACCTATATAGCTAGTTGTACATGAGTAGTTGAACTTGTAGACACCCATTGATGTAGCCATTTTTGGTGCAATCTATCAGCAACGGTCTGGATGAGAAACTGATGTGTGTGTTTCTGTAGCAATGAAAGTTCTTTCGACTGATGATGCATGTCAAATATTCACAAGACAACACCAGCAATAAGGAATCTAAATCATTAGTAGTACTTCCATACAAAGAAAACTCTAAATACCAACACTTGAATATCAACGGGATGCTCACTAGCGACTCGCCCTGCTCAAGTAGATAGTTACCTTGGCTTCTAGTGAGAAGTCGTGACCAGTAGGGTACACAGGTCGGGTGTGAGGATAAATAATCGACGAAGACATTGGCTATGTCGTGAATTGGCAGAAGTTAGAATTCTTGGACTGGCCATTGGATCGGGTCCCAGTGGCTCTTAAGTCTACGAGCTCGCCTGATAACCAGGAGGTCCTGGGTTCCAGCCGTGGCGGTGGGTGCGTACTGATGAAGATCCCCAAACTAAGATGAAACAGCTATCTAGTAATACCAGGTTTTCCAATGATCTTCTAACTAATCTCGGCTCATGATGAAATCTTGTAACTTACTCAGAATTCTTAAAAAGACAGGAATAAAAGTGGCTGGAATTCAAACCACCCACAAACTCAGTTAGAAACAAGCTTTGTCGATTAAAGGATCACTCCTGTTTTTTTTAAAACATTTAAAACAAAACAATTTTTTATCTAATACCCTGCCTTCAATGATTGTCAGGTTAAATACGTAGGTCAAAGTAGTAGAAAAGGGGCAGTCAGACTAGCGGAGCATAAAAACCTGAAGAAATCTAGATTACAGGATTTCATCATGAGCTGACATTAGTTAGAGGATCATTGGAAAACGTGGGAGTACTGGACAGCTTTTTCATTCAAGTTTGGGACCCTTCATCAGTACGCACCCGCCGCTAGGTTTAGAACCCAGGACCTCCTAGTTACAAGGGGAGCTCATATACCATTAAGCCACTGGGACCGGATCTAATGGACAGCCTATGAATTCTAACTTCTGCCAATTCAAGACATAGCGCGACTCCTAGCCAATGTCTTCGGCCTCACACGCGGCCTGCTGCAGCCTACTGGTCATGACTTCTAGATTAGTTGACCCTAATAAGATAAGAAATCTGGAGAATAGTTCAGTTATAGCAGCACTACATGCAATTACATATAACCATATAATAGGTTAGGATGAGACAAGATGACAGTGTTAATTTTACAGAATGACAGGAGAGATTGATAACGGAAGCGTTATTCATCATTGAATGAACCGAAAACACGAGTAATAGGAATATTTCCACACTTGTCTAGGCAGATATCTTGAGGATTCTACTACCGCTATGACGAATAGGAAGGAATCAAGAAATCAATAAAATGGAAGTTTCTAAGTTGTGTGATTCTGATTGATGAAATGTTTATGAACCACAATAGCTTGTGTTCAAAACCTTGTCAACCAGTAAATAATACTTTTTCACCCACTGTGTTATATATTAAGAAGACAGTTGCAGCAAAAAAATTTTCTTTTCGACAAAGTCATCATCTAGGCTGTGCGATCGTGTATTTATATCAAATGGATGGGAAAGTTCCAGAATAATTTCCGGTTCAGGGTCAATCCAATAGCATCGATGTCAGTATACCGATGCGTTACCTAGAATAACTGTTACTTCGGTTCACCTTCAACGTATACTTTAGTTTCAACAAGAAGATATGCAGGCGAGTAAATGGAGTAGCAATGTGATCTCTTCTAGGACCCTTTCTAACTGACTGCTTTATGGCTAGCTTAAAAACAACCCCTTATCACCAACTATCGACGACCTCCATCTCTACAAGATATACATCGATGAAACTTTCATTATTTGTGATGAGAATTATAATCTAAAACCTACTTCAAATCTTCAATAACACCCACTCATACATCGACTTTACACTTGAGACTGAATCCGAGGTAATGTTCCACTTCCTCAACGCCCATCTGACAAGAAACACCAATAACTCTCTGAAAAGGTCCAAATACAAAAAGCCTACATGTAATGAACAATTCATCAACTTTCAAAGTTTCGTGCTCCTAAGCAGAAAGTGGAACCTGATAAACGCTCTTTCCTCGAGGATTCGGAAGATATGCAGCGAGGAAGTGATTGAAGAAGAACTGATTAATTTCCGAAAAACCCTGATGGTAAACGGCTTCCCGCCCAGGTTCATAGACATGAATCTCAAATCTTCCGAACAAGTCCTATCCATTCCAAAGGAAATACTATTGCTTAATCTAGAATTCTAAGGTGATATTGAAGCAGAAATCTTTCGTAAACGCCTTTCCAAACCGCTGAGGAAAACATACTTCGCCGCGAGCCTACGACTGACCTGTTCCTGCAAGAAACTGTTCAGCCAGATAGCATAAGACAAGTTGTTGCATTGGGCCACCTCAACGTGCATATACCAGTTTACTTGCTCTTGTGGAGCTGAGTACGTCGACCATACCATGCACCGACTTGAAAAATTCTTGCCTGATCACTATACAGCCTGGCTAGTAAAAGGAGACCAAAAACGTGTATACGGTTCAGTGACAGAGCATCAGGTCAATTCAGGACATTCAGCGCCTTTCGAAAAATCCTTCAAAGTAATATGCAGGTTTCGATCAAACATATCAAAGCGAGTTAAATTAAAACGTCTGGGCATAACCGAGGCACCAGCCATACAAAAGCTCAAACCCACGCTTTTTACCCAAAAGAAATACGCTCAACTCCTATCCCTGCTGTGGCCATCATAATCAGGTAATTCTTTTAGTGATGACCATCCCATCGCCATTCTTATCTAAACCTTCTGTTTATTCATGTTATTTTAATTTTTTCTGTATCCCTATTCACACTACCATATTTTCATATCCGAACTTCCTGTCTATTTTGTCATTTTATTATTTATACACATTTAATCCCTAATTGCATAAAGAATTATTCATCACATTAGTTTTTATCCAAACATCCTGTCTATTTTGTTATTTCTACATTTCTAACCCCTAATTGAACAATATGCCAATCTCCTCAGTAATGATGATGCTACTTTGTCTGAGCTTTATTCATCCCACTGTTTATTATTGCATTTTAATTCCAAATCGCAATTTTATAAATTTGACCATAACCGGAAATTATTCTGGAACTTTCCCATGTATTTGATATAAATACACGGATGTACAGCCTAGTTGATGATTTCGTTCAAAGAAAATTTTCTTCGGTGCAACTGGAAAACTCCTATGACTCAATGTGTATATTCGGGGATGTGTGATATATTTAAAAAACAAATGAATATGGAATTACTTACTACCACAGTGCCCAGATTTTGAACATATATCAACCTACTGTCTAATACATCACTGCATATATCCCCTTTGAGCTGTACTCTTATTCAATGTGTTACACTAAATCTTATCAGTTCTTTTGTAAATATACTTCTTTACAAAATTGGTGGGATAAACATTTTGTGGGGGAAGGATGGGTATTTTTCAGATTTAAATATACATTTTAAAAAATGCTTTAAAAATCTTCAGACAATATGAAGCATTAAGAAAAAAGCATTCACTTGAGATTATCAGAGCGTGCGAACTTTGCCTAAAATAGACAATTTTACGTGTTGATTTCGCTTAAACTCACTCTCTTAGAAACAATTATTATGCATGAATAAACTCTGGATTGACTTCTCCATCCATCCCCTCCGGCCCCGGCCTCCGACCCCCATCCACGGCGAAAAATCCTCAAATGATGTAATATATAATGAAGACTAATCCAAACTATAGCTCACGTTACACATGGAAAAAATGAAAGCAAGAAAATAAGACAACAACACAGACAGGATAATCATGAATTAGTAGTTTGTTTTGTCAAAGACAAAAAAGCAACAAAAAATGGAAAAAAAAACAAAATCTAATCTACATTATTCACACACGAAACCACCTACTCTTGAACGAATATGTCTGAGTGTGTGTGTGTGTGTGATTTCATTAGAATTACAAGTCGCAGTAGATTCATTTCTCAATACGCTTACTAGTATGTGTATAGAACGTGGAATCTGAAGAGTAATGATACTCAACAAAACATTGATGTGAATGCAGAAAAAAGAAAAATTAACTTGTTGTCTCAATTTTTTTTTGTGGTTTTTCTATATTCTCTAAACTAAGTGGGTTTTCTCAAAAACATTTCCTCTAACAGATACATTTCGCTTTTACAAGATATTGACTTGATGCTTAAACCTACAACATACATTTAAATGTGTAATTCCAATATTGGGCACATAATTAACTGCAGAATTGTGATGCATTGGCTTACACATTCAACATTAAGTTAGTCATTACAGCAACACTCTACCATACAACAAGGTAACTTTCGAGCAAACGTTTGACATAAATTAAGCCATTGAAGAATGAAAGTGGAAGTCAATCACCAAAAGAAGTGGAACAACGAAAACACCGCCGCCAACAACGCGCCCAACAATACTAACAATGGTAGCAGAACTACCAGTGAACATCGACTCCCTGACGAAATCAGAAATCCTGAATGCAATCAACATGCTAAAAGCTGGAAAAGCAGCAAGACCAGATGGAATCCCGGCAGAAGCATTGAAAATGGGCCCAGAGACAAGAGCGAACTTGATGACGCCATTACTGAGGAAGGTGTGAAAGGAGGGCAAAGTACCCGAGGATTAGAAGAAGGGATACTTATTCAAACTACCAAAGAAGGGAGATTTAAGTCAATGGAAGAACTGGCGCGGAATTATGTCCCTCTCTATCTCAAGCAACTTACTAAGCTGCATCATCCTGAAGAGAATCAAACACGCCGACTTAGATGAAAAACTTCAACTTGAACAGGCTGTATTTAACAGAAACATTTCATATATTGATCAAATCGCCACTCTACGGATCATCATTGAACAGAGCTTGGAATTGAAACCACCTCTCTATCTCAACTTTATCGACTTTGGAAAGGCCTTTAGCAGACAGCGTCGATCGAGAGGTGACCTGGAAATTAATTAGCTACTACCTTCGATAATTAAACCTCTCATCCAACAGTCGTGCGACAATGCTGCATGCCAAGTAATCAACATCGGAAAACTTAAGGAATTCTTCGGAATAAAGACGGCAGTAAGACAAGCTGGCTGCCTAGTATCGTCAATGATTTTCCTGATTGCGGTAGATTGGATAATGTGGCAGACAGCGGACAACGAGGAGACAGGCATTAAATGGACCCTAATGAAACTTCGAGGATGTGAACTTCGCCGACGTGATGTTATATGTCTGATTTCCCACAAACTGGAAGATATGCAAGTGAAAAGCAACAAGCTGGCTCAAGAAGCATAAAAGATAGGAAGGACTTCAGGTGAACATAGATAAAATAGAGGTGATGAAGATTTCTGGCCAACACCAACAACAACAACAACAGAAAACAGTCAGCCAAAATAAGTGAGAGGAATCTGAAAGAAACAACCTCCTTTATCCACCCACCTAACTGGGAAGCGCTGTTTCAACTACAGGTGGAATTGACGAGGATATCAAAGGCAGAATCGGGAAAGCAAGATAAGTTTTCATTACTCTTATGTCTGTGTGGAGGTCAGCAGCACACAGCATGAAAATGAAAATAAGATCCGGATTTTCAACTCCAATGTGAGGTCAGTGCTACTTATTATACGTACGGATCAGAGGCTTGGCGCCTCATAAAGACCATCTCAAACAAACTAAAGACATTCATTAACAGCTGTTTTCGCTGAATCCTCAAGATAAGATGGACAGGAAATATCATCAACAGGGATCTCTAGCGATGAGCTAACCAACCAGGAACCGACTGTGGAACAAACAAACAGGAAGAAATGGAGATGGATTGGCCATATTCTGAAGAAACCATCAAGTGACATCACTAGACAAGCTCTCGAGTGGAACACGAAAGGGAAACGGCGAGTTGGTTGTCAGTGCGAGGGTGATTTGGAGGAGGTAATGTGAAGAGGAGATGAAAGCATATGGGCATACTTGAAACCAGGTGAAAACTTTAGCAGAGAACCGAATACAATGGTGACGTGAAGGTGAAGCCTTATGTTCCTCTAGGAATTAAAGGAAATAATACTAACAGAAGTCATTTCAATCAGGAAAAAAGAGTACTATCAGAGAACCTCACAGGGTGTGTGAGGCTCATGGCTTAGCGTGGAAGTTGACGCAAGCTGAGATATCCAAAACTTCACATGTATCAGCTATATTTGATTGGAAATGGTGTATCGATTTATTCGACTAAGCCTAATTATATCATTTAAATCTGAATAAAGTTAGACGCTAAAGAAACATGTTCAAACCAAATGAAATTATCATAAGAACTTAAAAAGTCAAGTTGTTTATTTTTAGGATTTCTCGGACGATTTCATTGTTCATATTTAACACACACACCATGCTTATCAGGCACTTTTACGTTTTGACTATCAAGGAGAAAATGTGAGTATGACCTTGAATTAGAGTTATGTGAAATAATTGTGAAACAGTCATTAATATTGATTTTGTGACCTGACATTATTAAATGTTTTCCAATGGATGATGCTGGATTTCTACTCAGATTAATCGCGTTAGGATTTTCGATATGACTTAGTAGCCCATTTAGAACATGTTCTTTTCGACAACATTGAAAAATTCTTTTGGTTCTACCTATATAGGTGTCACCGTAGCTGCAGGTGAACTTGTAGATACAGTTTGGAGTAGAGTCCACAGAATTTCGTCCTTTAACCTTAGGTACAGAGATCGAAAGTGTGCGAGAATTGATGGAAACAGATGCAGCGTGAAATGTGCGCTTGATGGCTGATTGAAGTCTTTGAGCTGTCAGTTGCATAATCGGGTCACCCTTGAATGGTAGGTTAACAAATATAGCTTTTTTAGTACAGAGGCTGTCTTATCTAGATGTGGTCTATCCTTACTGTGACAACTGATGAAGTTTTCTGAATAACCATTAGCTAATAAAAATGAATGTATATGTCGAAACTCATCCATCAATGTGTCACTCGTGCATATTTTTCGGGCCCTAGAGAACAGACACTTCACAAGGGAACATTTAAACTATATAGGAAGAATTTAAGTAAAATGAAGATACTGTCCACTCCATATCTGTTTACGAAATGCAGATCACTTAATCGTTCCATCGTCTCTCCTGGTCATTTACATTTCCGGGAACACGAGTTTGTTATTCGATCGGAATTTGAAATTCACTCGAATATTTGAATGAATATGATTAAATACAGTTTTCAACAGACTAACTATTATTACCAATAATGAGTGTATCATCCATATTACATAGGAGAAAATGAGAAATACGACTCGAGTAATTCACTGAGCCACTGTTTTATGTAACTTCAAGTTTGAAGCTACATATCTCTTTTTCAGTGCTCTTCATATCCAAGATAAATTTTAGTTGGGAAATGTGACAATTGATTCACCTTGTTTTCGGATTTTCTAATGAAAAACCTGTGGACAGGACAACAAGTAGAAGCATATACCGAAAGCCTACATGAACCTTTCTGAACATCATACCTTCGAGAAACGTAATCAAAAGTCCAGATATTCTGACGTCTTCCCGACGGTCTAAAGCATCCTGACCCTTTGACAATTTTGTCTAGTTTACTGAAGGTTGTGAGTAGGGCTAGCGAATGCATAAAGAAAAGTCACTTCACTCCCTACAGAAACTTGAAAGCACAAAGTAAAAAAAATTACAAAAAAGTGAACTAATACTTCCCTGAAACTGGAGGCAGAAAATGATTAAATGGTAAAAGCCTCCTGGAAGCCAGTCCAGCAATAGATCTTCTTTTGATGAAATGAAATACAGACACGGAGACATGGAAAGGTGAAGGAAGGCTTGTGAGTTTACATCATCTATATAGCCCTTCATGAGATCGAGTTAAGCATAGGGATTACCAAGCACTTTCCTCATCACAAAAGATGTGAACGCAAATAGGTTATCGTCGAGGTTTTACACTTAGTTACTGGAGCATAAAGTCTCCCATTGTTGTCTCTCAAATGATGAGAGTCATAATCAGAGTCTGACATGATAATATTCGCCAACTTCTTGTATGAGTTCCAGTATCTATCTATAATAGTGTTAATGAGTTGGTTTAGCTGCACCTTGCATGCCCTACTAACACCGTTAAGTGACCATTACAATGTAAAATGTCCTTCTTAAATAGTCCAGGGAAGAATAAAGGGGAGCAATAAAGGTGAATGAATAGAATACAGGAATATACAAACTATAAGAGTGACATCAGAATGTCCTAACTTCCATGCATGAAAGATCAGACAAAAAATCTTTCTTGAAACTAATATAATAATGGAAGACCAGGAAAGGTCAGAGGAAAGACACATTCCAAGGTATTTAACCTCTATCTCAACTTCATCGACTTCGAGAAGGCCTTCGACAGCGTTGATCGAGAGGTCATATGTCAACTACTTCGCTACTATGGGGTCTCATCGACAATTATACATCTCATCCAACAGTTATACGACAATGCTGCATGCCAAGTAATCCACAACAGGAAACTTACGGAAGCCTTCGAAGTGAGGACGGGAGTGAGACAAGGCTGTCTACTATCACCAATGATCTTCCTGATTGCAATTGATTGGATAATGCGACAGACAACGGCAACCAACGAGAGAACAGGCATAAAATGGACTGACACAAAAGACTTGGAGGATCTGGATTTCACCGATGATGATATATGTCTGATTTCCCATAAACTGGAAGATATGCAAGTGAAAAGCAGCAAGTTGTCAGAAGAAGCATCAAAGACAGGACTTCAAGTGAACATAGAGAAAACAGAGGTGATGAAGATTCCTGGCCAACATCAACAGCAACAACAACAACAGACAACAATCAGCTAGCATAAATGGGAGGAACCTGAAAGAAACAACCTCCTTCACCTACCTGGGAAGCACAGTCTCAACTACAGGCGGAACTTACGAGGATATCAAAGCCAGAATCGGAAAAGCAAGACAAGCTTTCATTACTCTCAAATCTGTGTGGAGGTCAACAGCACTCAGCATCAAAAATAAGATCCGGATTTTCAACTCCAATGTAAAGTCAGTGCTACTTGCTGTACGGATCAGAGACTTGGCGAGTTATAAAGAGCATCTCAAACAAACTAAAGACATTCATTAACAGCTGTCTTCGCTCAATACTCAAGATCAGATGGCCAGAAAAGATCAGGAACAGGGATCCTGGCAATGAGCGAACCAATCATGAACCGATTGTGAAACAAACAAACAGGAAGAAATGGTGATGGATTGGCCATACTCTGAGGAAACCATCAAGTGACATCACTAGACAAGCTCTCGAGTGGAACCCGAAAGGGAAGTGGCGAGTTGGTCGTCCAAGGGTGACTTGGAGGACGTCATGCGAGGAGGAGATGAAAGCATGTGGGCAGACTTGGAGCTGGGTGAAAAAGTTGGCAGAAAACAGAAGGCAATGGAGGTGCGCAGCAGAAGCCCTATGTTGCTCTAGGTACTAAAGGATACAATAATAATAATAAGGTATTTAACATTCCACTTTGCTTCAGCCTCATTTCCTTCTTAGATGCTAGAATCATGGAGACGATCCAGTTCGTATAATAATAATACTACTACTAATAATAATGAAAATAATAATCTACTTTATTCCAAAACAGACAGTACTTATAATACAGAATAGAATTTTCAGCATTTGTCACAATATTGCATTTGACTTACTCAAAATATAAGTAAACTTAAGAATTAAGACAAAAGTAACCAAAAGAATTTGTCCACATTCACGATATAAAGTCAAAAATATTCGAAGAACGAATTGAGATCATTAAATATCATAATAATAATAACAGTGAGTTTGTTTCAAACAGTATTGTCGATTCAGTTTGAAAATTTTAGCATGTTACTATAGAGTATTGCATCTAATGTTCCGTTGATGTAGCAGCATGGTGAGGCAAAGACAAAATTAACAGTTATAACACAAATTAACCGATGTTCTTACTTATGAAAAATAAATAAACAAAAAAAATTGAGAGGATTTTAAATATAAGAAATGAAATAAAAATAAAGCTTGGTACTGTAAAGGTGGAAGTAATGGTTTATTTAGTAGTGTGAAGAAGGTTAGTTAGTTCATGCCTGACACCATTTTCATCATATAAAGTACGTGCCACTAAATATAGTATAGTGGAATTTTTTACTTAAACGTATGTGCATAAAGTCTTGTGGAAAGACTTCTTGTTTTACCTGAAGAGGAGACACAAGGTTGGAGCTGCGGGTAGGGTGGGTGCTGAGAGTCTGACAAAATTCGTTTACCAATTTTGTTACATGACATCAAGTGCCTATCTGTGACAATGTCAACGATGTGGCCCAATGGGATACCACTCGTCCTACTGACAGTCTTCAAAGTTCTACGAAGCATGACATAATCTTTTTTAAGCAATCCTAGAAAGAATAAGCATAGGTGAACAGTAAAGAAGAATAGGTAAGATGCACGAGTTGACAAACTGTAAGAGGAGGAATGGTGGGGTTATACCTGAGTACCTCAACTTCCTAATGTAAAAAGTCAGACGAAATATTCTTTTAGAAATTGCTAACACATAGGAAGACCCAGATAGGTCAGAAGAAAGAATTAATTCAAGATACTTAACTTCATACTTGATTTATATACCAGTGTCATCAATTTTTCAGAGGCCATAGGAACCAACGGCTTCATTGAACTTCGTTTACATCGGAAATTGAAATTAACAGTTTGACATCTGGAAGGATTTAGTTTAAGGCCGTTAGACGAAGACTATTTGCTAATTCCTGATAGAAAGCTGTTCATCTTAGCACAGTCAAGCTGGTAGTTAACAGACATTGAAATAGTTAGATCATCGGCATACTTAACAAAGTTCATTTCGTTATCAGAGTGAGTCAAGTCATGCAAGAAGAAAAGAAACAGAAAATGAGAAAGGAAAGTGCCTTGAGGGACACCATTCGCAGTAAGCAACGAAGTGGATGACTTTTCCTGACATACAGTGAAGTGCTTTCTTCTTGAGAAATAAGAACCGAGCAATTGGACAATCCAACACTCAGTTTCAGTTGCAGTAATCTTGTTTAATAAAATGTCCCGAGGTACTGACTCGAAAGCAGATGCGTAATCTAGGGAGGTGCAGCGAACACATTAAGCCATTTTGTTTAAGGTGGAGACAGTGTTATGATACTAGACTGCAACTACATCTGAAGTACTTCTCCTGTGTTTATAGGTGAATTGTTTAGGATCGTTAAAGGCTTTAAGTGAAGGTTGAAGATTAAGTAAGAGTAATTTTTCCATAGCTTTTAGAAAAGAGTAGGTAATAATAATAATAGGTCTAATAATAGGTTCTAGTAGACGAATTAGGATAGGTACAATTTTAATGTCCTTCCAAACGTCTGGTACTACATTTCTGGAAAAATATTCGTTAAATGTAAGTGTTTGAAAGTAACCTTGCCTGTCTGATATTTGAAAGGATTTAGCTCAAGATCGTTTGACCGGGATAATTGACTAATTTTGGTAAGAAGCTATCCGTCTTTGAAACAATATGACGGTAGTGTGATAGGAAGGGAAACAGTAAGATCATCTATACACTTAACAAAATCGGTTTCATCAGCACGAGTCAATTCATATTAGAAGAAAGAGAGCAGAAGACAAGAGAAAGGGGTGGGTAGCGCCTTGATGGACAACGGATTCCATAGGTTAGGTAGTAATACACTCCCCTTTATTTACAATTTTACTGCTTTCTATATGAAAAATAAGAAAACAGCTTTGTAATCCAACATTCTGTTTATCTCGCATCAAGCTGTTTTCAAAAAAAGAGGCCTAGATACACGTGGAAAGCGGATGTTTATTCAAGGAAGGCATACCAAACATATTAAGCATCTTTGTCTAAACTGTAGACAAAATTGTGGTTTATTACAACGATAACATCTAAATGATATCTATCATGTTTTTAAAGTAACTGTTTTGGGGTCTGTAAAATTCTTGAATGAATAATGTTCAGTGTTGAGTAAGAGTAGCCGCTTTCACGATTATTTAAAATAGTGAGGTAATAAAAAAGACGGAAATAAGAAAACATATAATGAATTTTCGAGAATTATTCAAATTGTAATCAGCTACTATGTGTTTGCTTGTCTACTCCTAATGCTTTATGTGTTTGGCTGAATTCAATTTAACAATCGATAAACAGCGATGGACAGTACCGCAGTAGCTATGGAATGCTGCTTGATTTATTTTACTCTGATGCGAAATCCACAAGCACACATTACCACAATCTAAATGAGTTGAATATCTAATTCCCCCTCGTTTGGGACTATTCAGCACTACGCACCATCAACACAAAAAGAGATTGAAACCACGACATTCTGGTTACAATATCCGAACTATTGACCCACTAATTCTAGCTTCTACCGCTCAAGTACTTCAAAATTTGATTACATGGAGGATTTCATCATGAACTGACATCAGTTAGAGAACCACTAAAAAACCAGCTTTGAGTACTTGACAGCTATTTCGTCCTAGTTTAGGACTCTTCATCAGCACTCACCCACCGGGTTCGAACCCATGACCTTCTGGTCACAAGGTGAGCTCGTAGTTCGATCCAATGGCCAGCCTGTGAATTCTGATTTCTGCCAATTCACTACATAGCGCAACCATTTCCAGTGTCTTCTTTGATGAGTTACTGCCTCACCTTCAACCTGCTGTACCCCAATGGTCACAACTTCCCATTAGAACCCCAAGTAACTACCTGCCTGAATAGTGCCAGTCGCTAGTGAGCATCAAATTAATTTTCAACTATTGGTTTTGCAGGGATTTTTTATGTGATTGCTTGGAGGATTTCATCATGAGCTGACATCCCTACAAGACCAATAACTGAAAACTTCGAAATTTCTCCATAGGCAACAAGTGACTTACTACAGGATGAAGATGACTGAAGTCTGAGTTGGGCCGACCAAGTTAGTTGTAAGGTCAAATGCTCGCCAATAATACTGACCAGCGGTTACGCTATATGTCGCAAAATGACAGAATTTATTAGAATTCATGGACTAGGCATTGAATTATGGCAACTGGATTATTTCTCCATAAGCTTGCTTTGAATCCTGAAGGTAGTAGGTTGGAGCCTTGGAGGAATGATACCCTGCGCACTACTGAGACACATCCTAGACAAGGACGAGACAGCTATCCACTAGTCCCTGATTTTTCAATGATTTTGTTACAGCAATCAATCTCTGTGTGTTCAGTCATGAACAGAAAAATCACAAAAATGCCTCTTAATTTAGACTGACTGATTGACTATTTGAATGACTTCAAGCTGTTTGCACTATGTGATTCCTTAAAGGTGTATACACACAAACTGAAATGCTTCGTCGAAATGAAACGACCAAATGTGATTAGTATATTTATTCTCCTGCATCATTTTTCTTGTGAAGCCAACAATCATTTTCACTGGTAAACAAGTGATTCAAGCATAAATTATCTAGATTGATATTGTTAATAGTAATAATAATAATAATAATGGCAAGAGTACCATCTTATAATGATCACTATAAACGAACATATCTCTTTTTAGGCTAATATATATGTTGACTTTAAATTCTGTCCTCACTACGATCCTTGACACTACTTACTGTTTACTTGTGTTACTACACAAAAATTGTTCGTATTATGATGTGCATGACTATGTATATATTCCTGCCATACTCTTCACTCTTCTTGTTGCTTTTGAAGAAGAAATTTATAACTGCTGCTGATGCTAAGGAATGTTTATCACTGCGGGATGTTTAAAGGGAATCTTTTGCAGAAAGTTGTGCGTGTATGCGTGTGTGTGTGTGTGATGTTGTCCAATTTTCAATGTTATTTATTTTCTTTGTTGTTATTTATTTGTTGATTTCACTTATCTGCTTATATTTTTTTATTTATTTACTCTATTTACAAATATAATTCTTTTCCAGTTTTCACTGATCTATGCCATTTTGATGATGAATGTAAATACGAGAAAGGGGGAAATTGCAGCTGGCATTCTAAAATGTCAGCTCAATACAACAGTAGAAAGAACTGGTACTCAGCTTCACAATTCAACCAGTACTGACACAATGAGTCACGGATAAATTACTGAAAAGATGACCTCATCATCATTGTGTGCTCATATGGAGCTAGTCACATTGGTCGTACTCAAAAGGGAGTTATCCATGCGTGTACGTGAACATGTGCCTGTTCGGTTGAGTAAAGGAGTAACCAAATGCGTAAACAGTTCAGTCTTGGCCGACTTGGTAGATACTGGAGACTCTATAAAACCTGAACAGGCGTTCTTAGTTATTTTTACCGAGTTCCTGGTAATCTGTTGAGACGAACTCGATCACTTCTTCTATCAGTAGCTGAAGCGGTTGCAATCAATGGCAGAAGATCAGCTCTCTGTATGCAGAAAGAAGCTGTTCAACCACTATGTTCACCGAGACCTACAACAAGGTCAACAAATTTTAAATAAACATTTAGAACTTTAAATTCATATTTGTTTCATTGACAAACGTTCATTTCTGACCATTTGCGATGTCATGACATTTTTTATGGTTCCTATTACCTTATGTTTAAGTAAGCCTTTCCTAACTTGTTATCGTATTTACAAAATCCTGTTCATTTCGCCTCACTAAATTCATAATAATAATTCTTTTTATTTGACAATCATTCATCAATAGTACCATTAAGTTTACACCATATCATCGTTACTATATCACAATCATTATTATTGTCGTGATTTACCCCCTCGTACTTAAGTTTAATTTATTTCCTGTACTATTCATACTGTCTCACACACCTCTCATCACACTCACTCTTGAAACCTGTACTTTTGTTGAATATAAATATATATATATAATTGCATATATTTATACTCCTTAGTGAATTTGAATAAAGCAAGAACAACAGTGGTTTCTGCAGGATAATATGATACCATCATTGTTTATTTCGTTGGCATATCATCGGCTACTTACAAGCCAAATTCATCATTTAATATATGTACAGAAAAGTTTTTAACAAACTAGCATGAATCATTATAAATTATATGAATTAATCCCAGCGTGTTAAGAAAATCAAAACAAGATTTTTCTGAACGTTTCGCTGTGTAAGCCACAGCTTCTTCAGCTGATTTATTCGGATTATAATTCAATTATACATGGAGGATTTAATCATAAGCTGACATCAGTTAGAGAACCACTGGAAAACCTGGGAGTACTGGACAGCTGTTTCGTCCAACTAGTTTGGAACTCTTCATCAGTACGAACCCAGGACCTTCTGGTTACAAGGCGAGCTCGTAGACCATTGAGCCACTGGGACCCGATCCAATGGTACTTGAATTCTAACTTTTGCCAATTCACGACATAGCGCGACCACTTCGCAGTGTCTTCTTCGATGAGTTACTGCCTCATCTTCGACCTGCTGTACCCTACTGCACACGGCTTCCCACTAGAACCGCAGGTTAACTGCCTGAATAGGGCCAGTCATTAGTGAGCATGAGATTAATTTAAATAATTTATAATGAATCAATCTGACTCGGCGCTCAAATTATTCCAGGAAATTCGGTCTGGAAACCTATAATACTAGCATGAAGTTCATTTTATAAAAAAAAATCAATCAATATATGCACTCATTAATTATATACAGATAATGTTAAACACTATTTTAAACAGTAATGATCATCTACAATGGAAACTTTCGACTGAGTACTTTACTAGCTAGAACCTATTCTACAGCTAAGCTCATTCCCGTCCTTCGAACAACTTGCTCTTTGATGCAATCAAAAAATCGACAGATATCCTTCTCATGCTAAATCCAGTTGTATATACAAATTAACGTGTAACTGCTGAAGCAGTTACATTCCAAGAACAAAAAGAAGAGCATATCTACGAGATTTTGAATATGTCTCAAAAAGCTTATGTCTAAAGGTCACAAATGCTTATGGTAGTCCCATCGAAAAGCATCTCATGGACACGGGTCATGAGGTAGACATCACAAGACTGTTCAAAATTTTCAGTAGCTATAGGAGTTGAATTCTTCACAAGCTTGCAGAAACCATCTCCGTCAAACACCCTGAAACCTGATTTATGCGTTCACAAAGAAGCAGTTATCAGTATTTCTTTCTCCTGCCTGGTAACTTTACATTTTCATCTGATTACTTAATGGAGAAAGTTTCCATTGCGCGTAATTATTATTGTTGTGGATAAAGATTTAATTGTTATTATTAATTTATACATTATTACCGTATGCATATATTGGCTGGTATGTTAAAACTTTTCTGTAGATATATTTAATAATGACTTTGGCCTGTATGCAGTTGATGAGAAGCCAACGAAATAAATGGTGGCATCATATTATCCTGCAGAAACAACTCTTGTTCTTGCTTTATTCAAAAATATGATTTCCTTTGATTCGGCACGGAACTTCTGGCTTTGGCAGAATGTCTTTATTTCACCCTGTTTTTTGATTCCATTTTCGGCTGACCCCATAAATGCCTATCATCTTTCACTCTCTGCTCACACAACATCTTCTATTGTACCTTCAATAAAACGCCCATCTCTTCGTTTACCCTTCTGGTTCCATCTGATGCATGTCCTTACTCAACGGTCAAATCAGCACAGGTCCACTCCATCTCTAATAATTCTGACTATTTGAATGTCGAATTTCTTATTGCTTATTGGTTCTGGCCACCTTCTTTTTCACTGTCGAGATGAAGAAGGCATCTGTTGATGGAGGCCTTCAGTAGTCTGTTCGAAACGCTTTTCCTCCTGCCCCTGCCTAGTCTATCACAGTAGTGTTGAATATAATTTGGTTCTTCTTGCTTGGTGATGATTTCAACCAATTTCTACATTCAATTTAAAGTGGTGAATAATCAATCGCCTGTCTTATTTTACCTGATTCTGGTTCGATGTGACTGTAGTTGATCGATAGTTTTCAGCTACACAAAAGAAGAGAATTCCTATAGATAATTTATTAATTCCCATTGCAGTATTAAGAATACAATATTCAGCATAGAGACTCTTTTCAACGAATTTGTTATCAAGCTGTGTAATTGTATATATATATGTGATTTATTTAAGAAATTATATCCGTTGAGGGATTTACACCAAAGGTGTGAACATATGTAATAATAATAATAGTAGTATGAAATGCAATTAAAATATTTGTGATTATAATTAGAGTTAAATGTCAAGTATCAGAACGATTAATGTCATATGTAGAATAATACATAAGGTGTATAGATGTTGGAAAGCGGTACATTATTACAGATAGGATAATTAGGCGAATATAAAATGTTACATAACATGGTGTGATATTCGATAAGATAGATTTCAATTTTTAAAAATAAAAAATGTATAAATTAATAATTTTGGGTTTAGAATGACAAGTGGTCAAGTGGAAAAGATTCAGAGTGATAATAGTAATAATAATAATAGTCGTAGTAATAAGGGAAAAGTACATAGAATAACTGTCAAAACGACTAGCCTAGAGTTTGTGTTGGGAGGAAGTGTATCCCTGCGGAAGATCACGGAGTCATATTAAAATGAAATGGCAGTGTAGTGTTAAGCCAGTGTGTTTTACTAGAATCTCAATGAAATGATAATACTGTATAATAATAAGAAGAAAAATACTCCGGAAATCGTCAGGCCAGCACTTTGCAATGACAATTTAGGCTTCTATTTCGTATTAAATCACCACTTAAACGTCAATATTCGGATTTCATCGTGAGCTGACATCAGTTAGAGAACCACTGGGAAACCTGGGAGTACTGGACTGCTTTTTCCTCCTAGTTCAGGGATTCTTCACAGTACGCACCTACCGCCACTGTTTGAACCAAGGAGCTTCTGGTCAAAAAGCTATCTGGTAGACTCTTAAGCCACTAGGACCAAATCCAATGGTCCACAAATTCCAACTTCTGACTATTCACAACATAGCGCGACCACTAGCAAATGTTTTCGGCAAGTATTTATCCTCACACTCAACCTGCCGTACCCTAGTGATCACGACTATCAATGAAAATCAGTGAGATGCGCACTAGTCATTGACGTTATTCAAGTAGGTAGTTACCTAAGGTTGTAGTGAAAATTCCTTACCTGTGAGATAAGATAGGTCGGATGTGAGGACAAATACTCTCCTGGGATGACATTGGCTATTGGTTGCACTATATCGTGAATTGGCAGAAGTTTAAATTCACTGGCTTGCCACTGGCTCGGGGACCAATGTCTTGATGGTCTATGAGTTCCAACTGTAACCAGAAGGTTCGAATGCCTATAGTAGGTGCGCACTGCCGAAGAGTCCGGAATTAGGATGCGACAGCTAGCTGTCCAGCACACCCTGAAGGTTTTCTGACGGTTCTCCAACCGACGTCAGCTCATGATGAAATCTTGTAACCAATCAGTCAAATCCATAGAAACTAATACTTCAACGTCAGTAATAGTTCAGAAGTCTATCGCAATTACCATGAATTATCTGCATCAGTTACCTTCCATTTCTGTTCAACGTTTAATCAACCCTTAAAAAAACACAAAAAACAATCTGCCTAGAATAATAATTTTTTGCTATATTCCAAAAACAGTTATAATTAAACGACAGAAAGGGTGACACCATAAAATTACAAAAAGATGAACAATGAAAGGGTCGATTCACTTTGCTAATTACATAGTAACTTATATGTTTCATATCTAACAGTGTCTTCATCACATAAAATACGGGCTTAATAGGGTATTGTAGAATTTCTGTACTTAGTGCTGCGAGTATATAACTTCTTATATTGACTTCTCGTCCTTCCTGATGAGATACAAGGGGATAGGTGTGAATAAAGTGGGGGTGCAGTGGGTCTGACAGTACATACCTTACCCATTTTGTACAGTATTTTACATGCCACTCGACTATAATATTGGCGAGCTCACTCACTGGCATACCGCAAGCCCAACGCACAGCATTTAATACTCTTCGTAATATGATATAGTCTTTTTTGAGAAGCCCAGGAAAGATTAATGCAGCGAAATAGAATACGATAGGCAAAATACAGGAGTTTACAAACTGTGGAAGTTAAGGTTGGTTGATACCTGATTGTCTAAACTTGTTTTTTCTTTCTTTTCTTAGAGATTGATAAGATGTTGGATTACCATGAAAGGTCAGATGAAAGAACTAATCCAAGTTGTTTAATGCTTGACTTGGTTTCAATTTCAGTGCCATCTATGCTACAGGCATCATGGGAACTAACTAGTTCATGTATGTCACGTTGATGCTTGAAAGCAAAGTTAACTGCCTGACATTTGGAAAGATTTAACATAAGACCATTTGACTTAGACCACTTGTTGATGTCCAACAGAAAGCTATTAAGTTTCGAGCAGTCAGACTCGTAACTGATAGCCAGTGAGTGATACAGTCAGATCATCTGTATATTTGACAAAGTTAGTTTCGTTTGAATGAGGCAGGTCATGTAGGAAGAAAGAAAAAAGAAAAGGAGGGCACCTAGAGGAACAGCGGCTTTTGTAAGCGAGGCAGAAGAAGATTTGCCATTATATAAAGTATATTGCATTCTGTTAGAAAAATAAGAATGCAACCAACCCCTAGCCCAGGATTCTGTTTGCGTCAACGAAAACTAAATTTAATAAAAAGCCCTAGGTACAGAGTCAAAAGCAGATGTGTAGTCTAGGAAAACACCACGAATATATTTGACACCTTTGTCTAAACAAGAAACCACATTATGATATAAGACTACCGCAGCATCCAAGATACTTCTACCATGTTTGTAGGCAAATTATTTAGAAACCTTCAATTGATGAAACCGTTTTCAATTTTTAAAACGTCAACTCAAAATTTATATGCGCATCAATATACATAAATTTCTGAAAAAGACATCAAAACAACTAATTTGAATTTTCTTAAATATTTTGAATTATTATGATTATTATCATTATTAATATGTTTTTTATTGTTGTTGTTATATGATCCTGATATGCGTGTGTAACGAGAAGTGGGGCGGGGGTTTGCTTGATTCATGCAAGATGTCAAGACAAGTTGGGGCATATTGAGGGGTGGAGTAGGGCGGAGCGAAGCAAGTCGATGTGAACGCTGGAGAGGAGTGTAGCGAGAACAGCCTAATGACGACAGTTTATCATGATATATCTACGTATTATGCGTATATTATATATATATATACAAATTTTTAGATGTAAGCTGAAATTTTATCGTAACCCACACTCCCTCCGACACACACACACACACTCTGTCTCCCACTCCCAGTCCCACTCTCACTACTTTACTATACTATCATGCCAGGGAAGACAAAATGAAGAAAGTGAATGCTGCTCTCAGAGAGTGACTTAAAAACAGAAATGAGTAAAGAAGGTCTACAAACCAAAATAAAAATAACAATTGTAGAAACAAATAACAGTCACAATCCTTCAATGTTCACGAAATAAATGCTACTATTACTACTCATAATAGTAATAATGAATGTCTTATGATTGATTATTATGATTGACAGATTGGATCCCAGAGACAGTACCGTAAGAGAAAGACAGGAACACAGAGAAAGAGAGAAAGAGGAAAACCGAGACAATGGATGAGAGGGTGGAAGAACTGATGACTGAAAGTAGAGAAACTAAATGTTTTAAAATAATTTTTTGGGAAAATGGAGAAAAAGACAAGAAATCCAGTAATATTATTACATATTATTATATTACTACTTTGAGGAACACAGAAAAGGAGATGAAATTTAGAATTTTACAAGTTAGATTGCATAATTAGGAGGCAGAGAAACATTGTATGAATTCCCTTTGGCTCTATTATGTATTTGTATTTGTTATTATTATTGCGTAATATTAGTTAGAAATTATCTAGGGAGCATTGTCTCAACTACAGGCAGTCAGAACGGACGAGGATGTCAAATCGAGAATCGGGAAGGCGAGCGAGAAACACATTCATCAGCCTGAAATCAATCTGGAAATCTTCATCACTCAGCATCACCAACAAAATTCGGATTTTCAATACAAACGTTAAGTCAGTCAGCTCTTCTATACGGATAAGAAACTTGGCGGGTCACAAAGAATATTTCCAAAAGGCCGCAGACCTTTATTAACAACTGTTTTCGCTCAATACTGAAGATCAGATGGCCGGAAAGAATCACCAACAATGAATTATGGGAACAAACAAAACAAGAACCAATCGCCCAACAAATATGCATGAGAAAGTGGAGATGGATCGGACACTCGCTGAGGAGACCGCTGGGTGACATTGCGCGACAAGCCCTCGAGTGGAACCCGAAAGGGAAGCGGCGTGTGGGACGTCCAAGGGAGACATGAAGGAGATCGTGTGAAGAGGAGTTGAAAGAATATGGATTAACATGGATGTAGGAGAAAAGTGTAGCAGAGGACAGAAGAAAATGGAGACGTGCAGTTGAAGCTCTATGTTCCACTAGGAACCGAAGGGAGCAATAATAATAATAAATTAGGTAGAAATTCCTATGGATGAAATTTTTCTAAAGGGCTGAAGCACTCCTTTATCCTCCTTTGTGGTCTGTGATACTTCCTGCTCTTGCTCCGGAAATGACATGGATTTTGGAATAATAGAGAAGCTTTGTAGCTCAGGTGGATGATTTGCAACTGTTAGTGTCCTCTGAGCTGGTTAGTTTAGTTGTGAAGCTTTTGTCGTCCACCTTCCTAGACAACATCCCCTTACAGCGCAATATTCAGCATAAAGTGAACTGACCTAAATTTCTCCATGAGTGATAGAATTGCGTCTACCGGTAATCAATGACGCCCATCGGTCAAATTTGGCGTCCCTTCGAATCAGAATCTAGGAACACAAATCAGCCGTGAAAAGACACAATATATATTCTTTCATATCAATGCATATAGACACTTATGGACGTCAATTTTATTAGGATAATGTCTAAAGCTTAGACAGAGTAAAAATCAAAAATAATGCCACGAAATTCCTAGAAGCCTGGTATTCAAACGAATATGCAATTAACAAACACGTCAGTATAGACGAAATATATCAACTAGTAAAACGTAAATAATGTGACGAGAAAGTTTAAAATCCAAATCAATAGAAAATGATCAATACATATGTAAAGATGGTTACCAGGAGACGCACGCAATTCTATCACTCATGGAGAAATTTGAGTCAGTTCACTTTATGCTGAAATTGTGCTGAAGATGTTGTTGAAGATGGCAGGTGGACGACGAAAGCTCCTCAACTAAACCTACCAGCTCAGAGGACACTATTAGTTATATAACATAGATTTACTTATGACGTCACTTCAAAGACATTTTTTTCCTCCGCGTTCCCAGCGGAACAGAGGGATTCAAGCTAGTGGCTTGAAGTTTCTGTAGCAGAGTTTATTTTACAGGATGGAGTTGCTAGTCTCATGCTCAGCTTTTCCTCTTTACCAGCATTATTTTAGTTTAGCGAGGTTTGGGAGTGCGTTGCCCAGGGATCGAACCCCGGACCACGTGTACAGTCGGCGAGCATCCTGACCGCTATGCCACCGACGCACACTTGAAAGACATAATAATTTTTATTATTCTCTTTGGCTCCAAGTGTAAAAGTTGAGCATCATCGCCACATTAATAATGCTGTAACGAAAACAGAAATTCTGGGTGTGATCACGCATCCGGGCCAGATGAAAATGCCCCCCGAAGCACTGAGGCAGATATGCTCATGCTATTATTGCAAAACGTTTAGAAGGAAGCAAAGGTAATAACTGAGTGGAAGAAAGGCTGCCTTGACAGGGTAACAAAGAAAAGGCAACTTACACACACATACCTCTGCCAGAACTAGCGCGGAATAATGCTCTCCTCCACGCCAAGTAAAATAGTAACTTGCATCATCCAGGAGATTGATGCGGAACTTCGCTAACAGGAACATTCTGGATTCAGGAAAGATAAATCGTGTGCTGAAAGAATTGCAACTCTACGCCTCATCGTCATCACAGAACAAAGCAAAGAATGGCAGTCAAACCCCCTCCTACCTCAACTTCATCGACTTCGAGAAGGCCTTCAACGGCATTCACCGAGAATTAATTTCGAAAAACAGTGCAATGTTCAAATCTTTATCAACCTCATTCAACAGCTATATGACAATACCACCTTTCAGGGGATCCACAGTGGGAAACTCAGCAAGGCGGACGAAGTGAATACAGGACTAAGACAAGCTGGATGCTTATTATCACCCTTGATATTCCTAACTGGGATGGATTGGAGTATGCGTCAAACTGTACATTGGGAATGAGAAGACAGGAATTTTTTGGACTAATAATAGAAGATTCCAGAAGATCTGGATTTCGTGTGCGGATGATTTATGTTTAATGTCAATAAAACAGACTCAAAGGCTTACAAGTGAATAACAAAAATACTCGCTGAAGAAACAGGCTGAGAAGCTATTACTCCAAGTGAACATGAAGAAGATGGGGGTGATAAAGATAACAAGCTAACCAACAACAACAACAGCCAGCATCGATCACCATCGGTAGGAGAAATTTGACAAAGGTCACTACCTTCTCTCATCCAACTAGCAATGGAGGTTACAAACATGAGCGAGCGAAACGGATGAAGACGTAAAATCCAGCCAGGCAGAGTCGGAAAGGCGAGGTACACCTTCGTCAACCTGAAACCAGTTTGCAAATCTTCTGCACCCAGCCAGAATAAAGAACAAGATTCGGATTTCCAACTCCGATGGGAAGTCGATACTACTACTCACTATACGGATCAGAGACTTGGTGCGTCATAAAGAGCATCTTAAACAAACTCCAGGCCTTCATTAACAGTTATCTTCGCTCAATACTCAAGATCAGATGGCCGGACAGAAAAGATCAGCAACAGGGATCTCTGGCAATCAGCGAACCAACACAGCAGGAACAGATTGTGCAACAAATATGTAGGAACAATTAGAGGTGGATTGGTCATACTCTGAGGAAACCATCAAGTGAAATCACTAGACAAGCCATCGCTCGACTGGAACTCGAAAGGGAAGTTGTGAGTTGGTCATCAGTGCGTAGGTCACTTGGAGGGGTCATGTGAAGAGGAGATGAAGGTGTGTTGGCAGACTTTGAGCGGGGTGAAACAGTTGGCAGAAAACCAAACGCAACGGAGACGCACGGCTGAAGGTTTGTCTTCCTCTAGGAATGAAAGGATATAATAATAATAATAACAAACTCCGGCTACAAACCAATCATGAGCCGACCGCTAAGCAAATATATCAGAGAAAATTGAGATGGGTCGCTCATACGTTGAGATAGCCGTTGAATGACATCACTCACCATCCCAGCCATCTGCTGAGTGGAATCTCATTTGAAATCGACGAGTGGGTCGTCGATGTGAGGGAGACATGGAGCAGATCTTGTGACAGGAAGATAATATATATTATTGGCAATCTTGAAACCAGTTGAAGAGGACAGCAGAGAATAGACCAAAGTGGATATGTGTTGCTAAAGCCCTATCTTCCTCTTGTGGACAGCGAAATAATAAAAATTAAACCACATAATTATTTCAGTCCAGCCTCTTCAGTCTCCTCAAACTAGCTAGCTGCACAGTTGCTCTCACTCCCACCTAAAATGACCTCCTCCATGTTACCGTTGGAAGTACGCCCTACTCGTTTCTTCTTTGGGTTTAAGTTCAAGGCTTGCGATATATTGAATCCATCGTCGGTGGCACAGTGGTTAGGACTCTCGTCAACTACACACATGGTCCGTGGTTCGAGCCCACGCCGACGCACACCTGATATCTATGGTCGGCCTGCAAAGTTTGGGCTACCGATATCCACACTGAAAATTCCATACTTGTACCAAAAATACAGTGTGGAATCAAGCTGTAATCAAAAAACTAAAAAAATAAATAAAATCTTTTCCCTCGGGATATTTGTAAGGCAATTAGGCTGTTGATCGGTGAATGACAGTGCCAGAATTTCTTCTAGCTTTTTCATTCTGACCGGACATTTGATGTTAAGTATCAACCAAAGGCAGTTGTTGACAAAAGGTGACTGGCAAATCTGTTATTATTATAAAGTTACACCTCTTTTTCATAAATACTGCTTCAATTTCGGTGCATTTAAGAGGAAACTGCTCTGAGGAACAGTAACTCACGAATTCCTTTTTACACAGCTGCCATCAAAATTTATGAAAATTGGGCCGTAAACTGTAGTACAATGTACAAGTCTTATACTACTTTAATCAATATGAGGATTTTTATTGATTTCGTTGTACAGAACATAAAATGTGAATTTCAACCTCTAGCTGACTAGCAGATCCCTAGAGTTATATGAAAAAGTCATTGTAGGTCAGGGCAAAAAAATGTCAGGATGGAGTGAATGCTCACTCACTATCAGCGCCATCTCTTGGCGATACCACTACATCGCACATAAAAGGGTCAGTGACTTTTTTCGTTGCCTGAAGATGGTTAGTTCAATTATCAGCGGGCTCATAAGCCCACATTGCTGAAGAGTGCTAAATTATAGAAAAATATTTATTCAGTGATTACTGAGTTTTTACCGATGGTGATTTCCTAATTGATGTTGACTATTAGCGGAATGCATATCAACATTCTAACTAAAATTTAAAATAATCACTGCATAGTTGGATATTACCTTATTGCATACTAGTTCGGAATAGCTGGATATTTTGTTGGTCATCCGACGGTGAATTTACACTATAATTCGCTAAATCAGAGATTCACGAGCCAGCATTCTGTAGTTAAAAGGCATTGGCTCAGAAGTTATTGGAGTGACTTAAATACTAGAATGCTTGTAAAACAAGTAGGATGTCCGAGTTAGACTTCCAGCCGACCGTTGCAATTCGAAACATCGCCAAACCAGAAGTAAGTCTGAAGAAGGAGGAAGGTTGGGAATGAAGCCAGCAGCTTCGCCCCCTTGAAAAGAAGGCGAGAATATTGATACTGGAACTTCAAAGCTTGAAGCTTCACTTGGGAGACAAGGAATGAGAAAATATGTGCTCAGTTGCATAATAGTCATTTACATGCCACATATAGACATCGTGGATAGTGTCTGAATCAAAATATTACCCTGGTAGTATCTAGGTGTTGCAGTCCAACTGGTACAGTGTGAGGTTAGTAACTTAACGATTGGTATTTCATTTGAATGCATAGTATGGGCTTGAGTTTGTGGATCGCCAATACCTAAGCTATTCTTAGATGTATTGATTTCACTCCCTTTGGAAAAGTTTGATCTGATCCTATATATGACTCTGTAGGACATGTCAAATAGAGATGAATATCCTGAATTGACCAGATGTTCTGTTACGTAACTGTATACATCCTTGTGTTCTACCTTAGCTAACCATGCTGAATAGTGTTCTCGATCACGTTTTACAATTGGAATTAGTTCTGGAACTTTCTCACATATTTTTTACTGTAAATACACAAATGAACAGCCTAGCTGATGACGTCGTCAAAAAGAGGATTTTTTCGTCTGCAACCGTACTTTATATACATCTCTACTAATGAGTTTCCAAAGTGTCTATTTAAATCGTCCTTATTCTATTGGATTATAAATTGTTACTGATGTGACAATGAAGAACAGTTTACTTAGACAACTCATCTTTGAGGAACTAATCATCAAAATAAGTGCCAAATTCACAGTTATGTTACAGAGGATCTAAGAATGTAATTTTGCTTTCTATAACTGTTAATTGAATCTGAAAACACCAAGTGCTTTGAGTGAGAATGTATGATCGTTGGAAAGAGATGTTGAAAAACAACCTCTACCCTGAAAGATTCATTAACAAATATGGAAGATGTGGAGGCTCAAACATCAAACAAATCGGAGCAAAAAAAGAGTCTATCTTCATTTAACTTGGGTTTTAAGGCTAAAAATATTTCAGCAATAGTCAATGGGATATTGATTACGTCAGTAACCAGAGTCTCTTCTACAGCTAAGCTGGTTCCTTTCTGTCGTCCTACATGCTCTTTTGATGTAGTCAAAAACCGACAGATATCCTTCTCATGTTAACTCAAACTGTGTATACAAATTCACACGTATCTACAGGAGAAGTTACGTTGAGAAAACAAGAAGAAGGACACACTCCCGATTTTCTTCTGAATATGTACTGAAAAGTCTAAGTCTCAAGGGAACACACACTTTTAGTTAAGCCACTATCAGGCATCTCCCCGATACAATATCTTTAAAATTATCAATATACAGAAAGTTCATTTCTCATCAAGTTTGCCGTAGCAATATATATCAAACGCTTGAAACCCGATTTGTGTTCAAAAAGAAGTAGTCACTAGTCTTTCATGGCCCATCTGGTTATGTAATTTTTGTCTTGAAACTCACCCCCTTCTCTGATATTGTGAAATTTTCCTTGTGTCTGGTTTCTGGAATTTTAGCTGAACTCAATATATTGTTACCCAATTTATTATTTACTCTCTCGCCTTTATTAAGTAACTCTTTTACCACTGTATGGATACATTTACCTTATTTAAATTTAAACTGAGCACCGTTTACTAAGCTCAGAACCTCCTGTCAACCGAAATCATGTAAAATTTGCAAGTAGGTCAAAACTTTTCTGTACATGAATTTCAGTAAGTCTTTCTTTTACCTATTTCCTTTGAAATTCTGTATACTTCTCTCTCCTTCCCCCTCTCCTTCTTTGTGTGTGTGTGTGTGTCTGTAAGAGTGTTGAGTTTCTTTATATTCTTTCAAGTCTCCAGTGATTCAAGCTAGAGGCTTGAAATTTCTGTTGCAGTGGCGTTTTTCTTTTTACACGATGGAGTTGCTAGCCACAAGCCTGACCTTCCCTCTTTACCAGTCTTAATACTGACTTAGCGAGGTGAAGGAGTGCTTCTTTGGCCGGGGATCGAACCTTGAACCATATGAGGCGTGATCGGTGAGCATTCTACCGCCGTGCTAAGCAGGAAAGGTGAATCAGTCAATGAGATACGTCGTCCGTGGTGAGTTCGATGTGTGTTGTGCATACCGAAGTACGGCTTTCGTTGTCAAACACCGTTTTAAATAATGAAATAGTATTGTTTTATTTTGCGGTTGATGGGAGGGGAGGGAAGAGATGAGTGTAATCGAATTGAAATATGAAATTGCATAATAAGGTGTAGGTTTTCTGAAATTGGATCTTTCAAGTTATTCAATTAACTGGAAGATTTCTGAGGGTGTGATTTAACAATTTCTCTCTCATTATTTTTCAGATTCTGAATATTCTCATTAATCTTCTTGTAATTATTGTTATTATTTTTTCATAAACAAACAGTGTCATTGTAGTCGTGCATGATCACTTCTATTTTGTAGTATTTATACGCTGTAAATGTTAACCGAACAGGCTGATGAATGACATGATCAATAATTTTCAGATTCATTAATCGATACAAACGCAACAGACCAATATTTTATTATTATTATTGCTCCCTTAAGTTCCTAGTGGAACGTAAGGCTTCAGCAGCTCATCTTCAATTTGTCCTATTCCTTGCGGTCCTCTTTGCCTGGCCCCATGGCCGCCCATATTCTCTAATCACCTTCTCCTCCCTTCACGCCTTCCTCCATATCACCTTCGGATAATACACGCCCCACTTGTCGCTTTGCATTCACGTTCCACTCGACCAATGTTGTGTCACGTGATTTCATTCGGCAATCTCCTCAACTTATGCCTGATCCATCTCAATTTTCTTCTGCTTATTTGTTGAACTATACCTTCTTGGTTAGTTTCTTCCGCTGTAGAGTTTCTTGTTACTTATTCTTTATGGTTGGCCAGCCATTTGATCTTCAGTATAAAGCCAGCTAACAAAGCTGGCAACTGCTGATAAGGATGTGTTAACTTGTTGGAAATCCTTTTCGTGACACTCAGTGAAAGTTTCTGACGCGTATAGAAGAAAGTGACTAACTGATTTCACATTTGCGTTGAGAATGGGAATCTTGTTCTTGATGCTGGAGCGCGGATTACAGGAAATTTCCTAACTGGTTGCAGGTTGATGAAGATGTGCGTCGGTGGCATAGTGGTTAAGACTCTCGCCGACTACACACATGATCCGAGGTTCGATCCCCTGCTGACGCACACCTGATATCTATGGTTAGCCTGCAAAATTTGGGCTACCGATATCCATGCTGAAAATCCCATACTCGTACCGAAAATACGCTGTGGAATCAAGCTGTATTCAAAAATAAAAAAATCAATTATGATTTATTTTAGACTGTAAGCGGCTGAGGTGATGTGAAGCCGACGAAATGCAGTAAGTGATGGTAGCATATTATTCTGCAAAACTGAGGTTCTTGCTTTATTCAAATGCTTTGTGCTAACAGATATAGGATCATATGAAGCTATGAAATAAGGCAACAATCGCAAAAATCGCTTGTTAAGGCCTGAGACACCTTACTGACCACTTGATACCTTGGATATGTAATTTTATGACTCATGATTGGACAAGTTTTTAAAAATAAGAGATGTTCCTTTTATATATAAACCTCTGTTATGTTAATTTCGATTAATTTCCCTGAAGAAGTTCGGACCAGATTGCCGAACGAAACGTTGGAATTACTCATTTCAATATCGCTGAGATTTTACAAATATAATTTTTACAAATATCTACTTCTCACTCAACGCCCAAATATTTTACAACTATTCTGTCAAATCTTGACTACAGTTCATTTGAGTTATTTTGCAATCGAATTAAATTAACAAAGAAACTATGTGATTGGCACAATCATCGTGTTTCCAGTCTCCGGTGTCTGCAACAGAATGCGTACCCTAAATCCGTAGCTATCCAGTCAACTGACAACTCCAGTAGGTCGAATAAATCAGCTCAATTGTCAGAAAGAAGACAAAGTCATGAGTTTGACAGGGTGCTTCAACTAAACTCTAATCCTAAACACCATAATTTTGAAAATACGTCTAATCATAAGATTCTAGATACTAACAGTTTGAACAGACATGAAGGTGTGATGCTAGCTGACGCATAGGAAATCCTGATTAATAAATAAGAATGGATATGTATCACTAACTAATAATACTTGATCAAAGTTCCTGACTGTCTATATCTACTTATGGAGACGTTAAGACATTGTTTTACAACTGTTTATCCGCACACACACACTGTGTTTAAAGTGTTTAACAAAGATAGATCAATATTTGTAAGTCTGAGGTCAAATTTGGATCACAACTCATACAATTTTGTTTATTGTACATGTTGATGCCTGTTTTATGACTCATGATTGGACAAAGTTTTTAAAAATAAGAGATGTTCCTTTTATATATAAACCTCTGTTATGTTAATTTCGATTAATATCCCTGAAGAAGTTCGGACCAGATTGCCGAACGAAACGTTGGAATTACTCATTTCAATATCGCTGAGATTTTACAAGTATAATTGTTTACAAATGTCTACTTCTCACTCGACGCCCAAATATTTTACAACTATTCTGTCAAATCTTGACGACAGTTCATTTGACTAATTTTAAAATGAATAAACGTTCGTATAGTTTTGCAAGTGTGCCCAGAAATAAATTTTTCTGAAGTCAACAGAAATCGAAAGATAATATTAGAAGGCTCTACATTCGAGACTTTAAACATAGTTGGGGGAGGGGGTCGCGGGGTAATAAGTATTGATTACAATTTGTGTGTGAACAGCAGTGAAGTGACATAATCCGGATTAAGTTAAATAGACTTAATTATGTATGCAGAATAAAACGCATAAAATTTAGTTATCAGGCGCTATTTTGATTGACAGACAGTAAAATATTATAAGTGCGACGTATCTTTATATTTAAATCAAAACAATGAAAGCCTAATAAAGAGTTTTCAATTCTCTCATTAAACAAGCAATAGGGGTTGTTTCTGAGGCGGAATCCTATGTAGTCATTTTGACTGACAGTGAGTGGCAGTCGAGTAGACGGTGCGACCCCCAAAGAAGCATAGTGTTTCCCGTGGGACTGAAACCGTGCATCCATCATCTACTAATTCCATATTATATGGAGGATTTAATCATGAGCTGACGTCAGTTAGAGAATCACTGGAAAACCTCGGAGTACTGGACATCTGTTTCTTCCAACTAGTTTGGGTCTCCTCATCAGTACGCACCCACCGGTGCTCGAACCCAGGACCTTCTGGTTACAAGGCGAGCTCATAGACCATTGAGCCACTGAGAGCCACAAAACCAATACTTGAAAATTAATCTGATGCTCGCTAGCGACTGGCCCTATTCAGGCAGTTAACCTGAGGTTCTAGTGAGAAGCCGTGACCAGTAGGGTACAGCAGGTTGAAGATGAGGCAGTAACTCATAGAAGAAGACATTGCGAAGTGGTCGCGCTATTTCGTGAATTGGCAGAAGTTAGAATTCAAGAACCATTGGATCGGGTCCCAGTGGCTCAATGGTCTGCGAGCTCGCCTTGTATCCAGAAAGTCCTGGGTTCGTACTGATGAAGAGACCCAAACTAGTTGGACGAAACAGCTATCCAATACTCCCAGGTTTTCCAGTGGTTCTTTAACTGATGTCAGCTCATGATTAAGTCCTCCATGCAATCAAACTAAATCTCTACAAAACCAATACTTGATAATTCCATATTAGACAAGTTTACTTTAAATATCACACAACAATGATGCAGGTTTAACCACTAGATGAAAAAGTTTCAAGCATAAATTACTGCCACACATATACATATTTTCTCTCTCTCTCTCAGCCTTTCAGAATTCTCAATGTTGTTTGTTGCCAACTTCCATATCTATAGCAGAGCCGTCGCGTCATTCCGGTTGCACATGTGTGGTGCTGAGTCGGGAAACAAAGCTTCAGTGATTCACGTTTGCCTCTCTCCCCTCTTAACTAATAATTATAATCATAATCTACTTTATTCCAAAAAACAGCAGTACTTATAATACAGAATGAAATTCTCAACATTTGTCACAATATTCCATATGATTTACTCAAAACGTAAGCAAAATTAAAGATTAAAAGAAAAGTAACCACAGGAATTTGTCCACGTTTACGATATAAAGTCAAAAATATTCGTAGTACGAATTAAGAGTATCGAATATAGTAAAATTAATAACAGTGAGTTTGTTTCAAACAGTATTGTCGATTCAGTTTGGAAATTTTAGCATGTTACTGTAGAGTATTGAGTCTAATATTCTGTTGATATTGTATAGTGAGGGGAAATACAAAATTAACAGTTTTATAACAGCGTAAATTATGTTCACACTTATGAAAAAATTAACAAAACAAAAAATTTAGAGGATTATGAATATAAGAATTACAACAACAATAAATTTTGATTCTGTAACGGTGGAAGAAATGGTTTATTTAGTAGTGCAAAGAAGGTTAGTTAGTTCATGCCTAACATCATTTTCATCACATAAAGTACGTGCCACCAAATATGGTATAGTGGAATTTTTATACTCAGATGTACGTGCGTAAAGTCTTCTGAAAAGACTTCTTAATTTTTACCTGAGGAGACACAAGGTTGAAGCTTCTGGTGTTGTGAAGGATGCTCACAGTCTGACAAAATGCCTTCAGCAAATTTGTTGCATTACGTCAAGTGCCTATCAGTGGCAATGTCAACGATATGGCCCAATGGGATATCAATCACCCTACTGACTGACAATATTCAGAGTTCTAAGAAGTATGACATAGTCTTTTTTAAGTAATCCAGGAAAGAATAAGGGTGAACAGTAAAGAATTTTAGGTAAAATACACGAGTTGACAAACTCTAAGAGGAGGAGTGGTTGAGCTATGCCTGAACGCCTCAACTTCTTGTTGTAAGTAGCTCTACGAAATAGTCTTTTATAAATTGTTAAGACATGAGAACACCAGGATAGGTCAGAAGAAAGAACTAATCCAAGCTACTTAACTTCAGACTTGATTTCTATATCAGTATCATCAATTTTTCAAGGGTCACAGGAACCAATGGCTTCATTTAACCTTCGTTTACATCGGAAACTGAAATTAACAGTCTGACATCTGGAAGGATTTAGTTAAAGGCCGTGAGACGACGACCATTGGCTAATTCCTGATAGAAAGCTGATCATCTTAGTACAGTCTAGCTGAGAGTTAACAGACATTGAAATAGTAAGATCGTCCGTATACCTAACAAAGTTCATTTCGTTATCAGAATGAGGCATGTCATTTATTAATTTGTAATACTCCCACTCTGTCTAACCAAACCTATCGTGTGATTACATGCAAGTAGATGCAGTGCATCGACTGCGACTTTCTCCAGTTGATTTAACTCAGCAGATTCAATCATTCAAGGTCTAGCTAGCTGAATTTTATGTTACAATAATCTGACTGATATCGGTCTACTAGTTCAACGTATGTAACTGACCTCACTAACAGTCATTACGTGGTATTTGATAAATTATATTGTTTCTTAATTTGATCTATCGAGTCATTTGGCCAAAACATGTTTTGTCTCTAATTCCAGCCTCATTCTAAATCCTACGTAAGTCCTCTGAAGTTCTTTCTTTATACAGCAGTACTACAGAGGTTTTAAATTCTATATTATTCATAATCTTAGTTTTTCTATGCCTCATGCAACAGGCCACTAGGGTCATGAGCTCACCACTTACAGTACAAAATGTGATCTAACTGATGAGTACAAGATCTGCTGCTCATTTGAGGAAGCTGTCAGGAAGCTTTCAAAACTGAATACACATCGTCTTTATGCTCTGAAAAAACATGGTTACAAAAGACTGTGATTTCTCATCTCGTTTAACAAAGTATAGACTGTTCATCTTACTGGAGTTTGAGAACTTATGAACTGTACAATCTTTTCAGAGTATCCATTCAATTACGCATTTCCTTTCTTTCTACCTTAAAAAAACAACCAGCAGGTAATAGTTTCATAAAATATACAGGCTTTAGGTTCTTCAGTAATGAACACTGGTTACCTTTAGTTCTTAGTAAGACAAAGGCCCTCAATATCACATCTTCAATCTGTCTAGAAATCTGCATCCATCGTTAGGCGAATCCACGTTTGACCATGAGTTCTCACCTCCTTCTGACGCGACTTTCTCAGTGTAAACCTGAGACTAGCACCAAACTCATATTCAATTTCCACTGAAGGTTTTGGCAAGCAATGTTGCTCAAAATTC
Source organism: Trichobilharzia regenti (assembly GCA_944472135.2). Classification (NCBI taxonomy): domain Eukaryota; kingdom Metazoa; phylum Platyhelminthes; class Trematoda; order Strigeidida; family Schistosomatidae; genus Trichobilharzia; species Trichobilharzia regenti. The sequence continues at coordinate 97,485,633 of OX235265.1, forward strand.
TACTCAATGTTTATCCAATCAACCCTCTTTTTCCCAGGTATATTTGTTAGCCAATAGGTTTCTGCCAATCCTATTTGACCATCTGATCTTCAACATAAGGCGAAGGTAGCCGTTGATAAAAGTCTGCAGCTGGCTAAGTGTGCTAAGCCTCCAAACCATACAGAAGAAACGTGGCAGCGCAGATAAGTGGAGGAGGTGGCATCGTTCAAATCTACACCCCTTTTGATAATGATTTGACCATTGTTAATGTTATCGTCAGTTGGGGTATCGTCATCACCTTTCTATTCTCTAGTTTTACCTGAAGTCCTATCCTGATTGCTTCTTCTTGCAGCTTGTTGAATTAACACCGGTAGGATTTCGAGTTTATAAAGCATAAGGCATACATTTTCTGCATCACGGAATAATGATCTCAGGCTAAGATACAAACCTGTTTGAGTAGGATCATTCGGGCCAAATGATAATACTGATTGATTGTTCTGTGATGTATTACAAGAAACACCCGGTGCTGGTAAACCATCGCCACCGCTTTGACTAGGGATGGTAGCTGAACTAGACAACAGGCTAGGACTTCTACTACTACCTTGTTGATTTGAATGCGTATTATTAGTACTCAGTGCGTTCCAAGTGCAGTAAATGACGACGAAGATGTTACGGAATCAGTGTCAATGCTATCCATACTGCTTCCTGAAGGATTCGAAGAAGTTAAATTGTTTCATACACTGGATGAAATACGACAAGACCCACTATTATTATTATTATTGTTCCATTGGGTTCCTAGTGGAACATAGGGCTTCAACTGCACGTCTCCACTTGCTTCTGTATTCTGCTGTACTTTTCACCTGTGTCCACAGTGTTTCAACCAACTCCTCTTCACACGATCTCCTCCATGTCAACTTTACACTGACGTCCCACTCGCCACTTCCCTCTCGGCCTGGTTCTCATCGAGCAATCGCCTGACGCGCGCGCGATGTCACCAAAGTTAATGTCATATATAGAATAATTCGGAGGATGGATAGAACTTGAAAAAGGGTATGCAATTATAGGATTAGTAGACATATCGAATAAAATAAAAACGTTACGTAATATTGTGTGAAATTTGATGGCATAGAATTTAATGTTGTAAAAAAGAATTGATTTAGAATGACAAGTGGTTAAGTGATTGGGGATTACTATGAAAGTTGGAGGGGTTGAACGAACTTTTTCTGTACACAGAGATCTGGCTTTTCTATTTCGATAGCCAAAGCTTCCGCCATACACATGAATCAGGTGCGTAGGGATTTCGATAAATTACTTTTTGTCTTGTAGACGACTTTAAAAGTGGAGGCTATAAAAATAGGGTTATCATTATCGACTAATTGTTCAATGATCGCACTTCTTATTGCTCCACTTCCACCTTTTCGCAACAATCAGGCAGAATAGTGTTCTTGCACCCTCCTGGACAAAACTCGAGTCAAACGACCGATATACCTAGCTTCACGCGAGCTATTGTCGACTAGTACAGGCTTTTCTCAGAGATGCAGCAGGGAATCTTCTCCTCAGGGACTGTGATATCCTTCATTTCATGATATCAGAAGCTAAGTCCCCTTTCCATTCACACCTATGAATCAAGTCCCTCACTGGATATAACTTCTTAACAAACCATATATATATATATACGATTGTAGAGCTTGATAATAAATTCGTCCCTGCCAAGAGTCTCTTCGCTGAATATTCTGTTCTTAAATTAACAGTATTAACAAGAGTACATATTTCTTCACTGGAAATTTGGCACATTTTTCCGGCCACATCACAAATTACTAAGACTTCTGGCGACAAAAATAATATTGTTACTTGACTCTTACTTTAAATATTAATGAATATATAATTAAAAAGCTGTCTTCACAGTTTCATTCTCTTGTTTTTTTTATTCAAACGCACAGATGTTAAGCACAATTTTATGAACGAAACCAAAAAAAAACATAAATGTTGTTTATTCATTTTAGCAAAATTGGTTTTCTTGCTGTGTTTTTTTTGTATTTTTTGCTGTTTCAAACATAATTAAAAGTATGAATACACTCGCCCGCCCCCTCTCTCTCTCTTTTCGGGTGTGTGTGCAACTCTCACTATCACTCCAAAGTCACACATAGTAATGTCAATCACATTGTAAAACTTGATTGCCAATTTAACAACTGTACCACTGTAACTATGAGTGAGTCATATATCATCAAAAATCAAACAAAAAGTAAAGAAAAAAAGAAAAGAAAACTCTCTCTGAAAGCCTCTTTTAATTTAAGTAAGTGTCTTAAGCACTGCCATTTTTTGGAAGGTAATAAACTAAATGAACCTTGTAGGATAACATATTGCATGGTTAGCTGTGCCTTTTGTAAGCCTATCAGTTGGTGTTCTTATCATTTGGCATTCTTCAACATAGATAGATATAAACATCAGAATAGAACGAGGCATGATAAAGGCGATTCTACAATGATTGACTCATACAATAAAGAAGAGACACACACGCGTGGTGAGAGGAACCTAGAAGAAGGGTGATTCATCGAAATACCAAAAAGACATTCTTCCCCATCTTATTATTATTATTATCATTCTACAAACTTCTTCAACTGGTAGTTCACTTAACTTAACTTACCCACTGTTCTCTTCATATTTCAGTCATTTACGTTTCAATTTTTGTACATGTGGTTAACATGTGTTTACATTTTTTTGTATTACATATATATTATAGAAATCCCTTCCTTGTTACGCAGATGAAGATGGATGACCACGGAGAAGACGAATAATAATAATAATAATAGTAATCTGTTCTTAGAAATGTTAATACCCCACAGAAAGAGGTAAACACCTTAAGTAGGAAAAGAAAGCACCACAAAGCGAGAGAGGGAGAGGACAGAGTGAATCCTCTCAGCATGAAAAGTAATTACTATCATGATGATTATTGTTATCAACCTTATTATTACTTGAATACTGCATTTCTTGTTCCCGGCTGTAGCACACTCCTCTTTTTTTTCATTCTTCCTGCCTCCCTCTCTTCTCTCCGGAAAGCTTTAGTACCTCCCCTGATGTGTGTGTGTGCGTGCGTGTGTCAGCTAGCGCCTGTGTGCATGAAAATGGGTTAAAGAATGAGAAGAACAAGTAGGGAAACAAAGAAAAGTAAAAAAAAGAAGAGGGATACTATACACTTCACTACAAAAATTACAACTGCTAACTTAGAAACCGTTTCTTTTAAACTTTTCTGTATATACATAATTGGTAGTATATATAGCCATGCATAATATGGCATAGTAGTTAGCGGTTTCAATGTGTCAATCATCCTGTAGTTAGTTGTGGACTTCTTTTTCTTATACTAATTTCATGATTCTGCTGTCTATCAGATTAGTAGAACAGCTAACTAATGGACAACTGACTCCACTTTCATATTACTAACTATAAGTAGTATAAGTATCACCACTAGTAATAGATGAAGTTTTATTATAAGTTTTCGTTTATTTAAGAATTAGGTCATTGGTTGTTTGAAAAAAAAACCTTATTATGAAGTAAGTGTGTAATAAAATGAAGTGTTCATAAAACTTAATTTTCTCACAATTGTTGCTCGATTTTTTTCAAATCTCTTCAAATCATTTAAAACTTATCATGCTTTGTGATCTACTATTTGCTTTCTGCTATATACGTGAAAACTACAATCACCGTAGACATCAAAGATGACATAATCATAAATGGGAGAAATTCGAAAGAAGAAACCGCCTTCACTTACTTGCCTACCTACCTGAGAAGCATCGTTTCAACTACAGGCGGATGCAACTCATGAGGATATCAAAGCAAGGATCGATCGGAAAAGCAAGGAGAGCTTTCATTAATCTAGGTATGGAAAGAAAGATTCGGGTTTCCAACTCCAATGTGAAGTCAGTGCTACTCACTACACGAATGGATGAGAGACTTGGCACCGCGTTGCGTCCCGAAAGGCACTTTGAACAAACTACACACCTTCATCAACAGCTGTCTTCGCACAATACCAATCACGATCATATGGCGGGCCAGGAAAGATCAGCAATAGGGAGAGATCTCTGGTGATGAACGAACCAACCTAGAAGGCACCAACTGTGCAACAAATATGAAGGAAGCAACGAAGGTCGATTGGCCATATTCTGAAGAAACCATCAAGTGACATCACACTCCAGGTTATAGCTCGAGTGGAACTCGAATGGAAAGTGGCGAGTTGGTTGGCAGGGCGAGGGTTGGGTGAAATGGATGAGGTCATGTGAAGAGGAGATGAAAGTATGTGGGCAGACGCGGAACCAGCTGAACACGTTGGCAGAGAAACGAACGCAGTGAAGACGTGCTGCTGGTGCCTTAAGATTCTCTAGGAATTAAAGGAAACGATAATAACAATAATTACTCTAAAAGCAGTGTCGAATCTGCTACACGATGAGATGCAAGGCAAGAGTTGTGTCTAATGAGTATGCTTAGAGTCTGACTGGGTAATATTCACCAACATCTTGCACGAGTTCCAGGGTTTATCTACAACAGTATTAACGAGTTGGTTTAGCTGTACCCTACTTGCCCTTTTGACATCTTTCAGTGCCCATCGCAACGTAAAAGTATCTTACTAAAGTAGTCCAGGAAAGAACAAGGGGGAGCAAGGAATGAGTGGGACACAGGAATATACAAACTATAAGAAGGATGCTAGAATGCTCTAACTCCCTTCGATAGGAGATCAGAGAAATAATCTATGTGACAGACCAGGAAGGATCAGAGTAAAGACACATTCCAAAATATTTTATATTCGACTTTGTTTCAGTCTCAATGCACACTGCGATGCAAGAATGATGGAATGAAGCGGTTCATGTAAATCACGTTTACGTCTGAAAGTGAGACCACCAATTTGACATTTGAAGATCATTTGACCAGCATAACCGATTAATATGTGATAAGAAGCTATCCATTTTTGGAACGATATGAATAATATCTGACGGGCATGCTGACACTGATATCGTCTGTACAATTAATAAAATTGGCTTCATCAGAACGAGTCAAGCGATATAGGAAGAAAGAAAGCGGAAAATAGAGAAATGACAATATCCTGTGGGACAGGCGCTACAAGTAAAACAATGAAAGACTTCCCTGTATACATAGATTTGAATCTTCAAATTCATTTCAAGTTATTCATTGCTTCTATGTGATTGAAAAGCTTGGAGCATGAGTCGTGAAATTCACTTTCAACAAGCAGACCCTAATTAAAAACTGCCTCTTCTGCCTGGCTACTAAAGATTTGATGGCCAGAGAGAATTAGCACTCAGTGATCCTGGCAACGAACTAAAGAACATGAGACATTTGTAAAATCTCAGAGAGATTGAAATGAGTAATTCCAACGTTCCCTGTGTTCATCAATCTGGTCCAAACTTCTTCAGGGAGATTAATCGAATTTGGCATAACAGAGGTTCATTTATAAAAGGAACATCTCTTGTTTTTAAAAATTTTGTCCAGTCATTAGTCATAAAACAAGTATCAACAAGTATAATAAACAAAAATTGTATCATCTCTGATCAAATTTGACCTCAAACTTACAAATATTAGATAAAGCAATAAGAAGATGTAATTTGTCTGAATCGTGTAATGTATTTGTGCAACACATTTCGAACAATCTGATCACGCACGGACTTGACATAGGAATATATATGAAATTATTAAAGAGATACAAATATTGTTATACCTTTGTTAAACACTTTAAACACAGTGTATGCGTGTGTGTGTGTGTGTGCGGGTAAACGTTGTAAAGCAATTTCTTAACGTCTCATAAAGGTAGACCAATATTTGTTTTATGACTAATGACTGGACAAAAATTTTAAAAACAAGAGATGTTCTCTTTATAAATGAACCTCTGTTATGCTAATTTCGATTAATCTCCCTGAAGAAGTTTGGACCAGATTGATGAACACAGGGAACGTTGGAATTACTCATTTCAATCTCTCTGAGATTTTACAAATAAAATATTTTACAAATGTCTACCTCTCACTCGACGCCCAAATATTTTAGAACTATTCTGTCAAATCTTGATGACAGTTCATTTGAATTAAAGAGACGAGTCTATCACTAGCAAATATGCTGAAAACACGCTAAGTAACATCACGTGCAATGCAGGCCCTTGAACTGGAACCTGGATAGGAAACGGCGAGTTGAAATTATATCCAAACGGGACAAGAAGAAGATCATGTGCGAGGAGATAAGAGAATATGAAGAATCATAGATCCAATGAAAGGGAACTTCAGATAACAGAATGAACAGTAATAGAATATCGTAGTTGAAAGTCTCTGTTCTATGTGGAAGTGAGGTTCAAAAATGACGGTTTATTGGCAGTGGCGTGTTGCCTTCTTCTACTTCAGGCGCACCTACCAAATATGCTTGTATCATAATAACCAAGGAAGTTGTCACTCACATCTCACATCTGCCACACATCTCGGGTAGTGCATGTCCTGGAGTGGGATTTTATCTGGAAAACAGCGAGTTAGGCATAGATCTGTAGGTTATATGGGATCGGGCATCTGAAGAAGAATTTGGGTCTATTGGCAATCGTACAGCCAGTGAAAGAACACTTAATAGGCACTTAATAGTATCCATTGAATCAGCGAAGATTTACTTTTCTCGGCGATATAATTCTCAACCTGTACAGTCGCATATAGATAGTTGATTTCAAACATATGCCATTAGAATTGTAAGTTTTAGATAACAAATTCCGTTAATTGGTTATAAAGCAAAGTAAGATTGAATAGGCGAGTTGAGTGACGTAATCTAATTGACGGCGTTGAGTTGGACTCTGCTTAAATTAAAACTGGATAAAAGTCAAGTTAACAACAGTGGTAATAAGGAGTGGGAAAGAAAATATTACACAAAATAAGTAACAAACAAATTATAAAGAGAGAGAGACAAAGCGAAATGACGCATTTGGTGATAAGATGTGTCAGATTCACTGTGGATTTAATGACTCAATAAACTTCTTTTTATGCAGGGTTCAGGTTTTAATATACTAATTGTCATTCTAATTAATAAGCCATTAGATCGGGTCCCAGCGGCTTAATGGTATACGAGCTCGCCTTGTAACCGGAAGGTCCTGGGTTGGAATCCCGGTTGGTGCGTACAGATGAAGAGTCTCGGACCAGGACGAAACGACTCTCCAGTACCCCAGGTTTTGCAATGGTTCTCCAGATGATGTCAGCTCATGATGAAATCCTGTAACGAAAGTTAATCGGAGTTCAGCTACTAAGAAGGTTTTCTTCAGTGAGCAGTATAGGTGGTTTCTCAGTATTTCTGATGATGAATCTCTATTGAGTTTTAGGTTCAGGCTAATGAGATTCTTAGGAGCAGAGATTGTGGGTGGATTTAATGGTTAAGGTTTCATGGATTTTGTGATAAAACGTTCTCTGCAGCCGTTTTCTAGGATGATTCTCTCCAAGGTGTTTAACTCCCTTCTCTAGTTTTAGGGCTGTGAATTTTGTGGCTCAGTGATTGGATCATGTTTCATTTTGCATATAGGGGCGTCCAATTTTAAAATTCAATAAGTTGTCCGTTCCATGTCGGCTTTCCGTAGATTGATCTTTTCAATGTTCTATCTCGTTCAAGTCTTGTTAATTGGACGTCCAGAAAATATATTTTTGTGTCAAATTCCATCTCTAGTGTTAACCGAACTGCTGGATGGCAGATTTTGAAGATGTGCAAAATGTTATCCAAATTCTTCTCATTGTTGAATGTGATGAAGGTATCGTCCACGTACCTCTTGTAGAATCCAAAGTTGTTAGTCATTTTCTTTAGATGCGTGTTTTCTAGTTTTGATATGAAAAAGTCTGCAAGCAACGGACCTAGTGGTGAGTCCATAGCTATACCATCTTTTTGTCGCTATATTTTATATTGAAGGAGAACTGAATGTTTAGACTGCGTCTCAATAAGAGTTCCTTCAAATATTCAATAGGTAAACCAATGTTCATCTACTCTGAATCAATATTTTCACACATAAAGCATACTGTTTCGGTTAGTGGAAAGTTTGTAAACAATGATACCACATCCAGTGAGGAAACATTGACATCTTCAATGGAATTGACAAAATCGAAGGAATCTTAGAGTGAGTGGTGGAAATTCGCCTTCTGATTGGTTCTACCAGACATTGGCCATTGCGATGATAAGCTGAATTTGTCATATCAAGAGTGGGTAGAGGAGGTTGTAACAACAGAAGGCAAGGCACGGGAGCCAAGGTACATTTTTCGATAATCAAACCATTATTTATATATCTACAACTTTTATTTGTTAGCCGATCACTAAGTGTGTGATTTCAGTTCACATCAAACAACATGAAAGAGAATGTCCAAATATACATCTTTTTCTTTTGTTAACACTGTTTATAACCATGGGAAATTTATTCTGTCTAACATCAAATCGAATGTTCAAATATATATCTTGTATTCAGTACTGAACTGCAGGAATAGGTAGGCATAATATTCCGTTGGCTCGCATAGTCTCTATCGAAATGTATGTCCTTTCTGTGCAATTTTAATAATCTATAAAGTCAGGGTATATTTGAGCTATACGGTCTCAGTAATTTGAAGGTTTCAGCGTCAATGAATGATTCGCATTTTAGTTTCCGGAGAATTTCTATTAGTTTTTGTTCAACTCTCTCCTTCATGTTCTTTACATTGGTTGGTTTTTTGAATTTTGACTTATCTGATAGGATGGTCGGCATTTTGATTATATAGTCTTCAACATTCATGACTACGATCCCCCCACGTTCATCAGGGTGTGTCAGAATAATTTCTTTGTTGTTTATTCAGAGTACAGCAGAAAATGGAGGTTTGCTGTTGAAGCCATATGTTCCACTCACAACCCAAAGGAGTGTTAAATAACACATTGATATTTAACCGCAATTTACACGTAATATACTGACCTGAAGTTCACGTCCTGGACAAATAAGTGTTCTGGTCATGCGTGTAAACGTCAGGTTAGCATTTCTACCGCTAGTGAAACTTCAAATTTTGATCCTTCACTCAGTAAGTAGAACCAAATGAATGATGAAGAAAAAAGCCCAGGTGTTGGAAACCACATTTTGTTTTATTCATTACAAAAAAGCACTTAAAAAATGCATCTGAAAGCAAAATAAAACAAAAGAAACATAATCTTTATTACTTTACCACGATAATTTAATTGGATAAAGTATTAAAAGCAATAAATTGTAGCCTAATGTTTATTATTTGAATTTCATGCATTTTAACACTCGCATTTCCACACACACACTCTCTCTCTCTCTTCCTTCGCATCACATTTTACCGAAATAAAAGCTACACTTGAATAATTCATGAAAGCATCTGTGCATACAGAAAATAAAATGTAGTAATAATGTGGAAACACAAAAAAGCAACAACAACATATATTACATATTGTAAGAGTGAAATTAAGTTTGTTTGTTTCTCTCCGTTTTTTGAAGATTTACAAAAGTTTTGTTGTAAGTTGCGCGGTGGTTGGGAGGGGAAAAAGGATCGGAGAGTGGCCCGGGGAAGTTTCAAACAAAATGTCAGTCAGTCTTACCTAACCTCACTTCCAACCTCTCTCTCTCTCCCTTGCTCCACATCTTGTGAACTGAAACCTTTTCGAAAAACTTAAAACAGAAAGAAAGAATAAAATGTAATAAAGGGTTGGAAGTATAAAAACTAGTTTAAAACCTCCTTTTGGGAATAGAAATAATAATGTATGAGTGTGCGGTACTGTTACCACTTCTACTACTATTACTACTAATAATAAAACGATTAATTAAGATTTTAGTAGTATACAAAAAAACTTTCTCTTTTAGCGCTATAAATTAGCCCAGCATTATTGTCCAAATTGTTGCTATGAATATTTTGAAAAAACATAAAATAAAATGGTGAGAATACCTGGGAATATTATATATATATATATATTCAGTGGTAGAATGCTGTTCAACCCCACTCGTGGTCAAGGGTTCGATTCCTCACTGATGAACGCATCGGATCCGGGTGATAGGTGCGTACTGATGAAGAGTCCCAAACTATTACGAAACAGCTGTCCAGTATTCCCAGGTGGTTTTCCAGTGGTTCTCGAACTGGTTTCGGCTCATGATGAAATCATCCAAGCAATCAAACAAAATCCCTACAAAACCAATACTTGAAAATTTTAGCTTATGCCAATTCGTAATAATATAACGCCAACACCAGAGAAGGTCGCAGGCGAGTATTTCTCCTCATAAATGATCTACCAAGCTCCATGGATCACGAATTCTCACTAGTAATTTAGTCACTTTAAGCGTTGATTTACCATTTTGTGGTCGATCCTGAAATCAACCGAATCAAAATTTAAAAATCCCTTCTATATTTTGATTTGACACCAGTAACTAGTGCGATGTGTCTAGTCCTCTCTTTGGTGTGGACTGAATTCTTTCAGTCAGGTTGTAATAGGGTCACCATTTTAGGCAGCTCACCATCACTGCGCACATTGATTTGATGATATTACATGGTTGGAGACAATCGTCAGGAAGCCTTGACTGACCTAAGTTTCGTGCTACCTGACACTCGTCAGTGCTACAGGAGGTCAATCGCGAGCCTGAATAGTTTAGTGGTAACATCTCTGACTGCAGTACTCACTGGGTGACGTGGGTTCGAATCTCTGAAGGGACATGAATTCCTTCAAAGTCGAAGATAAGCCCCGCTGAAGAGTGTCAATTAGCCCGAAACCTAAGTCCAAGGCTTCCTAGCCATTGCCTCCAACCGTCTAATCCCGTCTATATTCATTAGTAATTCTTAAGAGCAATTAACACCAGAATTTTGAACAATCCTATTTTAAAAACCCCATCAATATTTTATAAACTCCCTTATAAAATTATCTCAATAGTTTCAGCCTTTTCTATACTACACTGGAGGTTCGCTTAATTTGTGCCTTTCAGTGGCACCTACTTTCTGTATAAAAAATAACTTGGTGGCTGGTTCCATAAATATACGTTGAACATGTTCATAAGCAATTTATAAACACATAAATTATTATCTACAAAATGCATAATAATAATATCAGTAATAACAGTTTATAAGTTACTCTATTTAAACAACTAAACTTTGTGTATTTATCACACAAGTTCATAAATTTTGGGGGTATTGTAGGCGAGATATTTTTTTTTGCTTTGGTCACATTCTGTGTGTTAGGTTGAATAAATATGAGGTTGAAAGTAGATCATTTCTGACTTGTAGACGGCAAAGCGTTTTGTCTCGAAAAGCGTTCACTTCGCATGATATATACACCATTATGCATCAGAGAAAATTTGATTTTTGAAACTACAAAGTTGATCATCACTAACCTACCCTCCACCCAGATTTTCAGTATTTCTCTAACTCAGTGCATTTAGCGATTAATGTTGAAATCGATTAAATTCCTGCAAACCATAACTTGAAATGTAATCTAGTGCTCACCAGTGACTGACTACAAGATATAGTTGCCGGAATTTCTAGTGAAACGTCATGATCAGCAAGGTCCATCAAGTTGGTTGTATGGAAGAATCACCTCTGATAGCAGTGGGCTACAGCCGGGCAGTTAATTGAGAATTTCCAAAAAAAAGAGTGGAATTGTTGGGTCATCGGATTCTGTCCTACTGCCTTAAGTGACCATGAGCCAGATGGTCGTCGGTTCGATTCCTGGAGAAGTCATAGGCGTAACTATAGAAGAGTCTCAAATAGGGACGAAACAGCTACGAAATACTCTCTGGTTTTCAGGGGTTCTCTAAACGAAGTCATTTTGTGATCAATTTTGAAACCTGTCAATTTGATGTACTCGAACACTTAGAGAGTATTGAAGTGTTTAAGTAATAGGCCAGAAATGCTTAGTGTCACCAAATAAAATCAAATTCATCAATTTAAATATATAAGGCGACTTCTAACAGCGATTATATACCTGATAAATTAGCCGAGAAGTATTAAGAAGACTATTTTGGCAATCAGCTCTCTAGCTCAATCCAATTTGTCAACTTTAAACAAGTCTTTAGCGCACAGCGCGGGTCGAGAGGTGATTTGGAAACTAATTCGCTACCACAGGGTGCTACCAACAATTATACACAGCAGTTGTACGATAATGCTGCGTTCCAACTAATCCACAACGAGAAAGTCACAGAATCCTTCGAAGAAGTGAAGACGGGACTAAGACAAGCTAGCTGCCTACTATCTTCAATGATTTTGCCTGATTGTGGTGGAATGGATAATGTGACAACGGGGGAACAGGCATAAAATGGATCCACATAAAAACTTGAAGAAGAATCGAGCTCTTCAAGCGCTTAAGGCCAGATTTATGTGTTCAAAAAGAAGCATTTATCACTAGTCTTTTCTTACCATACTAACTGGATGTCTTTATTCTCTCTTTCATTTGATTACGTAACCTCACTCCTCCCTTGATATAGTGTAATTCTGCCTGTCTATTGTTTCTACGATTTGAGTTAAACTCAGTACATTGTTACATAATCTATTAGTGACTCAGCATCTCGCCTATCTCTCGTCTTTATTAGGTAATCCCTTCACCATTTTATGAATACACTCACTTTGTTTAAACTTGAATTGCCTGTGTAAAAGCCAAATAAGCGCAATTTTCTGAGCACCGTTCTCTAATTGCGGAATCATAAGCCAACAAACATCACGGAGAAAGATTTGCAAGTATTTCAAAAATTTTCTGTACATAAACCTCATAATTTATTCAGGATGTTAGCAGCTGATGAGAGGCCAACGAAATAAGCACTGATGGTACCATATTATTCCGCACAAACCACATTGTTGTTGTTGCTTTATTCAAATTCATCAAGAGGAATAAATGCATGAAGTGCTGGGTGAAATCTCAGTGGAAACAATAATTTGAATAAAGCAAAAACAACAGGTTCTGCAGAATAAAATGGTAACGTCATTTAATATTTCGTTGGCTGCTCATCAACTGCTTACAGGTTGAAGGGATTACTAAGAATATCTACAGAAACAATTTTAACATATTTGCACAGAGAGTACACATTTAAACAAAAATCAATCAATATATGCATACAATAAAAGTATATATAATAATAAGCACTTTATTCCGAAAAATGATGATCGTACAAGATGGAAACTTTCAGCATTACGCAATCGGTTGCCAGGCTGGCAACAAAAGACTGATAACCGATTCTTTCTGAACATCTTAATTTGGTTTCAGGTGCATCATGGAGACTGCTTTGGTAAGCTTAAGAAGAATTCGACTCTTTTGCCTATTGGTAATTTTGAAGAGTCTTGCGACGTTCACCTCATGACCCATGTCAAGAAGATGTCTGTTGAATGCACTGTTCTAAGCATTTGTTCCCTTTAGACATAGGCTTTTTGCACGTGTACAGAAAATTAAAGGTATGTCCTTTTTTCTGTTCTTCGAATGTAACTGCTCCCGCAGATACATGTAAATTTGTATATACAGTCGCATTTGTGGTGAGAGCAGCCAGCTAGCCAATTGGTTGACATTAATCTACGTCAATGCCTAGGTCACTAATATGGGCCGTGAGAAAATATGAACAAGGCTGTTTCAACAACCAATCACAGCAAACGTAAACGTGGGCAAATATGATTCGCAGATAGATGGCTCCAATTTCCGAGGAACTCGAAAACAACTAATCAGAAGACTGCGTTTGTCTACTTGACTAGGCTATAATAATGTATGTGAAATTTATATAAATACGTGTTGATTTCCGTAATAAAATGATCTGTTGCCTGGCCCTTGTCTCTGTTGTTACACATTTAACATGAGAAAGACATCTGTCGACTTCTGACTGCATCAAATAGCATGTTGGAAACCGTAATTCTTTCAAGTTTCTACATATGCATTCTACCAACTGTCTCAGGGGCAGACACTCTAGTCATTCCATAAAATGATTTGCTTGTTTACTAGTGAATGAATCATCCTACTTCTTGTCTTCATTATAGTTTTTTAATATAATGAAGCTTTGTTTTGGAAAGTTTCACCAACTCATGTCGAATAGTCTACACCCGAATAATAATTATTATTCTTGCTCCCTTGGGTTCCTGGTGAAACATAGGGCTCCAACTGCACGTCTCCACTTGCATTTGTCTTCTTCTGTACTTTTCATCCGCATCCATGTTAGTCCATACTGTTTCAAACAACTCCTCTTCACGCCATCTCCTCCATGTCACCCTTGCACTGACGACCAACTCGCCGCTTCCCTTTCACCCTGGTTCCACTCGAGCAATGGCCTGACGGGCGAACGCCGTCACCCAGCGGCCTTCTCAACGAGTGTTTAGTCAATCCATCTCCACTTTCTCCTGCATTTATGTTGGGCGATTGGTTTGCTCTTGTTTTGTTTGTTCGTTCCCATACTTTCTCGTTGGTGATTCTTTCCGAGCCGGCCATCTGATCTTCAGTATAGATCCAGCGAAGACAGTTGATAGTTGATAAAGGTAACGTCTGCAACAGGCTGTTGGAAATATTCTTTGTGACCCGCCCTCCATCCGTATAGAAGAACTGACTGATTTGACCAAGTTTGTATTGAAAATTCGACCAAATTTTGTTGGTGATGCTGGCTGAGTGACGAAGATTTCCAGATTGGTTTCAGGTAGATGATGATGAATTTGTTTCTCGCTCGCCTTCCCGAATCTCGATTCTCTCGACATCCTTGTCCGTTCCTCCTGTAGTTGAGACATTGCTCAATGCTAGATAAGTGAGTGAATGAAGTAACGTCTTTCAAATCCCTCCCGTCGACGGTGATTTGCGCTGGATGTTGCTGCAGCTATTGCTGTTCTTTTTGTTGGTTGGTTATTTTCATAACCTCCGTCTTGTCTATGTCCACCGTAGTCCTATCTTCGCTGGCTGCTTCTTTAACCAGTTCTTCGGTCGGTTTTTGCTTGTAAGTCATCGATTTTGTGTGACATCAAATATCAGTTAATATAACTGTACAACACTGTGCGATTTATGAAAATAAAATCTTATCCATAATCGAGTTATCCTCTACCACAGTGCTCAAGTTTTATACTTATATCAACCACAAATCATCCACGCGCGAAATCGAGGTCTTCTAGTTTCTTCACGTTGGTACAGGACACCTGTCCCTGTCTTCTCGTTTCTCACTGTCTGACGCATAATCCAGTCAGTCCACCACAATTAGGAATATCATTGGTGATAACTCTGTTTTCTCTATGTTCACCTGAAGTCTAATATTTGATGCTTCTTCCGCCAACTGGTGCTTTTCACTTGCATATCTTCCAGTTTGTGGGAAATCAGACATATACCATCGTTCAACCTCTCACATGGTCTACGGGAACGACTTTTGTATATAGCAGAGGCAGCTGGAATTCATTTGAACAAGCCGAATCTATGTACTCAAAAGGAATCTACTCAACCCTTTTACTGCCATGTCTTACTACATAATATGTGTTAAGTTTTTAAAAAACGGGTTTTTCCTCTCTTCTGCTAACTGTCTTTTGACTGTTAACTGATCTGTATTCAACATAATTCTACTCAATAATCCTATTCTTCTCAGTCATAACTTTTTTTTCAATTTCTTGGTTATGTAATAAATTGTCGTCACCGCCTCAGAATCACCTTATCTTGAATTCCGTAATTAATTTTCACCCCTCCTTTAAAACTTAGATATCATGTTACTAACATTTGTTAGTTAATTGTTTTGGTGACTTCGATCACTTAATTCCGCCCTCCCACCTAATACCTAATCTTGATGGATTAAAACTACCAATTGACTGGTAAAAGATTTTTATGTAAAAAATTATATATTAGTATAGAACCAATGATGAAGGACTAATTGACAAGGAACGCATATTAATTTCTTCCTTCGATATGTTTTTTTTCCAAATGCGTAAACGGGAATTCGGAAAAGCTATTAGGTCTAATACAGTCAGGTCAGGACTTAACTGGCGATGAGACGGTTTATGAAAGTCTGTAATCTTGATATAAGAATAAAACTTGTGCACTGTGGTAGAGTATAATTACATTATGGGTAAAATTTTGTTTTGATAAAGTCTCACAGTGTTATACAGTAATGTTTACTGATGACGTTTCGAGCACAATTTATTGCTCATAATCATATCAAGGTAGTCACACGACTTCCGAACTTCATTTATATAGTTCCATTATTTTTCACTTGATTTGATTGGTGGTAGTATTTTCCATATTTCGAGTATAAGTAATGAATCATTCCTATTGCATGTGTTGGGTGTAGACTCGATGAACAAGGATTCAGTAATCAGCCTCTCTCTCCACCTACCCAGATTACTTTTTAGAATTTGAACCCTATCCCGCCCATCCTATTGTGTGGTTGTGTGTTAGCGCATGCATTGCAATTGGTGAGCTTTTTTCTAAATTACTTATCTTTTCAGGGTGAGCCATTCTCAACTTAGCTAAATTCTTATGTTCTGACAATCTGACTACCCCTGACCTACTAGTTTGTCCTATATAGTCGACCACACAGTCATTGAAGGGTATTTTGTAAATTGTATTATTTTGTCTAATTGGGTCAACTGGGTCCTTTAACCTACAGAGCTTGTCCCTGTCTGAGTGGGTTTGTAGGTTTATGTGCCACCCTAATTCTTGCTTTTTGGAAGCATTTCTCGTGACCCGTGAAATCTCCTATTGAAATAGAAGCACCAGCTTGACAGAAGAGTTGAATATTCAGTTCTTTTTTCTTTCTACTAGAAAAATAGGACTGTACATCTCTGTACGGAATTTCCAGTGACGACGACCACAGGATTTTGGCTTTAAAATCTTGATTCATGCTGGCTGTAGGTGAAACAAATGGTGCTAAAATCAGGTTGGTGAAAGAGACGACTCCCTTCAAATTCTTTCCATTGGTAGTGCTGAGTGCATGTCGTTGCCAGTTTGCTGGGTGTTCTCCTCTCCTTTGCCTCGCCTAGGCTCACCCGAATTCATACTTCCTCTGCCTCTTGTACCAGAATGTGTGTTTTAATCTCACAAGTCGAAAGTTGAAGAATGTAGATATATCTTATGTTCACTAATAACTGGCTATATTCACGCAGTGAATTCGGGTTCCAGTGGGAAATCGTGACCAGTAGCGTACAGCAGGTTGAAGGTGAAGACAGTTACTCAACGAAGAAGATATTGTAAAAAGTGATCGCGCTATGTTGTAAGTTGTAAGAAGGTGTAATTCATTGGCTGGTCACTGGATTGGTTCATAGTGGCTTAATGGTCTACAAGCTAGCTCACTTTGTAACCAGAAGGTCCTGTGTTCGAACCCTGGAGGCGGGCGAGTTCTGATGAAGAGTCCCAAATGAGGCTGACGAAACAGCTATCAGTACTCCCTGCAGCTAATTTTCCAGTGGTTCTCTGACTGATGTCAGCTCACGATGAAATCTTCCAAGGAATGTAGATATCGTTGAGATGTTGAACTAATCGGTTGTATTATAAAGTAAATGATTACTTGTCATTATTCGATTGATACTGGCTGCCAGTCATGTATAGAATGTACGTTTCAAACTTTTTAGGAGTTTTCAGAAGGCTGTACCCTGTATTCCATCAAACAATCCTTTAAAAATTATTCTCTATTCTTACTCGAAGAAGAAGCTGACATGTGATCAGAGAATGAGAATTATACTTCAATGAGAGTGAGGAAAAAAGCAAGTCTGACGATAAGATAAGAGGTATCTCTGAAAATTTTGCCTAATCATTGTGTCTTTTTTTTCCCCTTACTTCTGTGTAAGAATAAACAGCATTGTTTAGCAATTATGTATATATATGAGGTATAACAAAAATTAGATAGTCTAACATAAGATTTAACAATGAGACATATTTTGTGTTTCACTAACAACCTAGACAAGATTCATGTTCCCTTTGATAGAAGGAATCATTTAACATCCTTTTCTCGTTACTTAAACTAACTTACTAATAATAATAATTAGATAAAGGGAAACAGATAATACTACAACTATCATGAACACACATCAGCTTGTTGTCGTTATTCGCCATCTTGTTCTTGTTTGCTTCCTTTTTCGTCTTTTTTCGCGTTTATTCCATCGAGTAGGAATGAATTGAACAACTTGAAAAGATTATTGTCTTAAGTTAAATGACTCATCATCACTTCTGTCTTACACTATCGCTTGCTCACTGATTCATCTAATCACTCACTTACTCACTCCATCCTTTTTCGCTTTTGCTATTTCCTACTCTCTTCTTTAATATATATTTTTGTTTGCCATTTCGATTATTTAAAGTATTAATTATTGAGAAAATTCTGTTGTGTTTATGGGATATGAGCCAGTTTATTACGTCTATTATTATTATTATTACTATTATCAATTATTCTTTGCTCTTAGAGTAGTACAATGCATCTTAGCGGTACATCTCCATTCCCCTCAATTCTGTGCCATTATCCCTTCTAGTCGGCTCCATGACTGCCGACAAGCTTATATAAACCCTTTTAATCCTGGAGTCCTAAAACTGTCGATTACTATTCAGATTCCATTAGCTTGCATTGTCACTTGAAGGCTCCTTCAACGTAGGTTGAATCTGTTGCTGTTCCTTTGATTGGTATAATGCACTGCTAGATTTCTGTAAAGTAGCAATGACTTCACATTAGAGTTGAAAATCCAAATCTTATTTTTCATGTTGTGTGCTTTTCATCTCGACACAGACTTGAGAGTAATTGAAGCTTGTATTGCTTTTGCGATTCTTGCTTTGATATCCTCGTCAGTTCTGTTCGCCTGTAGTTGAAATGATGCTTCCCGGGTAGGTGAAGGAGGTCGTTTCATTCAGGTTTCTCCCATTTATGCTGATTGTTGTCTGTTGTTGTTGTTGTTGCTGTTGGGCAGGAATCTTCATCACATCTGCCTTGTTTATGCTTACATGAAGTCCTATCTTTGATGCTTATTCTATCACCAACTTCCAGTTGGTGAGAAATCAGACATATATCATCGGTAAATTCCAGATCCTCCAAGTTTTTTATGCGTGTCCATTTTATGCCTGTTTCCTCATAGCCCCCTGTCTGCCGCACTTTCCAGTCTACTGCAGTCAGAAAATCACTGCTGATAACAGGCAGCCATCTTGTCTTAATCCGTCTTCACTTTGAAGGATTCCGTAAGTTTCCCGTTGTGAATGAAATTTTAAGTCAGTTAAGACTATCAATAAGGATACAAATTAACCGTCAATCAGAACGAAGGTAGTTAAGAGATACAATCATGCTGCATTCATAGAGAATGCAAAGAATTTCACTTCATATTGATACTTGTACTGAAGGTACTGTCTGGAAGGACCATGAAAGCCACACAATGAAACCATTCTGACTTAGTAGCTAGTGTGTAAAGTGTGTGTTGCTTCGTTTGGTGTAGACTGAATTCTGTCAGTCAAGTCTGCAATGTAGCCATCATCTTAGGTGGCTCATCATCAAGGTCCACTGTGAATTGGTAGTATTAGATTGTTGAAGTTAATCGGCAAGACGCCGAGGACCTTGGTCTCGTGCTGCTTTGCACTTGTCAGAAGAGAGCATCTACAGCTTTGAAGGAACTCATATCTCTTCCGAGATTCAAACCCGCGTCAGAGACATTACTACTGATCTGTTTCGGCTGGCAATCGCCGATTGCCTAAAGCCATCTAATAAAAAAAATCATTCAGCTTTTGAGAACGGAATCGAGTCAGAGACGTTATTTCTATAATGAATGCACAGGCTGGAAATTGCTTCAAACCATGCAAATATTAACCGATATCCTCTAGAAAACGTCAAACAAATGTCTACTGCACAAAATAAAACACATGACCGCCTTAAATATATTTTTATTCTTTAAGGAAACCTTGTAATGCATTATACCAATCAGTAACCTATTATCGCACTATGTCGTGAATTGGCAATAGTTAGGATTCATAGACTGGCCATTGGATCGGGCCCTAGTGACTTAATGGTATACGAGCTCGCCTTGTAACCAGAAGGTCCTCCGTTCGAATCACGGTTGGCGCGTGTGGACGAAGAGTCCCAAACTAGGATAAATGTGCTCTCCAGCACTCCCAGGTTTGTCAGCTCATGATGAAATCCTTCAACCGATCAATCAAATCTCAACAAACCAACACTTGAGTAATTTGATTTCAATAAACCAATCAGCTCTGATCCTGAAACCACGTTGGCTCCTCAACTAAACGCTTCAATTATAATAGATGGTCAACCATTATTTTTTGAACATCGTCTTGAATTTTTGAAACATTTGTATCTCTTGTTTATTGATTAAATTTGACCGAAATATCCTGTATATGGTGACATATCACCTCCTGGTAGGAAGGCGTAAACTTACAATATTTTAGCCGGTGATCACTAGCGGTGGGATGCATCAGGATGCTGTTTTCATCTTCTCCGGGACGCATCAACTGGCTATATCTGTATTCCCAGTGAGTAAAGTTGTTCTTGCCAAGATTCAAAACGCTACACCCGTGATTTTAGACGTCTAAGTATTGTGCCGGCCTTCGTTGATTAGTTAATAGGCTGAGAGCGTTTGAAACGATGTGTTTGAGGGTTCAAGTTTAGTGTTACCATTTCACTCACTGTAAAAATGCAAGTGTAACTAGCCCATATATTTCAAATAGGATGAAATGTGTCTGCTGGATTCAGTTGCTTGACATTACCAAATGAAATAAATTAGGCATTACCGATTATTTTAGTTTGTCATTTTGTTATCACCCATTTATTCTACTTTGAGGTTATGACTACAATATCTTAGATGATTAACTTTTAATGTAGAAATGACTGAGCGTGATTTGAAAATCTTAGTTCACAGTAGGAATCGAAGTATCGCTTACAAAATACTGATTTCAATAATCAGGCATATCCTTATCACGAACAACTACATAAATTCACCCACGATAAACCCATTGTAGATTATAATTATTATTTATTATTGTTTTCTTGGGTACCTAGTGGAGCATAGGGCTTCAAATACAGGTCTATACTTCTGTACTTTACACCTGCATCCCTGTTAGTCCATACTCTTTCAACTCCTATTCACACGATCTCCTCCATGTCACCCTTGCACTGACGACCAACTCGCCGCGTGCTTCCCTTTCGGCCTGGTTACACTCGAGCAAAGGCCTGACGCGCGCGCGATGTCACCCAGCAGCCTGCTCAACGAGTTTCCAATCCATCTCCACTTTCTCCCACATATCTGTTGGGCGATTCGTTTGTTCATGTTCTTCAGTATAGAGTGAAGACAGATGTTGATGAAGGTCTGCAACAGGCTATTGTAAATATTCTTTGTCACCCGCCAAGTTTATGATCCATAGAGAAGAACTGGCTGACTTGACGTTGTTTGTATTGAAAATCCGACCGAATCTTGTTGTTGTTGATGCTGAGTGACGAAGATTTCCAGATTGGTTTCAGGTTGATGATGAATGTGTTTCTTGCTGGCCTTCCCGTTTTTCGATTCTCTCGACATTCTCGTCCGTTCCGACTGTCTGTATTTGAGACAATGTTCAATGCTAGATAAGTGAATGAATAATAACCTCTTTCGAATCCCTCCCGTTGATGGTTATGGGCACTGGATGTTGCTGTTGTTTTTGTTGTTGTTGTTGGTTATTTTCATAACCTCAGTCTTGTCTGTGTTCATCCTTAGTACTCTTCTAGCTGTTTCTTCGACCAATTCGTCGGTCGGTTTTCGTTTGTAAGTCTTCGATTTTGTGTGACATCAAACATAAATCATCCACACGCGAAATCCAAGGCTTCTTGGTTCTTCACGTCGCTCGGTCCAGGATATCCCTCCCTGTCTTCTCGTTTCCCACTCACTGCCTGATGCATAATCCAATCAGTCCACCACAATTAGGAACATCATTGGTGAAAAAAGGCAGGCACCCTTGTCTGACTTCTGTGTTTACTCCAAACGCCTCGCTGAGTTTTCCGTTGTGGATCACTTGACATGTGTCGTTATCGTACAGCAGCTGTTGAATATGGTTGATGAATATTTGGGGCACTGTACGCGGTAGTACTCAAATAGTTTCCAAATTACTTCGCGTTCAAAGCTTTCGAAAGCTTTTTCAAATTCTACAAATTTGAGGTAGACGTTTGATTGCCATTCCACGCTTTGTACGATGTTGATGCTTAGAGTTGCAATTCGATCAGAACATGATTTGCCTTTCCCGATAGTATTTTCAATATATTTGTGCATTGAAGTTTCTGTAGCAATTCGGTTAAGTTTTGGGGGTGGAGTCCGGCTATTGACTTTACCACCCAAGTTATTCTTACTGAATGTGAAGTCCAAATCGACAGAAAGGACCATACTGTGCCGGTTTTATACTTTGACAACATTACCTGGAGTAAAAACATACCAGATCTTAAAATACCAGGGTGGCTGAGTTTGTTAGGAAGATATGTACCCATATATTTCTTTCCTACTGGCAGTCATCAGCAAGACAGGCTTTAAAACTCAACGGGACTGACTGATAACATTTTAGGGTATCCCACCCTGACAACCTCGTGTCCTCGAAGTCATCATTAAGAAATGATTTATTCTTTTTAACTGCCGGGATTTTTGTATCCTTAGTTTGACTGGTTGGAGGATTTCATCATAAGCTGAAGGTACTGGACAGCTTTTTGGTCCTAGTTTCAGCCTCTTCATCAGTACGCACACACCGACTGCGTTCAAATCTAAAACCTTCTCTATACAAGGGTAGCGATCTCGTAGACCTTTAAGCTACTGGGACCCAATCCAATGCCTTGCCCATAAACAATACCTACTATCAATTCATGATATAGCATAACCACTTCACAATATCATTGTATTGGGTTGGTCATTGGATAGGATCCCAGTGGCTTAATAGGCTACAAGCTTGCCTTGTAACAGGAAGGGCCTGGGTTCGAACTCTGATACTGGGCATATTCTGATGAGGAGGGAACCAAACTTGAGCGAAACGGCAGTTCAGTAGTCCCTGCTGGTTTTCTAATGGTTCTCTAACCGAAATAACCTCACAATGAAATTCTGTAACTTATAAAACCCACGTAAACAAACGCTTGAATAAAACTTTCTAAATGACTCTTTCTGAGTAGCTTTCAGAACAGTTAATTGATCTCAAAACCTTTCTTCTTCCAGTTTGGCCGCGGATAACTATTTGAAAACCAAAGAGCACTGATCAGCTCAATAGTCTAGTGACTTACTGTTCATTGTTACGAATGATAACTACCGGGTTCGAGTCCAATCAAGATGCATTTAATTTCCATTGAATAGCACTTACTGTTTTCCACTGTTGACAACTGTATGTCTAATAACAAAGCATGGATCTTCAAAAGTGAACAACAACAAGCAATCAACCTGTTGATGAGGATCTATAGAGATGAAACCATTGGTTAAGCTACCCATCATCTAATCGACTGCCTCCTAATCACCACAGTTTTTTCTCCAAACAATTTTCTCTAGAATCATGAAATTTAGCTGAAAATACGTGAAATTTCTAATGCGCATACAAAACTGTCTATTAAGTGAGATAAAAGTGTGATTTTTTGATAAAATCTCTGTATAAGTGTACACATATGGCGCTTCAGATAGGCAAAATAATATTTCAGGTGTCAATCATCATACTTTATCAGCATTAGAAATCATCATTGTCATCATTGAGAATCATTGAGAAGAGCATCGTTAATGTCAACAATACGTCAATCGTGAATAGATAAAGCCAAAAAAAGTGAAGTAGCATCTTTTAGAAAAACAGAAATAACAGCAATAACAACGTCAGCATTTTGAGTAATGCAAACATGTAGAAAGCTCTCGAAATGCTGGCTAGTATTCAGCATACTTGCAATTCAAGTACAAAGAGGTGTACATCAATACATTTCAGATATAATAATAATACTGAATTACTGTCATCAAATCGACAACAAGATAAAAAAATACAGAATTGGACAAGTTCTGTCAAGGATAATATAAATATATATGTACATGTTTATGTATAGGTTATTCTGATAAGCACAATGGATTAATGTGAATACAGCCTTATTTGATAAGTTAACTATCTAATGGCTAACTAATAATGGGTGAGAAAGAAAAGTCTGACGTCTCATTATTGTTAGTGCAGCATATATGGATGGATGAATGTAAGTACTTGGGGTGATGATTATTCACACTTGGAAATGCTTCATGTTCGGATTTCGAGAGGTATTGACCATTGAGCTGATTAAAAATCATTCATTGAATACACACACATGCTCCTACACGCACAAGAACGTTCAAGTGTCATCATGACAATAGTTCTATACTGAAAACTGTGAACGTGGGAGAATTCACAGTCAGAATTCAATATTTGCAATTATTAGTGTTCTCTGAGCTGGTTGGTCAAGTTGCGGAGCTTTCGTCGTTCCCCTTCCAGAAAACATCACATTTCAGCGAAATATTAAGCATAAAGTTGAAATTTCTCATGAGTGACTAAAATTGCGTGTCAAAGTAACCATCTTTACATATGTATCATTATTATCATATCCTTTAATTCCTAGAGGGACATAGGGCTTCAGCCGCTCAAGTCTCCTTTGCTTTCGGTTTTCTGCCAACTTTTTTCAACCCGATCCAAGTATGCTCACATGCTTTCATCTCCTCTTCACATGACCTCCTCCATGTCACCCTTGCACTGACGACAAACTCGCTGCTTCCCTTTCAAGTTCCACTCGAGCGATGGCTGGTCTAGTTATGTCACTTGATGGTTTACTCAGCGTATGGCTAATCCATCTCCATTTCTTCCTGCCTATTTTTTGCACAATTGTTTCCTGGTTGGATCGCTCATTTCCAGAGTTCCCTGTTGCTCATCTATTCTGGCTGAGCATCTGATCTTGGGTATTGAGCAGAGGCAGCTCTTTATGAGGGTGTGTAGTTTGTTTGAGGTGCTCTTTATGACGGACTAAGTCTCTAATCCATCCGTATAGTAGCACTGACTTCACATTGGAGTTGAAAATCCGGATTTTATTTTTGATGTTGAGCGCTGTTGACCTCCACACAGACTTAAGAGTAATGAAAGCTAGTCTTGCTTTTCCGAATCTGGCTTTGATATCCTCGTCTCTTCCGTACTCCTGTAGTTGAAACGATGCTTCCCATGTTGGTAGGTAAAGGAGGTTGTTTCTTTCAGGTACCTCCTATTTATGCCGGCTGATCGTTGTCTATTGTTGTTGGTGTTGCTGTTGACCAGGAATCTTCATCACCTACCTCTGTTTTCTCTATGTTCACCTGAAGTCCTATCTTTGTTACTTCTTCTGTCAGCTTGTTGTTCTTCACTTGCATATCTTCCCGTTTGTGGGCAATCAGACATATATCATCATCGGCGAAGTACAGATCCTCCAAGTTTTTGTGTGAGTCTATTTTATGCATGTTTCCTCATTGCCCGTTATCTGTTGCATTATCCAATCTACATATGTATTGATCATTTTTTATTGACTTGAGAAGAGCAGAAGAAATAGATAACAAAATCCCATTTTTAGATGTCTTCCTTAACCAGGAGAACCAACACAGGAAATTTAGAAACACAAGTATATAGAAAATCAACGCACACAGATCAAATACTCAGCTATACTAGCAATAATTCAATGACTCACAAAAGAAACTATGTGCAAACATTGTTTGAAAGAATTCAAACACAATGCAGCAATTCAAAGTTGAAAAGAATGCAAGGAAAATACCTACAAACGGTCTTTAAAAGGAATGGATACCTGAGAAAGTGTTTAGAATTGAATCACAACACAAACAAAGAACCATCATCAAAGACCGCGAGAAAATTCATCCTATCAAAAATATGTAAAAAATATCTCCGAAATAGCAGCTAGAATCCTGAAACCGTTTGATATAGATATAGCACAAAAGCCAATCAAATCGCCTCATTCGATATTGTAAAAACCAAAAGATCCAACAGAATAAGGAGATAAAATTAATAACATTTTACAAAATAAATTGCATGTATGAACTGTAACAGGCATTACATTGGCCAAAGTGGGCGTCCCCTTCGAATTAGAATACA
The DNA here is from genome assembly GCA_944472135.2 of Trichobilharzia regenti. Taxonomy (NCBI): domain Eukaryota; kingdom Metazoa; phylum Platyhelminthes; class Trematoda; order Strigeidida; family Schistosomatidae; genus Trichobilharzia; species Trichobilharzia regenti. The sequence goes on from OX235265.1 coordinate 97,511,595, forward strand.
AGATTGCAAATTAGCTGTGATGAAAAGACACGATATATATTCTTACATATCAATGCACACAGACAATTAGGGACATCAATTTGACATCAGTAATGAAAAAAATTTAAATCATTTCATTTTATGCTAAATATTGCGCTGAAAAAGGGATGTTCTCCAGAAGGACGACGAAAGTTTCGCAGGTAAACCAATCAGCTCAGAGAACACTAATAATTGCAAATCATCCACCTGAACCCCAAATCTTTTCTATTAGAATTAAATATTATAATTATCCACTTGAGTTCCTCCGTGGGATATACGGCTTCAGGATAACATTTAATCTTATCTGGTGCTCTGCTGTCCTTATTTAGATGAGTTGATGACTGTCACAAGTTTTTTATCCCTCCTTTACATGATGTCCTCCATGTCACCCGGAGATATATGCCGAACGCGTAGTTTCCTAGTGTGCTTGGCGTCTGTTCATTTTACCTTCATTTAGTTTGGAATATTTGTAGAGCAGTAAGCTTTTAACTGGGTCATGTGTGCACAGTTCTTTATTGCTTATCCCTTCAAGCTTGTCATCTGATTTTTAGGATCAAGACAATTAAATGCAGTTGCTGATGAAAGTCTGTAATAACCTACAGGAATTGCTTTCAGTGATATACTCGCTTATTAGATAGTTGGAGGCAATCGGCAGGGAGCCTTGGACCTAAGTTTCGTGCTAGTTGGCACTTATCAGCAAGGCGTATCGGCAACTCTGAAGGAACTCATATCCTTGATTCTGATATTCAAACCGGCATCACGCAGTGAGTACTACAGTTAGAAACGTTACCACTGAGCTATTTAGGCTCGCGGTTGACCTCTTGTAGGACTGTAGTGGGTATTTCGATTGGACTGTAGTAACTGGTGTTATGTGTTTAGCCCCTTCTTTATGGACAATACCTACATTTTAATAGTTTTTGTCTAAATAGCTATAAACGAGCACTAGTCAAGACTCTGTACTATGGAGTGAGGAGAATATGCTTTGCAGGGAAACTAGAGGAAGAATTTACGATTCTCGAAAAAGTACTGAAAACCAACGGTTATCCTCAAAGATACATTAAGAAATGTGGAAGATGTGAAGGTTCAAATACCATACAAATCACATTTGAAAAAAGCCTGTATTCATTCAGCTAGATTATAAAAGTTAAATCACCGCAGAAATGGTCAACAGAAGATTGAGAGCAACACTAGACAAAGCCTACCCTGCAGCTAAGTTTGTTCCCGTCCATCGAACAACATGCTCTTTGTTGATGCTGAATGACGAAGATTTCCAGATTGGTTTGTTTCAGGTTTATGATGAATGTGTTTCTCGCCTTCCCGATTCTCAAATTTCTCGACATCCTCGTCCGTTCCTCCTGTAGTTGAGACAATGCATATTACTAGATAGGTGAGTGAATGAAATAAGCTCCTTCAAATCTCTCCCGTTGATGGTGACTGGCGCTGAATGTTGTTGTTGGTGGTGGTTGTTGCTGTTGGTTATTTTCATAACCTCCGTCTTGTCTATGTTCACCTGGAGTTCAGTCTTCGCCGAGTGCTTCTTTGACCAGTTTGTCGGTCGGTTTTCGTTTGTAAGTCTTCGATTTTGTGTGACATCAAACATAAATCATTAACGCACGAAATCCAGGTCTTCTAGGTTCTTCACGTCGGTCCAGGATATACCTCCCTATATTCTCGTTTCCCAATCAATGTCTGACGCATAATCCAGTCAGTGCACCACAATTAGGAATATCATTGGTGATAAAAGGTAGGCAGCCTTGTCTGACTCCTGTGTTTACTCCAAACGCCTTGCTGAGTTTTCTATGCCGTTGTCATACAGCTGTTGAATAAGAGTACTAAAAATCGCTCTTAGAAATCCTTCTCTGCAGAGTAATGTTAGCACGTTATCATATGTGGAACCGCTAGGATACTGCGATGCATATGAAACACATCCGGAAGAAATCTGACTTCTTGTAAGAGTTTCTCGGAGACCTTATGCCATACAGTGGAAAACATTTCATCAAATGAGGGCGGAAATTTCGTAGCTCAGGTGGAAGATTTTGATGGTTGATTTAAGAGCAAAGCTTTTATCTTCCCTCCACGTAATATCCTTGACTCCACCTTCAGTGTGAAGTGAGGTATCCAATATATAAATGGATGGAACTTCTATTTTTCACTGTGATCTTGAATGTGAATGGCGCTCTCTGGGGAAATTTTTTAAGACTACTGTGTTTGTATTGAGAACAATCGTTTCATTTACCAGATATCTGACTATTTCTTCTTTGATTGATTATAAGTGTTATGAAGGCTAAAAAAGCCAACGGCAAAAAGAAAATATGATCACTATCAATTGTTAGGATAGATTACATGAACTTTAAGAAATACCATGCTGACTGAACTGGATGAATCCTATATTTTTCAATTCCATGGATTCATGTAGAAATCTTGCTTACTTTGAGTCGTCGAGAAACGAACGAAGAACTTCACTTCGCGAATAGCTTTCATCTAATCTCACACAAACTGGAAGACCTGACTATCAAGGATGACAAGCTCACAGTAAAGAGATCTAAAAATCTCATCACTAGCACTTTTCTAGACAGTATCGTTAAAAACTACAGGTGATACAGATGACGATATGAAGACCGATGTCCCATAAGAAAGACAGAATTAGATTTTTCTGAAATCGATGTGGCAATATGCTGCAAATGCTATAAGAAATAATCTCCTGATTTTCAACAACAGTCTCAAACTTGAGTTTCAGTACGGTTCAGATCTGAAAGAAGCAACCTCCTAATCCTACCCACCTACCTGGGAAGCCTCGTTTCAACTACAGGTGGACAGAGCTGGTGAGGATATCAAAGCAAGGATCGGGAAAGCGAGACAAGGGTTCATTACTCCCAAGTCTGTGTGGAGGTCAACAGCACTCAACACCAAAAATAAAATCCAGATTTTCAACTACAATTTGAAGTCAGTGTTACTATGCGGATTGATCAGAGACTTGACGCGTCATAAAGAACACCTCAAACAAACTAAAGACCTTCATCAATAGCTGTCTTCGCTCAATACCACTCAAAATCATATGGCCAACCAGAATATATCAGCAACAGGGATCTCTGGCAATGAACGAACCAACCAGGAACCGATTGTGCAACAAATGGGCAGGAAGAAATAAAGATGGATTGACCATACCCCGAGGAAACCATCAAGCGACGTCACTAGACAAGCCATCGTTCGAGTGGAACCCAAAAGGAAAGGGCGAGTTGGTTGTCAATATGAGGGTGACTTGGGGCAGGTCATATGAAGAGGAGATGAAAAAATGTTGGCAGACCTGGAGTCAGGTGGAAACTTTAGCAGAGAGCTGGAAGCAATGGAGACGCGCAGCTGAAGCCCTATATTTTCTAAGAATTAAAGGAAATAATAATGATAGATGCGGTTCAGATATTTGGCATGTGTATTAATTAGTGCAATTTCAACAAATTGTAAACTTTGTCAACAGCCGCTTTCACTGTCCTCATACCGAAGGTCAGACGGTCTACCGGAAAAGATAAGCACCAAGGAAGCCAGCCAGTATAGAATACCAGAGAGCTTTAACTTATACCACGCAGCAAGCAGGCTATCCAGTGGAACCATTTGGCCATATGTTCGAAAATGACATGGACGAGATCATATTAGGAGGCAAATCAGAACTTATAGATGATAATGAATGTAGTTGAAACGGAATTTAGAAAACTGAGTGAAAATGTGATTTTTTTACTATCGCTCGATTCCACGCCATAGTCTTGGTACAAGTGTGGAGTTTTCAGCATATGATATAGGTAGCCTAAATTTTGTAAGGCCGATCAATGATATCAGGTGTGCGTCGACAGAGGATCGAATCCCGAACCATGTGTATGGTCTTTCAACAACCATGCATTACATTGAAGGCAAGAAAGAAAGACAAGTATTTCATTCACGTAAATTATACGGAATGTGTTATCTTGAAAAGCAGAGAAAGCTACAGGATTATAGTTTTCAAATTAGAGAATACACACAGCCTCCACTATGACAACAGGTAATTGTTGTATATTACTGAAGAGTCGCAAGCAAGGACGAAACAAACATTCTTTTTACTTCGAGGGTTTCACTGGTGCTTTAACTGTTGCATTTTCATAATCTAAATTGAAATTAATTAAATTATAGCAATTTTCTAAGGCATTAACACATTCACTTCTTTTTTGTAAACGTATTCATCTACTTGTTTTCTAACTTCAGTATATTTTCCAATTAAGAGTCTTTGAATGGAAGATAAGAATAAAATGCACCCAACAGTTATCAATATTTATTACAAACAGTTGATATTAATTATTAAAGCAGTTATATAACACTTACTACACAGCATGATATAACAACATGTAATCATTTGTTAAATGTGTGTTCACTCAGCAGGGAGACGCGTAATTGCCATCACTGATTATATCATTAATATATATTTATTTATCAATTTGCCCATTGTCCAATAGATGCTTTATTCTCGTACATATTAGGTAGCTAGGTGGTTTGAATCACGTATTCAACATGCCTATTCAACTTCATTTACCTTTAGCCCTCAGGATTTAGAATTCTTAGTGGCATTCGTCTTAAATTGGGAGGGATATTACTTCCATGGATAATAGCTGTGGATAATAACCGTTTTTTATGGAATTTATTTTATTTAGATCTCCCATCGATTGATCGAATTGAAGTGCTTGGTCTTAGGTTGACGCGCAAGAAGCCGGCATTTAAACCTGAGACCAAGCACTTTGGTCCAGCCAGTTGACGGGAAAATCTCAAAAAAACAACTAAATAAATAATATGACCCATTGCACAAGAGTTAGCTCTCGTGGCGCAAGTATTCTAGGGCATAACGCATTGGCGTTTGAAACTATGGCCACTGGGTTCGAGCCTCGGTGGGAACATCATCATGCACTGGGGAATGCAGGTAAATCCAGATAGATGACGAGTCCCAAATAGGACAGGCAAAACGCGCTTCCTGGATTCCACTGCTAGCTACCAACCACCACAAACACATTAACCTCTAATAACCGTTTCTGTTTTAAGGTTTAAGCTTCTTGGAAAAAAGGAACTGACACTGTAAGCTGCATGTTATTTCCTGGAGTGATTGCTCACACTGGAATTAGAAATGCGCATTTATTCCGGTCTCGGATTCGTCACTTTAATCCCAAGTGAATGGTGTATGGACTTGACCAAAAACACCCAACGTTTCAATAGCCAAGTCAGTTGACATAGCACCACTTGAGCCATGGGAGCCACCTCTTGTGTTTCTTGTTATACTGGACCGAAGCTTTCAGTCTCCACTGAAATCATCATCCAATGGACATTGAAAAAATTCAGCGAGTTACACATATAGGTTGAAAAGGGTTGCATATCCTTAATCCTACTGCTAATCATCATTTGAGTATTTTAAATAGTCCCATAGTAAAATTTAGAACAAATTTAAGCGAACAATATTGTTTTCAATTAGATCTCATCAGGCTTAACTCTAATATATATATATATATATATATATATATAAGTTTACAAATAAAAATTCAAATATACAAAGCAATCATGGATTTTTTGTCCATAGGATAATAAGATGGTGAATATAAATTGTGCAATTAGTCATTATAGTAGTAATGATGATGATGATAATAGTAATAATAATAGAAATAGTAATAATGGTCTTATCAATAATAAGGATAAAAAAGTGAGGCAATCTGTGATAGCACGAATAATGAAAAACAGCATGATTAAACAAACGAATGTTCAGGTGAGAGTAGTCGATAAAGCCTAGTGAAAACAAATGAATCGATTAAGTAATGCTAGACTGATTGTAAGGGAAGTAAATGAATCACGTTTTTAATGAAGATGTGATAAATTAAGGGTGATAAGAGGGGAGTTGAAAATATAAGCAAGGGCTGGTGTAGAAGCATCAGCGGTTTATGTCTTAATAGGCCAAAGGAGGGATAATAGCTGTACGAACTTCTTTTCAATGAGCATAGTTTAGGTTTAAATAGTTCGTATGCCTATCGCCTCAGCTGTGTGCGTGCAGTAGACGAATACGAAGTCTATTGGAAAGATTCAGTGAGGCACGATGAATTTCTTTCAAGGCTCTCATTTTCTTCACTACATGACCACTATCAATTAAATGTGACAAAATTGAGCTACGGATTGTTTTTGTTTGTCCTTTTGCCAAACCACAATAATAGGAGATGTTCACTAACACGTTGGCTGGTCAAGCTGTCTAGTATAATGCCCAACATAACTCTCACCACAGGTGGAGTTGAATTATATTAGAGTTAAGCCTGATGAGATCTAAAAAAATATTGTTTGCCTAAATTTGTTAATCATCATATGGTAAATCATCAGACCGTTGATACGTCAGTATTACGAGCCAATATGTTAACAGATACTAAGGATTTCAGTCGAAGGTTTATCATAAGTATTCTCCTCATAAATGTTGATTTCTACCAAGCGCCTGTTATTTCTGACGTATACGTCACGTAAGCTTCACTTGATAGTAATCAGTGTACTTAGGACATGTTCAGAGGCTTCAAGGATGGGTAATTTGGCTTTCTAAACTCACTTTTAAGAATAGCGAACTCTTGTTTTGACTTTGCGATTTAACCATGGCTTGCTACGTGCAAAGTAAACAATGGTGTGAGTTTAGCTCAAATAAAGAGATGACAAATATATTTCTCAAGTATTGGTTTTGTAGGGATTTTGTTTGATTGCATGGAGGATTTCATCATGAGCTGACATCAGTTAGGGAACCACTGGAAAACCTGGGAGTACTGGACAGCTGTTTCGTCCAACTTTGGGACTCTTCAGCAGTACGCACCCACCGGGATTCGAACCCAGGACCTTCTGGGTGCTCAATAGTGACTGGCTCTATTCAGGCAGTTAACCTGGGGTTCTAGTGGGAAGCCGTGACTAGTAGGGTACAGCAGGTTGAAGATGAGGCGGTAACTCATCGAAGAAGACATTGCGAAGTGGTCGCGCTATGTCGTGAATTGGCAGAAGTTAGAATTCAAGTACCATTGGATCGGGTCCCAGTGGCTCAATGGTCTGCGAGCTCGCCTTGTAACCAGAAGGTCCTGGGTTCGTACTGATGAAGAGTCCCAAACTAGTTGGACGAAACAGCTGTCCAGTACTCCCAGGTTTTCCAGTGGTTCTCTAACTGATGTCAGCTCATGATTAAATCCTCCATGAAATATATTTCTCACATTTGATGATGGTCGACGTACTCCTTTAACTCACTGAGCTAGAAACAATTCTGGTAAAGAGGAAAGGTTGGGCATGAGGCCAGCAGTCCCATCCTGAAAAATTAAACACTGCTACAGAAACTTCGAGCCACTTGCTTGAAGCCCTATGTTTCACTGAGGAAGGTGAAGAAAAAAACTGTTGGACGGTGGGTTGTCTTCATCACCAATACCTTCTTTATCTTTCAGTATAGAAAAAATCCCCATTTAGACACTTACAAAACAGAAAGATTGGGCGAAGAAATATTTACTTTTCAATTAGATCCTAATTTCTGACTCTACTCCAATATACACGTATAGCGTTTTTATTACAATACACAACAGTTTACCAATCAAATGGCACTGATATGTCTGTTAACAATAATTCATTGAGAAAAATATGAACTCAGAAGCTAGAAGAGTCAGTATGGCAACGGTTCCGAAAAAACCAATGTTCATAAAATTGCAGGTTCTCGATGACAACATCAGCGAAATAATAACGCAGTGCCTAAAGAATGCAGTTAAAAGAGATTATTATGCAGCAGAGGTACGTTGTCTCTTCACAACCACCCTTATTCTGCAATTAAGGATAAACCACCTAAATTTGCCTCTTCCATGTGTATCTACCAGTATGATTGCAGCTGTGGAGCCAGCTACATTGGGCGTACAATTAAGCAGGTTCATCATCCTATTTGCGAACATCATGCTGCATAGCAATTAAGGGACAAACAAGATCTGTTCATAGCTCTATTTTAGCACACCTTGTAGATGATAGTGAGCATAAGGTTGATGTTAATACGGTATTTAAAATTATCTATCGTTTTCCTACTAATCTTAATTTTGCTCTACGAGTTCGTCTTTCACACGCAGCTCAAGCAATAGGAATCCACTGAAGAACAAGCCAAACCTCTGTGTTTAGAAGAAATTTGTACAGCCACTTTCCTTACCTTGGCCATCGTTACATGAATGTATAAACCGGACTACTTCGCCTCCCTCCCACTAAACCTTTTAAATTATAAAAATTAAAATTGTCCAAATTATTTTATTTTTTTTTTTTTGACCACTTCATCTTAAATTACGTGTCATCCTTGTAAAATTAATTTATTCTAACCATTTCTACCTTTTAAACGTGTATTGATTTTCTCCGTTAATTATCACCCCATTGACATTTTGACACTGACTAATTATTGTTAACAAACATATCAGTTTCAGGATTTCATCATGAGCTGACATTAGTTAGAGAACCATTGGAAAACCTGGGAGTACTGAACAGCTGTTTCGTCCTAGTTTGGGACTCTTCAGGGACTCTTCCTGAAACCAATCAAATCCCTACAAAGCAACACTTGAATATCAATGAGATGCTCACTGGCGACTGGCCCGATTCAGGTAGGTAGTTACCTGGGTTCCAGTGGGAAGTCGTGACCAGTAGGGTGCAGCTGATCGGGTGTGAGGACAAATACTCTCCGAACACATTGGCTAGCGGTCGCGCTATGTCGTGAATTGGCAGAAGTTAGAATTCAAGGACCATTGGATCGGGTCCCAGTGGCTTAATGGTGTACGAGCTCGCCTTGTAACCGGAAGGTCCTGGGTTCGAATCCCGGCGGGTGCGTACTGATGAAGGGTCACAAACTTGGATGAAAAAGCTGTCCCGTACTCCCAGGTTTTCCAATGATCCTCTAACTAATGTCAGCTTATGATGAAATCCTGAAACCAATCAAATCCCTACAAAGCAACACTTGAAAACATATCAGTGTCACTTGGTTGGTAAACTGTTGTGTATTGTAATAAAAATGCCGTATATATATATATATATATATATATATGAGATTAGAGCCACAGTGAGATGAGGATCTAATTGAAAAGCAAATATTTCTTCGCTCAATCTTTCTGTTTTGTAATTCTCTATGTTCAACAGATCTGCTTTCGTTACCAGCCTCCTCTTCCGACTTGTTGGTTATAGTGTGTAGATCTTTGAGTTTGTGTGACACAAATCATACACACAATATGCTAATCATCTATAGTCTGTCTGTCACTCCAACTCATGCCCGACTGGAAGTAGTAAGTACCTTAAAATCACTGGATATTATTCACTCTCAAAATAATAGAGAAGATTTTTAGCTTAGATGGATGATTTGTAATTAACAGTGTTCTCTGAGCTGGTTGGTTTAGTTGCGAAGCTTTCATCTTCCACCTGACTAGACAACATCTTCAGCGCAATTTCCAGCATAAACTGAACTGACTTAAATTTCACCATGAGTGATAGAATTGAGTCCCCAGATAATCATCTCTACATATGTATTGATCATTTTCTATTGACTTGGATTTTACACTTTCTCATCGTATGATTTACTTTTTATTAGTTGGTATATTTGGTCGGTATTCACGTGTTTTTAAATTGAATATTCGTTTGAGTACCAGGCTTCTAGGAATTCTCTGACTGAAATTTTGGTGTTTCTCCTGTCTAAGATTTCGCCATTAACCCAATCAAATTGATGTTCATAGTTGTCTATGTGCATTGATATGAAAGAATAGATATTGTGTCTTTTCACGGCTGATTTGTGTTCTTGGATTCTTAATCGAAAGGGCGCCCACTTATTCTCTCTCGTTTGTTTCTTTTAAAATGTGAAATAACTAGAGTGCATGTGCATACCCAGTCTAAAACATCGACCAACCCATTACCACTTTTGTCTTCGTAACCAGCGTTTAGTAAAAAACTGTATTCACGATGACAGTCCTTTAATATACTCCTTGGAAGATTATTTTAGCTAGTTGTTGCCCTAAAGAATTGTCAAGGTATACATCAATCGGTTTTTCCGTCAACTCAATAGATTCAGGCGTATTTATTTACACTGGTCAAAGACAATCAATACTATAGAAAGTAAATCATAAAATTTTTTTTCCTTCACGTTCCCAAATGGAACATAGTGTTTCAAGCTAGTGACTTGAAGTTTCTGTAGCAGTGTGTTTATTTTTACAGGATGGCGTCGCTACCTCATGCCCAACCTTTCCTCCTTACGAGCTTTTATTACTGGCTTAGAGGTAAAGGAGTGCGTCGGCGCGAATCGAACCCTGGACCATGTGCATGGTCGGCGAGCGTCCTAACCGCTGTGCCACCGACGCACACACTGATACACCCATAGACTAGGTATTGGTTTTCAGGAGAACCAAACACACCTATCCCTGCCTCTTGCGAGACGAGACCGGAATGAAGGAACATCCTGTGGCGCAACCACTCGAGAGCCCTTTCCTTCGGTGGACCAATAAAATTAATAAGATAGCTTTCATACTTTGTCTTTTATACTACATATCAACTGTCCTTGAAGTTTAGGGTTAGAATGTGCCCTTCAACCAAATACTTGCTTCGCATCTGATTCCCTATCGACGCATTCCTAACCTCCGCCACCCAAGTTTACTAACCGACAATAAATCTAGTGAGGAAGGAAAGTGAAGAATGAGTAAGCAACCTCACCCCCCATATAAACAGCACTATCCCGTGAAGTCCTATATTCCACGCAAAAGAATATAAAAAACTACATGCAACAATTGAAATTTCTTTTAAGAATTCTGCGAAATAACGTGTCAATTAAATAAAAACTTGCTATGCATTCTGGATAAAAAATAGGACTCTTTGGTGTGAGACGACTCTTCAACTTCTGATTAATTATTCATGTATTAATAAGGACGCCAGTGAATATAAATAATTGACAGTGAATTGAAGAAAAACATCAATGATACTGAATGAAAGCAAACTGTACAACCGCATTATTTAAAATATATAAAGAAGTTAAAATTTTTCATTCTTATAACATTCCAAGTGGAACATAAGGCTTCAGGCTTATGTTTAAAGCTTTGAAGTTTAAATAGCTCTCGTATTGCTTCTAACAGCGTAAGGCTGAGGCCTCAAACCGAAACCTTCTCTCTTTTTTGGATCTACCATCGACTAGGTGAGGTACAGCAGTGTGCCCTTTGGCCAAGAATAGAATCCTGCACGACATGATGTGTGCAGGGGATTTCGCTCTTAAGCCATCTACTAACTGAAGCCGGCAACACCCAATTTTTCCATCCAATCAGTCATACAATTATTAACTGGGCCCAACGCCACCTAACTTCGGTGATCAGACGAGAATCGGTATTTACAATGTGATATGGATGCTGATTAGAACCATAGTCTCCTCCTGCAAACGATTTGGTACGGCCGAGGCTGAGTGGGCTTTTGTCTTACTCCTGGAAGGCTGTCGTATAGATATACGTTATTAGCCTGCGTCAGGCAAATTGTATTCACAGCCTTTGAGCGTCTGTGGGTATTTCTCACTGGAGTGAAAGTGAGAATGCGAACATTTGGTGCCTACATAAAGACTAGAGAATATTTGAGTATCCCTAAGGGTTACACACTGATTTCAAACCTATGATGTACACGGTCTTTAGAATAATAAAGAATCCAATGCTGTATGTGCCTGCTGTTTATTATTTATTTATTTTTGATTACAGCTTGATTCCACACTGTATTTTTGGTACAAGTATGGAATTTTCAGCGTGGATATCGGTAGGCCAAAATTCGCAGGCCGACCATAGATATCAGGTGTGCGTCGCGTGGGCTCGAACCCGGACCATGTGCATGGTCGGCGAGAGTCCTAACCACTGTGCCACCGACGCACAGCGGCGGTCAGCAACTGACACCACTCCACTGCCATGTGAATCAGATTTCAAGTCAGGCGCTGGAGAATTCGCCCCTTAAGACAACCATCTGCTTATTCCAAAGCGTTTGGAAAAAGTACAGCCCAGACGCACAATTGATGAGATTTCGTGTGGCGATCATTATTCGCCAAGCTTGTGTTCTAACAAAAATAACAGTCGTGCATCGGTGGCACGGCGGTCACAACGCTTGCCGACCATGCACATAGTCCGGGGTTCGATCCCTGGCTGACGTACTTCTTTACCTTGCTAAGCCAAAAATGAAGCTGCTCAAGTGGAAAAGTCAGTCATGAGGCTGGCAACACCATCCTGCAAAAATAAAACCACTGCTACAGAAACTTCAAGCCTCCAGCTTGAAGCCGCTCTATGTTTTATTGGGAACGTAAAGGCATAAAAGAATAGCAGGAAGTCATTCTTACTGAATATTCAGATATTCGACAAAGACTCTGACAAACCGTCCCAAGAACCTGAACATGGAACACAGCGAAACTCGAATGTTTTACTTTCCCAGACAATCGACACAAAGGATACACTGATACATTAAAAAACATTTATGATGACAAAATTGATTAAAACCTAAAGTATATAATACTATGTACTGAAATCATTTTTAAATTCCCGGTAATTATCTTTCAGCGAGTCAAAATCTTTTAATTACAAAGGCTCCTATGAAAACTTGATATTATGGTATGGTTGACGGAAGGCTATCATTAGAGTCTAGGAATCATAGTTTTTTCGTCTGATACCCGCCAAATATAAGTATCAGCCTCTTCAGTGTGTTATGGTGCTTCATACCAAGACTAAAACCCAACCCTCTCCGTCGGTTACCATCCTAAACGCCAAATCGTTATCCTCTAGGGCACTAGGTGACAACAGACAACTTCTATGCAATCGTTGTCAAATGAAACTGTTTTGATGATATCAGATGATTGAAGGCGATTGGCCACAGGAAGCCTTCGACCTAGGTTTCGTGATAGTTGGCGCTCCCAAGTCAGCAAGGAGTATCTGCAACCTTGAAGGAACTCACGTCCTTTCTGAGATTCGAGCCAGCGTCACCCAGTGCTTCAGTCAGAGACGTTAACACTGAGCTGAGTGATAGGATTCAATCTGCACCAATGAGAGGACTAGACAAATCACACTATTTAATAGTATCAAATCAAAATAATGAAACTGTGTTAAAGTTATGTTTCACCAAAACAAAAATAAAGCCAAATGAGAGTTACAGGTAACTGAAAAACACGGATAAAATCTAAGGAGAGAAAAACAAATTCACACTCTTGTTTTCCTCTTATTTTAAGTTACCAAATGAATATAGATTGACATAAATTTAAATCTGACACTTACATATACCATCTTACAACATCTGATGAATACGCGTAATTTTCGTCGGTTTCTTGTTCGCTTACTTTTCATCACTTTCCGCGTATTTCCACGAAAAACAGTGTAGAAGTGAATTACACAGAAACTTGTGTGATTTATCACTTGTTCTATATAATGTACACAAGGGTTGAAAAGGCCAATTCTCACAAAAATGTTTAATATTATTACTGTTATCATTATTATTAGTGGTTATAGTGTACTATAGCATGGAAGATGTTTTCATAACGTGTACATACCTAGTTATATGCATACAAGCATTAAGATGCACAAATTTGAAATTTATGGAGGTATGTGAAGAAAATGATTAACTTTCTAAAAGCGAATAATTTACAAACAAACAAGAATATAAGCAGAAATAAGGCATTTTGCTGCACAGATGCATGAGATTTCATTTGATATTCATCGAGTTTTAGCCCCAGTGTTCTACTGTCTCTAAAAAATAACTCCTTTGATAAAATTTCTCATTCCAGTTGACAGAAGCGACAAAAAACAGGGGCAGGGCCTAGATGGAAAAAACAAAAAAGACGTTTATTACTTTGAAATCAGCGTATATTATTATTATTGTTACCTTGTGTTCCTAGTGGAACATAGGGCTTCAACTGCACGTCTCCACTTGCTTCTGTCTTCTGCCGTACTTTTAACCTGCATCCATGTTAGTCCATACTCTTTCAGCTCCTCTTCACACGACCTCTTCCATCTCACCCTTACAAGTCTCACTCGTCACTTGTTACTGGGATTCTACTTGAGCAATAGCCTGAGGCGCGATATCACCCAGCGGCCTCATCAGCAACTGTCCAATCCTTCTCCAATTTCTCCTGCATATTTGTTGGTTGGCGATTGGTTTGTTCTTGTTTTGTTTGTTTGTTCTCATAGTTTCTTGTTGGTGATTCTTTCTGGCCCAGCCATGTGATCTTCAGTATAGATCCAACGAAGATAGTTGTTGACAGTTGTCGTCTGCAACAGGCTGTTGGAAATATTCTTTGTGACCCACTCGCCAAGTTTCTCATCCGTATGAAAGAATGAATGACTGACTCGACCACGTTTGTATTGAAAATCCGACGAAGTCTTGTATTTGATGCTGAGTGACAAAGACTGGTTTCCAGATTTGTTTCAGGTTGATGAATGTGTTTGTCGCTCGCCTTCCCGATTCTCTATTCTCTCGACATTCTCGTCCGTATCTCCTGTAGTTGAGACAATGCTCAGTGCTAGATAAGTGAGTGATTGAAGTAACCTCTTTGAAATCCCTTCAGTTGATGGTGATTGGCGCTGGATGTTGCTGCTGTTGCTGTTAATGGTTGATTATTTTCATAACCTTCGTCACCTGGAGTTTGGTCTTTGCTGCTATTCCGACCAGTTCGTCGGTTTTCGCTTGTAAGTCTTCGATTTTGTGTGACATCAAACATAAGATGGGCGTGCGTCTGACGGTCACACGGAAAAGATCACGAGGTGAGAAGGCAAATTATTAGTGTTATTATTTCCTTCGACTCCAAGAGGAACATAGCGCTTCAGCCAAACGTCTCCATTGCGTTCAGTTCTCTGCCAACGTTTTCATCTGACTCCAAGTCTTCCCACATGCTTTTATCTCCTCTTCGCATCACCTCCTCTATGTCACCCTTGCAGTGACGACCAATGCGCTATTTCCCTCTCGGGTTCCACTTGAGGGATAATCTATTTAAGTCGCTTGCTGTTTTCTTCAGAGTATGGCCAATCCACCTCCATTTCCTCCCGCTTATTTGTCACAAAATTGGTTCCTGTTTGGTTGGTTAGCTAATTGACAAAGATTCCTGTTCCTGATCTTTTTCGACTGGCCATCTGCTTTTGACTGTTATTGAGCAAAGACAGCTGTTGACAAAGGCCTGTAGTCTGTTTGAGGTGCTCTTTATCGCACACTAAGTCTCTTATCCGTATAGTGAGTAGCACTTACTTCAGATTGGAGTTGAAAATCTGGATGTTATTTTTGATGCTGAGTGCTGTTGATATGTAGACAGACTTGAGAGTAATGAAAGCTTGAGTTGCTCTCCTGATCCTTGCTATTTTGATATCATTTCGATCCGCCTGTAGTTAAAAGAAGCTTCCCAGGTAGGTAGGTAGGTAGGTAGGTAGGTAGGTAGGTAGGTAGGTAGGTAGGTAGGTAGGTAGGTAGGTGGTAGGTAGGTAGGTAGGTAGGTAGGTAGGTAGGTGAAGGAGGTTGTTTCTTTAGATGTCTCCAATTTATGCTGATTGTTGTCTTTCGTTGCTTCTTCATAACCTTTGTTTTCCCTATGTCCACCGGAATTCCCATCTTTGATGCTTCTTCTCCCAGCTTGTTGCTTTTCACTTTCATATCTTCAGTTCGTGAGAAATCAGACATATATCATCGGCGAAGTTCAGATACTCCACGATTTTTGTGTGGGTTCATTTTAAACCTTTTTCCCCATCGCCTGCTGTCTGTCACATTATCCAATCTACTGCAGTCAGAATTTGGTATTATTTTGGTTAACTGTACCTGAATGTGATATTACTGCTTAGGTTTCCTTATTGTTATTGTTGCCGCTTGTTGCCCTTCTTGCTGTGATTTATTTTCCTTTTTCTGGTATTGTTCTGATTGTTTTTTCCTTGTTTTCCTGGTTCTAAGGGGAGCAATCCACAAGGTCGCTTCTCTGTAAACTATATTTTAGTGTAGCAACCCCCTCCTCAGATGTGAAGCTAGCAACCCCACCCTGTAAACAAAGTTGCAACAGAAGCTTCAGCAAGATGAATCTCTTTGCGCCAAAAGAAAAAGTCTAGGTACGGATGTTCCATGTCCCCACACAGAGAAGGCGAAAGTCAGCTTCAAAGGGACTGAGAAGAGAAGAATGAAATGGATTTTTGTTGATAATGCCTCACGTTCCACTAGGAACTCAATAAGAATAATAGTCGTAATCATACAAACTCGAATGTATGATTGAACTCAATGTTTCTGTTAATACAGTTTGCAGTTGGGAGTGGAATTCAGTTACCATTTAAGATGTTATGATGTATTAACTCGTGCTAAATTTTCTAAAATGAACCACTGAATGACATAAATTAGAACCTTCGAGGAGTCACTAGTTTCTTTGAGACTGATGACAAGCCTTTCTGATGAATGCCAGAGAGTGCAAAACTCATGCCCAAATATTCTTGTTGACCACTATTCAATTACTTATTGTTTATTTTGTTGTTTTACTTTCCTAGTGGAACATATCGCTTCAAGCTAGAGCTGTGAAGTTTCTGTAATAGTGTTTTATCTTTACGGGTTGGAGGTGCTAGCCTCTTGTCTAACCTTCCCTCTTTATCACTCCTACTACAGACCAGGAGAGGTATAAAAGTGCATCGACCCAGGATCGAAACCTGAACCAACGCACCTCAGTCACTTAAATTAACACATATTTCATATAAAGCGTTCCAGAAGAACTGGTTAAACAGTGTAGTAAGTGTAAAGCCTCAGAAACAAGCAATCCTAATGTTCATTCACCAGGAAACTGGCTGGTGGTTGATCAAGAACCAACTTATTACACTCAATTCCTAACCTTTTTGTAACCTTAGAGGAAAGGTCAAATGTGTACATATTTGGTCAACACTTCAAATAATACTTTGCAGCACTAATAGTAATCCATAAAGCAACTTAGAAGAGAACTTAATGATAATAATAATAATTTGCTTTATTCCGGAACAGTACTTGTGATATAGAATGGAATTCTCATCATTTCATTACAGCATTGCATCCAGGTTGTACATTAACAATAAATACAATTCTGCATAGATTAAGCGTAATCTCAGTTCGTTTTGACAACAACATATATTAGTATATCGGTAGCAAAGCCGAAAGTGAACAGAATGTTTGACGGTGTTAGAAAAGTAGATACTGGCATATTTACTGGCGTAAGCGGTAACAATAAGGACGACATATACAGAAAAGGAAAAGAAAGAAAGAAAACGTTGTACCTATAGATGATATGAATCGGAAAAACGAGATCCAGTTATTCTACTAACTTTTTAATAAGTTATAAGTCTCACGCCTAATGCTTTCTTTATCGCACAGAACACGAGCCAAGAAGGGTATGGTTGAGCTTTTGTACTTACCAGTGCAAGCATATAGCTTCCTATAGAAGCTTCTGGCCCTGCCTGATGGGATACAAGGTGAGAGTTGTGAATGAAGAGGGTGGTGTGAGTTAGACAGAATGGATTTAGCCCATTTTCCACATGAGTTCAAGTGCCTATCGACCAGAATATTAACCGGCTGGTTAAGTGGCACGTTGCTTACCCCGCTGACAACCTTTAACACTCTACATAATAAGGTATAGTCCTTCTTCAGTAGCCCTGGAAAACTAAGGGGGAACAATAGAGAATACTAGGCAGGATGCAACAGTTAACGAATATTATGAGTAAGGTTTGAGTTATTCCAGAATGTCTTAACTTCTTGATGTGGGCGGAATATTTTCTTGGAAATCATCAAGATATGATACGACCAGGAAAGATCAACAGATAGAATGACGTCAAGATATTCAACTTTCCACTTGGTCTCTATTCCAGTGCCATCTATGTTGCACAACTCATGAGTGCTAACCAGTTTGTTTAGGTTAGATTTATGCCTAAAGGTGAAATTGACTGTTTGACATTTTGGAGGGATTTAAGATAAGACCATGTTCCTTGGACCACTGACTGATTTCTGATAGGAAGTCATTTGACGAAAGTAAACAACCAACCTAAACAACTTAGAAAGAAAATTTAATAATTCGAAAAGACCCTGAGTCACAACTGTTAAAGTGTAATGCTATTATGAAGAAAAAAACAGATTTTTTTAAGTGTTCCTCATCGATCGATAGTTTTCTTGACCCACAGCAATTGAACTATTCTGTAACCATTGTCGCCTGCTTAATTCCCTGGGATTATCTAAATTTTCTATACAATCAAATGCATTACATTTACTTTATCTCATAGTGTTTCGATCACAGGGATTCACAATCTTTATCCGTGCAAAATTTAAAAATTAGTTTCTACCTATCTCTAGGAAATTACTCGAAAGGGAATTGTCAAAGGGCCGGCTTCATAACTCGAATGTCCTGGATGTCATCCAAAGTGGCATAGGCGTGCGCTTCTGAAGAGCCCAAAGCTAGGATGAAACAGCCTTATAGCACTTCCCATTTTTCAGTGCTTCTCTAATTGATGTCATTTGACGAACAAACTTCAGTCAAAACGGGCTGCTTTCATCCTAATATGAACAAAGTATTTTCTACTCTTCAAGTTTTATCTTACCACCAACATTTTACTTGTGGATGCATGAATCTTTCATACAAGGAAAACAGTATGTTTATGCATGCCATACCACCACTCTCGTCAAAAATTTAATGACTATAATTGGAAATCAAAAATAATCATTCATTATAATTGATTCATTCATTGAAACGTGTATGATTAGTAGTAATTACATATGGATATTGCCAAGTATACACAACCATGAATAATGAAGGGGCAGAATGGAAAGCGGATTCAAGGATTTTGCAAAGACAGATTAGTCATCCTTGAATGATGAACACTATTTTATTCTATACCAGATATAGAGAAATTTCAGAAAGTTTTATTTATTCAGTTATCTACACAAAAACATTTGTAACATTTCAAGATTTTCACTGAAAACACTACTGAAAACTAGCTCAATGGTAACTTCTCTAACTCCAGCACTGGCTGACGCAGGCTTGAAACTCAGAAGGGAAATGAGTTCCTTTAAGACTGCAGATACGCCTTGCTGATGAGTGCCAACTAGTGCGAAACCTAGGCCAGCCGAGGTTTCCTGCCAATTGCCTCCAACTATCTAATAATATTGAAAACCAATTGAAACAGATTTAATAACTTCAATTGATGCAAATTCTAATTTCGATTATTATTTCTTTGAGGCCCGAGGGGAATATACGGCATTATCAACAGTAGCACATCTCTATTTCATCCTTCAATGTACAACCTCCTTAAACTGGTTACTCGATTGCCCGTGAACTCTAAATTTGCCTTCACACAGTCTTTTCGATTTCACCTTCAAAACTATGCTCTAGTCATTGTTTACTAGCGGCCTGCTTAAATCTTGGGCTACCAAAATTTCCATCCTACATATTGCATCTATTTCCTCGGATTTATTTTGTTTTAATTATTCAATTATGTATCCAAGTCGCATTACTTACTCTCGCGATTATTTAAAATGTTTTCAACCTGTTGATTTACGAGTATATAATAACGTTAAGAAAAAGCATCATGGAGGTTGGCAGAGATCATTAAAGTGTACTCCAATGCATCAGATGACTGTTCCTGTGATTATGAGCACAAATTGCAGGTCATTATCGAACAAGATTAACTACTTGCATTCTCTATTATACTCAAATGTATATTGTAATACTGGTGTAATCACTCTTCAAGAGACTTGGCTCCATGATTCATATGACGATAATTTAGTCTCCTTAAGTGGGTTCACAATCTACAGACAAGACCGATGCAGCTCAAAGAAGAAGAGAGGTGGTGGTGTTGCCACTTTTATTAATTCTCAGTGGTCTACTGCCAACAACGTCTGCTTCAAATTCTCAAATGACAATATTGACTGTATAACTGTAAAATGTCGACCTAAACACTTACCTAAGTATAGCTCATTTTTGTCACAAATATCTATATCACACCTTGTTGCAGTCCCTCAGAACTATCTATCTTCGCTGATGAATTCACTATTTTTGCTGCTGCTTCGTTTGGTAACTCCTTATCTATAGTGACTGGCGACTTCAACTCCAGCGACTGCAGTTTTATTACATTGCTGGGCCATGAAAATGTTGTTAATTTCCCAACTCGACAAAATACTTCACTTGATTTAGTATTTATAAATGATTCTGGAATATACGAAGCTCGTAAAAGAGCCCCGCTCTTCAATTCTGATCATTGTATTGTACGAGTCTTACCCAAAATTTACGGAAAGTTACACAGTAAAGCCCTCTCAAACTTGTCTAAGAAAGTTGTTCACAGATGCTACTCAAATGAGAACGTACATCATCTTAGAAACATGCTCAGTGACACAAGATGGGATTTGTTTAATGATGATTCACTTGATGACAATATCTCTAATATTACATCCTATCTGAAATTCTGTTTTGAAATCTGTTGTCCAAAAGAAACACTATTCGTCAAATTTGACCGTTTCTCCTCGCCTCAACTTAAAAAGCTTCGTAGAGAGAAGGAAAAACTGTATAAATGAAAGATAAAAGTGGTGTAAAAAGAACTAACTTCTTAATTAAGTCTGAAATGCAGAGGTTGAATGTAATATATAACCAGAAATTCATATCCTGCAAAAATCCTTCTAATATGTGGAAACTATTTAAGGAAATCACTGGTGGTAAGCAGATAAACAATATTCCATATTCTTTTGATGTATGTACTCTTAACAAATCTTTTATTTACTCTCCCTCAAATGCCATGCTTCCCAGCATCACTTGTGTTAATAATAGCCCCTTTCCAGGTTTTAACACAAATGATGTTCAAAAGTGCCTCAAGTCTCTAAACCCTTCCCAGAGCTTAGGTCCCGATTATGTACCTAGTATTATTTTTAAAAAATGTTCTGATATTCTGTGTCACCCTCTTACTGATCTATTTAACAAATCTTTTTCCGATAATATTGTGCCTGCCGTTTGGAAGGACATTAAAGTTGTACCCATACCTAAATCTTCTACTGGAGCATGTGTCAAATTTAGACCCATTGCTATTACCTCTCCTTTTTTGAAAACTATGGAGAAATTACTTTTACTTAGTCTTGTACCTTCGCTTAAATCCTTTAATGACCCTAAACAATTTGCCTATAAGCACAGTAGAAGCACTTTAGATGCAGCTGCCGTCTTATATCATAACATTGCTTCCAGTCTAGACAAGGGGGCTAAATTTGTTCGTGTTGCCTTCCTAGACTATACATCTGCTTTCGACTCGGTCCCTAGGGACATCTTATTAAATAAACTTGCTGCTAGTCAAACAGAATGTTGGGCTGTTAACTGGTTGCATTCCTATTTCTCAGATAGAAAGCAGTACACCGTATATAAAGGGAAGTCTCCACTTCATTGCCTACTGAAGCTGGTGTCCCTCAAGGTGCTGTTCTTTCTCCTTTTCTTTTTTCTTTCTTCTTGCATGACTTGCCTCACTCTGATGAAATAAACTTTGTGAAGTACGCTGATGATTTAACGGTTTCAATGGCTGTTAACTCCCAGCTAGATTGTACTAAAATAAATAGCTTTCTATCGGAAGTCAGCAAATGGTCTGAGTCTAACGGTCTTAAACTGAATCCTTCTAAGTGTCAAACTGTTGATTTCAGCTTAAGATGTAAACGACAGTTAAAAGAAGTCATCGATTCTCATGACAGTTGTAAAATTGACGACAATGATATAGGAATCAAATCAGAAATTAAGTATCTTGGACTCATTCTCTCTTCTGATCTCTCCTGGTCTTCCCATGTCTTAGCAATCTCCAGTAAAATATTCCGCCTGACATTTTACATTAAGAAGTTAAGACACTCGGGTATAACTCAACCCCTCCTCTTACAGTTCGTAAACTCTTGCATCCTACCTATTCTTCTTTATTGCTCACCCTTATTCTTTCCTGGTTTGCTTAAAAAAGACTATGTCACAATTCGTAGAATACTGAAGACTGTCAGTAGGGTGAGTGGTGTCCCAGTGGACCACATAGTTAACGTCGTTGTCGATAGGCACTTGACTTCGTGCAATAAATTTGCTAAAGGGATTTTGTCTGACTTGGAGCATCCGCTTTACCCTCAGCTTTCACCTTGCATCTCCTCAGGTAGAACAAGGAGTAACTTCAGAAAACTGTATGCTCGCACGTCTAAGTATAAAATTCTATGATACCATACTTGGCACGTATTTTATGTGATGAAAATAGTGTCAGGCAAGAATTAACTAACCTTTTTTATCTAGTAAATAAACAATTTCCTCCATCCATCCTTATATACCTTCAAGTTTTACTTTTATTACTTCTATTATATTTATGGTCCTGTTATTTCTCTGTTTTACTCTCATAATTGCAAACACCAACTTACATGACGGCTGTAATCTTTGTTTTTCCCCTCACCATATCATGTAAAGAGAACATTATATTCAATATTTTTAAACATGTTAGGATTTCTATACCACATTGCCAATACTGTGTGACACAAGCCAACGGCAATTTTCACTTGTATTATTATTATTACCCTAGCTGTTATCATTATTATTTGTTCCATTTTATATGCTGCATGTTTTTGACACTACCTCTATTGTAAATGTGGAAAATTTTCTGTGTGATTAATTTTATTTATAATTTGAGGAAATTAGATGCAATATTGTGATTAATGCTGAAAATTCCATTCTGTATCACAAGTACTGTTTTTGGAATAAAGTAAATCATTATTATTATCATTATTATATTATTATTAGGATTCCACTCGATCACCTGCCGTGAACGCTATACATTGCTCGTTAGTTTCTTCAGAGTGTTTTGATTTGTTGTACTGCTCAAGTACCATGTGACTAATCGGTTCTGGCTTACCAAGTGTTCTCCGGTAGTGAATCAGGGAAGACAGCTTTTTGTGCAAGTGTGTGTAGGAGCCTGTGGGAAATGCTTTTGGTAGCAGGAACTCTAAGTCTCTGAATTATACAGAAACACTAAATTTACATCAGTGTTTTAGGTGCAGATCTTGTCACTAATGTGAGGTGCAGTAGAATTTCCCTACTATTTTTAGAGTGGTGAAGGTCTGCCTAACTCTTGCGACGTGATCCTTCTCGGCTTTGACATTCTCATCCTTGACGTTCTGAAGACATTTTTCTTCAAATTCCTTCTGTTGAAAATCACTGGTGCTTGTAGTTGTTGGTTGGGAATCTTTATCACTCCCGTCGTCAATAAGTTCAACCTGAAGTTCTCTCTTCACCACTTCTTATATAGACTCACTGGTTTTCATCTGCAGATAATTGAACTCATGTGACATTTCAGTGACAGAACATCTGGTCATTTCAAGACATTCAGCACCTTTTGAAAAATCCTTCAAAGTAATGCACAAGATCCAATCAAACCTATCAAAGGGAGTGAAATTAAGACATCTGGGCATAGCCGAGGCACAAGCTACCCAAAAGCTCAAACACACGCTTTGTATCCAAAATAAAAACGTCCGACCACTGTCCCTGCCATGGCCATCATAAACAGGTTATTCTTAAATAGTGACTGTCACACTGTCTTTCTGATCAAAACTTCCTGTTTATTCATATTATTTTTAATTTTTTCTAAATCCTTGTTTACACTACCATATTTTCATACCCAAACTTCGTGTTTATTTTTTCATTTTACTATTTCAACATATTGAATCCCTGATTTCATAAACAGTTATTCGTCACATTAGTTATAATCCTACTAGATTTTTTATCCAAACATCCTGACTACTTTTATTATTTCTACATTTCTAACCCCTAATTGCACAATGTCAATCTTCTCAGTAATTATGATGCACTTTTTCTGAGTTTTATCCGTCCCCTGTTTATTATGGTATTCTAATTCCTAATTGTAGTTTTTATTAATTCGACCCTTAACCGGAAACTATTATTCTGAAACTTTCCAATCCATTTCATATAAAAACACGAGTGTACAGCCTAGTTGATGATTTCATCGAAAAGAAAATTTTCTTCGCTGCAATTTTGTTCCTAATAATTCATGTGACATTAGACACGAATCATCCCTGAAGTTCAGATCTTCCACTGTTTTCTCAACGATCTTACGTATAAAAGCATAATTAAGTAAACAGTAGTAAGAATATGAAGAATATGAGAGTTTATAAGAACCGAATGAAATCTAACAGACCTATTTTACCTCGATTCTGTAGTAGACCAAAACTACACAAACTAAACATTCTCTTACGACCAGTCGGCCTTTCCACTTCCAGGAACACCAACATTTGTAAAGAACTTTTTCAGGAAATTAAATTACCTAACAGAATCATGCTATCAATCTATCAATTTGTCAATCCAATTTTTTAGAGAAAATCAAAAACATTCAAGTAGATGACAATGAAATAATGGTTTCCTTTGATTGCACAGCATTATATACTTCAATTAGTCCAAAACTAGCAACAGAAACTATGCAAAAATTATTCTATTGTGATGAAAACATAAAAGCGCAGTGATGTTCAACTTGGATACAACTCATAAAATTATGCCTTACAACAACATTCTTCCAACTCAATACTCAAATATAT
This sequence comes from Trichobilharzia regenti, assembly GCA_944472135.2. Taxonomy (NCBI): domain Eukaryota; kingdom Metazoa; phylum Platyhelminthes; class Trematoda; order Strigeidida; family Schistosomatidae; genus Trichobilharzia; species Trichobilharzia regenti. The sequence goes on from OX235265.1 coordinate 97,536,162, forward strand.
GAATAGATAAAAGGAACACCAATGGGATCATTGCCCATATCAGGATTAATAGCTGAAGCCGTCAGGAAATATATCAGAATTCATAGCTCGACCTATAATTAAACCGAAAATCCGGGTACGTTACATCGATGATACATTTGTAATAATTAAGAGAAATGATTAAGAACATACCCATAAATAAATAAATAAATAAAATAATGTCAGCTCATGATGAAATCCTCCATGCAATCGATTGTCCGAGTTAACTTGACCAATATAAATTGATGTCAAGTGAAACAGCCGTCAGATGATCCTTCTGTTTATCAAGTATTCCAACTACTCATATCATTTGAATCAGTAGTATACAGCGTCAGAATATTTTAGGCGTATTCTCTCTCTCTCTCTCTTTCACTTGCAAATACATCAACAAACAAAGGAGATTAGTGAGGTTAATAAACTTTTAAAAAAAAGGGGGTAGTCCTTCGCCTCTTTTCACTTATTGTTTAGGGAAAGTTTTAAAAAATAGTCAATATTTTAGGCAATGCAAATACATGTTGAATGATAAGAAGAAAAAGTTTTAATTAACTGATGACCAATAGATAAAAAAATAAAAGTTTTTTTTTTAACTTAATTTAATTTAAATTTTTCCCCTTGAAGATATTTCTCCATTCAACCAGATATTTTATTTATTATGGTCATTAGATATGATAAAGAAGATTTGTAGCTCAGGTGGATAAGTTTGATGTGGTTTTGTTCTCTGAGCTGGATGGTTAGTTTGCGAAGCTTTCATCGCCCTACTGGGTAACTTCTTCAGCGCATACTTCAATCACTTGAAGTGAGGTTTTAGATTTCTCCACGAGTTTATTAATCATCTATCCTGGTGACTGGACCTTGGACGTGATTGGTTTTTGTGTGTGTTTTCACACCTTATAGGTTACTTGTATTGGGACTGGTTGTTTCTTTGACTTGAACTTTGACCCTTTGTGTGTGAAGTTTCTTTCTTATCGGTTGATAAATTTTGTCTATCTCGATGTGTCTATTGATTGATGATTCACTGGAATGCCAAGCTTCCAAAAATTCTCTAGCATTCTTGTTATTTCCTCTGTCTAATATTTGAACGTTGTCCCAGTCGAATTGATGTCCATGGTTGTCTGTGTGTAGTGAAATGAGGGAGTGGATACCATGTCTTTTGACGGCTAACTTATGTTCGTGGATACGAAGACGAAGGGGACGTCCACTTTGGCCAATGTAGTGTTTTTCACAGTTGTTACAATTTATTTTGTAGATGATGTTGGTTTTATCTTCTTTCGCTCGCTGTTGAGTCTTTTGGTTGACATAGAGCCAGCTGAGTGAAGTGACTTTGTTGGTTTGTGTACGACGTCAATTCCTAAAGGTTTGAAGAGTCTTGCTTGCAGTGATTTCTGAGATATCTTTCATATATGGTAAGGCAATTTTCTTTGTGCTTTCCTTTGTGGTTTTTGCTTTGGTAGGTTGGCTTGGGGGTATATGTCTCTTGATAAAATTCCGTGGATATCCATTCTTTTGGAAGACGTCCATGAGATACTTTTCTTCAATTTTCCTTAAGGTGGGAGTGCTGCAGTGAGTCTTTGCTCTCTTGAATAGTGTTTGTATGCAATTCCTTTTGCGTGTTATTGGGTTGTTGCTGTTGTAATTCAGTATTTGGTCTGTGTGAGTTGATTTCCTATAAACTTGAGTTTCTAATTCTCCTGTAGTTGTTCGCCTGACTAAGACGTCCAAAAATGGTATTTTGTTCTCGGATTCCTCTTCTCTTGTGAATTTGATGTCAATTCATCAATTCAACTGGGACAACGTTCAAATATTAGACAGAGAAAATAACAAGAATGCTAGAGAATTTTTGGAAGCTTGGCATTCCAGTGAATCATCAATCAATAGACACATCGAGATAGACAAAAGTTATCAACCGATAAGAAAGAAACTTCACACACAAAGGGTCAAAGTTCAAGTCAAAGAAACAACCGGTTCCAATGCAAGTAACTAAGAAGGTGTGAGAACACATACAAACAACCAATCACGTCCAAGGTCGCCAGGAGGAATGATTAATAAACTCGTGGAGAAATCTAAAACCTCACTTCAAGTGATTGAAGTATGCGCTGAAGAAGTTACCCAGTAGGGCGATGAAAGCTTCGCAAACTAACCTTCCAGCTCAGAGAACAAAACCACATCAAAATTATGGTCATTATTTTTATTATTATTATTGTTTCTAACATTACTATTTGATTTCATCAATTGGTTGATTTACGCATAATTCGATAAAGTTAGGATTTGAATAAAGCGAGGACAATGGTAATTTTTGTAGAATAAATTGTTATCGTCAGTGTTTATTTCATTGGCTTCCCATCATCTGCTTACCAGGCAAAGTCATTAATAGGTATATCTACAGAAACAATTTTAGCATATTTGTACAGAGAGTTCACTTTTAAACAAAAATCAATCAATATATGCATACAATAACAGTATATATAATAATAAGTACTATATCCTGAACAATAATGATCATACACAATCGAATCTTTCTAAGTTATGCAATTAGGTGCAAGAGCGGATGAAAAAACATCCAGCTACCAGGGCAAGTTAATGCTGAAATTGCAGGTGTATCAATTTTTCTTGAAGACAGACAGTTAATTTCATATTGAAGTCTGCTATAAAGTGATGTTGTGTAAAAAAGTAATAACAGCTTTTCACTAACATATACTCATGTAAATAGAAAACAGTCTCTAGTGGTACTGTGGTAGAATACTTGCCAAATATGCAAGTGGTTTAGGCTTCAAACCGTTGACATATTCCCTAATCGCGCTTAGCCATTTGCAAGCTTGATAGAGAGAGAGAGACAGTGAAAGACAAAAAGAGAGGGCTGTGAGACTGGCGAATGCGTCCCACAAACACTGAAACAACAATGCTACTGAAACTTCAGAACTCAACCCTATAGTACTGTGATGCATTGGGAAAATTAAAAAAATAATATTTATATATATGAGCTGAATTATGTGAGCTTGACCTATAAAAAGACTGTAGAAGATCTGGTTTTCATGGATGAATTATGCCTTGAATCATAAAACCTCGAAGAATTGTAGGTGAAAACATATAAGTCGACAGAAGAAGCTTTGTTGGGAAGATAGGAATTCAAATGAACATAGAGAAAGAAAATAGAGGAAGATACCCCACGCACCAGTACCAACCACATCAACCGGCACCAATCAATGTCAACGGTAAAACTTGATAGAGGTCACCGTCTTCACTATTGTAAAGAGCTTGGATTCTACTACAGACAGTTGCGTGGATGAAGGTTTCAAAGTCAGAAAATTCATCGCTTTGACGTCACTTTGGAAATCCTCTTTAATCAGTGTAAACAATAGACTTCAGATTTTCAGCACTAATGATAAGTCATTTCTTCCATATGTGGGTCAGAGATTCGCACTGCGTATGTCATGAAAACTATTTCCAACAGCCTGTTGCATAGGTTTACCAATAAGTGACTCTGTGATGAAGATCAAGTGAACGGTTGGCAAATATTAACAATAATAAACCATAGGAAGAAAGTAACCAAGCACCTATTGCTCAACATATGTGTGTAGGAGAAATTGGAGATGAATTGAGCACACGCCAAGGAGAACGTTGAATGACTTCGCTCGTGTGGAACCTGAATAGAGAACATCGACTAAGGCATTTAAAGGGTGACATAGAGGAGGTAGTGTGAGCAGAAGATGAAAGATTATGAGCAATCGTGAGCCCATCTGAAGATGCGTGTAGTAAATAAAACAAGGAGGAGATATGCTTCTGAAGCCTGACATTCTACTCAGAACCCAAGGAAACAACGTTGATCACTATATACTTATATCTATATATAAAAAGCTGTACTGGATTTCTTTTTCGCCCTGGTATTATTATTATTATTTCCTTTAATTCCTAGAGAAACATAGGGCTTCAGTGAAACGTCTCCACTGCGTACGGCTCTCTGTTAGAGTTTTCACCTGGCTGTAAGTCTGCTAACATGCTTTCATCTCCACTTCATATGAACTTCTACAGTCACACTTGCACTGACGACCAACTCGCTTATTCCGTTTCAGGTTCCACTCGAGGGGTTGTCAAGTGATACCACTTGACGGTTTGTTACCTCAGAGTATGGCCAACCCATCTCCATTTCTTCCTGCATATTTGTTGCACAACCGCTTCCTTGTTGGTTTCCTCCCAGAGATCCCTATTGCTGAGCTTTTATGGCCATCTCATCTTGATCGGTAGTCAGCGAAGACAGCTGTTGATGAAGGTCTGTAGTTTGTTTGAGGTGCTCTTTATGACGTGCCAAGTCTCTGATCCATCCATATGGTGAGTAGCTCTGACTTCAAATTGGAGTTGAAAATCTGGATCTTATTTTCATTTTCATATTAAGTGCTGTTGACCTCCATAGAGACTTGAGATAAATGAAGGCTTGTCTTGCTTTCCCGATCCTTGCTTTGAGATCGTCGTCAGTTTGATCCGTCTGTAGTTGGAACGATGCTTCCCAGGTAGGTGGGTAGGTGAAGGAGGTTGCTTCGTTCAGGTTCCTCTCATTTATGCTGGCTGATTGTTGTCTGTTGTTGTTGCTGCTGTTGGTGTTGCCCAGGAATATTCATCACCTCTGTTTTCTCTATGTTCACCTGAAGTGCTCTCTTTGATGTTCCCTCTATGGTCAACTTGTTGCTTTTCATTTGCATATCTTCCAGTTTGTGGGAAATCATATATATATATATATTATCGACGAAGTCTAGATACTCTAATTTTTCGTGGGGTCCATTTTATATTTGTTTCTTTGCTGCCAGTTGTCTGTCGCATTATCCAATCTACTGCAATCAGGAAGTCATTGGTGGCAGCAGGCAGCCTTGTCTCACTCCCTTCCTCACTTCGAAAGCTTCCGTAAGTTTCCCGTTGTGGATTACTTGACATTCAGCATTGTCGTATAACTGTTGGATGAGATGTATAATTGTCGATGGGACCCCGTAGTAGCGAAGTAGTTGCCAAATCACCTCCGATCGACACTCTCTGCTGAAGGCCTTTCCAAAGTCGATGAAATTGAGATAGAGAGGTGACTGCCATTCCAAGCTTTATTCAATGATGATCCGTAGTGTTGCGATTTGATCACTACATGACTTGTTTCTCTGAATCCAGCCTGTTCCAGTCGAAGTTTTTCATCCAGAATGGCGTGTGTGATTCTCTCCAGGATGATGCGGCTTAGTATTTTGTTTGCGATGGAAAGGAGCATAATGCAGCGCCACCTCTTGCAGTGACTGGTAGCAATAATTCAATAATGCAAACTTAGGATCTCACTTGATAGCTTATTTTTGAACGTTGAGACTACAAGACATGCTCATTAACCACTAAGCTGCAATAAAAACGAAAGCTTCGCCTTTATTACAATCTAGATCAGAGAAAACAACAAAGCTAAACATAATTTATATTAATGACAACCATTCATTATTGTTATATATTATGTCATTTCGTTTACCTTATGTCCTTCCTAATTTCCCTTTTAATTTATTTGTTTAAATAAGCAAAATTTGCATATTCCTTTCTTTTTTTTAGTAAATTAAACAAAAAGAAAGACTTGAGAATTTATCACAATCTGAAGGAATAAACAAATCAATCGATAAGTGAGCAGAACTCCGCCTTCTCCTTTTTTGTTCATTTCCCAACAATTTTCTTTTACCTATAACAAGAAAATTCATGTCCCATAAATCTTTCGAATTCAACAAAATGAAACTAAATATCAACATAGACTCCTTCAAGAAATGAAACCCGAAAGTGGAAATTCCTAATCTAGTTTAAACTGAAACCAAAATCTTATGCACCTTCAAGATTCTATGGTCAAGTAAAGATAGATAAACCCACACTTCCATTAGGACCAGTAGTAGACTTTCCCAATTCACCGACATACGGCCTCTCCAAATACTTACTTTCGGCACTACAACCACTGCAAAAGGGCACTCAAAATATTGTAAAACATTCATATGATTTCAAATCCCAAACAGAATACCGAGAATTCCATTATAGATAAGATTTTATTTTGATAAATCGCACAGTGTTGTACAGTTATATGAACTGATGACGTTTCGAGCACAAACTATTGCTCATAATCATATCAAGTTACTCACACAACTTTAATCTCTCATTTATATACATGTGTGGAATGGATTAGATATTGGATTAAAAATCAATGTGAGATAATGTACATTCAGAAATAATCGTACGAGTGTTGTTGATCAATTGCAATTAGATGGGAAACTGACTCAGAGATAAGCTCTGTAGGCTAAAAGATCCGGTGGATCCAATTAAACAAAATAATATAATTTACAAAATACCCTGCAATGACTGTGAGTTCAGTCAACTACATAGGTCAAACTAGTAGGTCAGGGATAGTCAGATTAACAGAACATAAGAATTTAGCTAAGGTAAGAATGGTTGACCCTGAAAAGATAAGTAATTTAGAAAAAAGCTCAGCTATTGCACTTCATGCAATAACAAACAACCACACAATAGCATGATGGGAGAGGGTTAAAATTCTAAAAAGCAATATAGCTAAGTGGAGAGAGAGGTTGATTACGGAATCCTTATTTATCGAGTCTACACCCAACACATGCAACAAAAATGACTCAATGCAAATGCCAGAGATATGGAAGATATTATTACCTCAGGTCAAATGAGAAGAGGGTAATAAATAATCTTAAAATTCTATTTCAATTCAAACACATCACAACATCCTAACCAAAAACTTTTTATGACTATTAGAACACTCGTCGTATCTTCCATCTGATTATAGTAGATCAATAACACTCGTATCAATGCCATCAGTCAAACCAGAAGAAGATAATAAATGATGTTAAAATTCTATTTCAATTCAAACACATTCTAACAAGCAGCTTATTATGACTGTAAAAACACTCGTCCAATTTTCCCATCTAATTGCAATTGATCAACAACACTCGTACGATTATTTCTGAATGTACATTATCACACATTGATTTTTAATCCAATATCTAATCCATTCCACACATGTATATAAATGAGAGATCAAAGTTTTGTGAGTAACTTGATATGATTATGAGTGGCAATAGTTTGTGCTCGAAACGTCATCAGTTCATATAACTGTACAACACTGTGTGTGATTTATCAAAATAAAATCTTATCTATAATGGAATTATACTCTACCACAGTGCCCAAGTTTTATACTTATATCAAGAACACCGAGAAATTCATAAAGAAGACATTATATGAAGCTATGATAATAACTCATCATTTACTATTATCTCTATTAACGAAAGTCAAGATATAATTTCCAGTCTACTAGAATCAGATATAGCACTATCACAAAGATGTCGACTGGATACCAGTGAAATAATTAAAAACTTAAAATTCTGTCTAGAAAGTAATTATTTTACATTAAAAGGGAGTTTATATAGACAGACAAATGGTGTTGCTATAGAATCACCAATTCCCGTAATATTCGCTGACATTTTCATAAATAGATTCGAAAATAATATCTTTTCAAGCATACTCACTCCTAAAATATGGTCAAGATATGTAGATGATACTTTTGTAGTGCTACAAAACGAGATCTATACAATTCATTCTTGGAGAGACTGAACAATCTACCTCTCAGAATTCAGTTTTTACTTTGGAAGCAGAATCAGACATCGGTGAACTACCATTTCTAGACGGACTATCTGGTTAAGAACAGGGAAAACGGACATTTTAGTAAATCTATATTCAGGAAGAAAACCCACTCCAACAAACATTAAAACTTCAAATCGTCACACCCCATCAGAGCAAAGATTTCAGTTGTTTCAAGTGTTCTTAGACGAGCATACTCAGTGATGTTGACGGATGAGAAAGAAAAAGAAGAAGAAGAAATATCAAACATTCCTGAAACTCTCAAACAAAACAACTACTCAACGAACTTCATCAACAAAATCAAAACCGACATTAAGCATGATGGAAAAACGAATTGCGAAAACACGAGCCTCAACACTTGTCATTCCATACAGAACAGAGTTGTCAAACGATATCAGAAAAGTACTCAATAAGCTTGACATCAGAGATTTTTCAAAACATCAGAAACACTACAAAGCAACCTTGCCCATATAAAAGACCAAATCCCGAAAGATTCTCTATCTTATTGTGTCTTCATGATACAATGTTCAGAATGTGATGTGATATACATCAGAAAAATATCACCAAAGAGAAATCAAAATCAGAATAAACGAACACCATAGAGCCGCCTCTGTTCGACCACCGAGAAATCCAGTTGAATTAGAAAGGTTCATACGAACTGTGATCAAGATTTGACCGGATAGTTGCAAAATAATTGAGCGCTGAGTGAGAAGTAGACATTTATAAAGTTATATTTGTAAAATACATACAATTCTATTTATTTATTTATTATACATATTGATACCTGTTGCATTACTCATGATTGGACAAAATTTTAAAAAACAAGAGGTGTCCCTTTATATATAAACCTTTATGTTGATTTCGATTCATTTCCCTGAAGAAGTTCGGACCAGATTGCCGAACGAAACGTTGGAATTAATCATTTTAATTTTGCTGAGATTTTACAAATATAACTTTATAAATGAACTAGAAAAGCTTGAAAAATCATCAGACAGCCACAGGTCTACATGCCATAGAATCCGGGCACAGAGCTGATATTGACAACATTGAAATCATCAACCAGAAAAAGCATATCAGAAATCACAAAGAACGTCTCACTTCATAAGAAGCACTTCACATCAAGTGGAATCTAAATTATCTAAATAGGAATGATGCAACAAAACAGGATTTGACCTGGCTACAATACCCTCTCCATCAGATTACAAAACCAAGACTAATTCGATAAGCAATTCGATTATGTAAACACACGCTGCTTTTATAATTTTACACACTTATCAAATCCAACAATCTACACCTGATTTTGTTATCTTTACCGATTGGCCGATTTGACAACGCAAAAATGCCCCCATGCTGAGAAACAATCATCGTGTTGTTATATATAAGCTGAGATTTTGTAAATTCTGGTTTAATGATACCGCTTTGATAAAGCTATTGGCGGCATTAAATAGCGAAACGTCAGTAAAAACAACAATATCGTTTTGTTTTTCATTCATTGGGAAATACAAAAACAACTTTATTATAATGAATATCGTATACCTAATGCCCAAATTTTTTCAAACTGTTAAAAGTGAACTTGGTTTGGACATATTTTAAAAAAGTACAGAAAACAAAAAGCTACTTGGATGATGAACCGTTCAACATTGCAATTTCTAAGTATACTCACACCATCTTTTGACTTTGTAGATGGGGGCTAGCAATTGAAACCAGGGGATTTATGGGTGGATATACCTGCAATCTCTAGTGACTGATGGTGTTCCTACTGAAACGTAAACCCAGTACTTGCCGTTTCAAGCGTCAAAGCCTTAGTCAGTAAATCACAAGGACTGTGAATACCACTTCCTGGGCAATAGATATTACTTATCAGTGGTTTAAGACAATTCTGATTGCCCTGCTGATCGATTGATTAATTGATTACGACGCTATGTTCGGCTTCTATTGATATCTCGCATCCTTGTGTAGATTCTTTAATGAAAGGTGATATTCCTCACCAAGGTAATCTAGTGAGTAAAACTTTGGTGTCTGATTCTCATTGGGAACACAACGACTTACTGGGAACGCAGGCAAGTGAAGTTACACATCCTGGATCCAAATGCCAGTCACTTCCCGCCAAATATTATCATATTAATCTTTGGACATCGCTGAAGCATCAGTACTTGCAGCGAACACGTTAACACAGGCTGGATATTTCGGTCTAGCCAACCAAAACAAAAAACAATTGTAATTTAACAATCCTCCATCTGTCAGCAAGGCGAAAAGCAATCAGTAAGATGCAAATGTGAGCATTGATTAGTAACCATCTTTGATATATATTACCTATTCCTGTCTGTCATCTAACCAACTCGTAGAAATCCATTGATCGACAAATTCAGCTGCCAATTTATTCACAGTTCGCGGAATAAAATTCTTACTGAGACAGTCTATAATTTAATAGCCCTTATTTCATGTTCCTTCCAAATGCACAAACTCACTCACATGTACATGCGAGAGCACATATGCTGAATAAACAGAAAGGAGGATTTGTGGCAGCTCACATTTCAAGGAATTTGTAGTGTAATTGCTCGCCCATTTATTTTATTAATAATAGTATTAATCTGGACAGATGTTTTTATTGTGTATAGTACACAATTTTCAAGCATTTATTTCTTGTGCATAATCTTCAAGTGATAGAACAAACGCCAGGACATCACATGAATCAATCTTGTTCCATCCAAAACATGCTGCATAACTTTACGCGATTTATCTTCCATTTTATTTACAAATTTCATAGCAATATGTCGAAGTCTTTCTGAAAATATGCTTGAGAGTAAAGTTACGAATCCTGAAAGTAGTTAGATTGTCAAGAAAATATGAAATGCAGTAAGTCTCATGGACTGTGACGGTTGAAAAAAGCCTCGTAGCCTATTAATTTAAGCACACCGGTAGTTACGCAGCCGCTATGGAATTTCACCTATCTAAAGTTCAAGATACTGCCAAGTTGCTGCGTATCGTTGAAGCGATTATCATTAACAAATAAAGCCAAATTTATGCATCGAGAATGCAATCATCTTCAGTCTTGTCTAATCATTATAAATTAATATAATTATGTCCTTTCCGTTTATATTCGAATATTAAATTGTTTATGCAACTGACATGAACCAACGAAATGGAATGACGTCATTTCATCTTGTTCAACGCCTTACATTCATACATTTTTAAGGTATGTCAAGGAAGTAAGGTATGTAAGGAAATCTTAGACCTAAGCTTCGTGCTAGTTGGAACGATGCACGATAGAATTCAGTCTGCACCAATGGAAGGACTAGGCACATCACACTAGTTACTAGTGTCCAATCAAAGTATCAACTACAGTCCTAAAGTAGGTCAGTTGTGAGCTCAAAAGGCTCAGTGATAATGTCTCTAACAGCATCGTTGGAGGGCATGGGTTCGAATCTCAGAAGGGCTATGAGTTCCCTCAAGGTAGCAGATACGCCTTACTGACGAGTGTTAACTAGCACGAAACCCAGGTCAGGCAAGGCTTCCTGCCAACTGCCTCCAACCATCTAATGACTCCTTTTGTTTTGAAATACAGAGACACGAAAGAACTACATCAGAACAGAGAATTCAAGATGTGATATCGATTCACTGGAAATCTAAGGAATCCATATTCAATATTAGACTTCGGTGTGTATTAAATTATTGATCAGACGTCGAGTTTTTGGAGACGATATGGATCCAAAACTACACACTAGTCAGATGAGTGGTGGGGAAGACTCTCGGCTTAAAAATAAATAGCCATCCAACGACTGCTGTTATTCAATAATCCCTTCGATTCCTGTAAAATTTCCATAATCAAGCCAATCATATCACTGCGAAATCAACTTCCAACCAGTTAGATTATTAGTCATTGGAATACTGAAGAATGATGGAGCTTGGAAATTTGGAATTATATGACAATTTTACCACCTTCTGTGTTCACTGTTGAAGAACACAAAATTAGTACTTAATGGCTATCCAGTACTTCCTGGTATCCACGGGTCCTCAAAATTGATATCAGTCAGGGATCAAGCTTAAAACTAATCAAATCCACACAAATTAATACTCAGAGACGTCCTCCTTCTGTCAGTCGTAAATGCAACACTTTCACCAGTATACATCATATTCTCTGCATTTCATATTATTTTAAGCATGTAACCATGTTAAAAAATCATTACTCACTCACACACAGATTTTCAAAGACGTTTCAAGCTGGTGCTATGATTTTTTGGAGAAAGTCCAAGAGAATCTCCGTGTTCGATGAGTTTAGGTGAACATAGTGGAGAAACAGTGAAGATTAAGATTCCTGGCAAACAGAAACATCATCAACAACAGACAAAAATCAGCATAAATGGAAGAAATCTGAAAGAAGCAACCTCCTTCACCTACCTACCAACCAACCTGGGAAGTATCGTTTCAACTACAGACGGATAAAACTGATGAAGACTTCAAAGCGAGGATCAGGGAAGCAAGGCAAGATTTCATTACTCCCAAGTCTGTGTGCAGATCAACAGCACTCCGTATGAAAAATAAGATACGAAATTTCCAATCCAATAAGAAGTCAGTGCTACTCACTTTATGGATCAGAAACTTGGTGTCGCACCGCTTCACAAAGGGCATTTTGAACAAACTACACACCTTCATCAACAGCTGTCTTTGCTCGATACTAGTCAAGATCGGATAGTTAGAAAAGATCAGCAACAAGGATCTCTGGCAATGAACAAACCAACCTTGCAGGAACCGATTGTGCAAGAAATATGCAGGAATAAATCTGATAGATTTGCCAATCCATCGCTCGGATGAAAATCAAATGGGAAGCAGTGAGTTGGTCGTCACTGCGAGGGTGAAGTTACATGGCGGTGTTGATGTGAATAGGGAATGAAAGCCTGTGGCAGACATGGGGCCAGATGAAAACGTTGGCTAAGAACCAAACCCAACAGAGACGTTTGGCTGAATCCTTATGTTCCTCTACTGGAAATAATAATAATGGATGAGTTACTATTGCTTCAAGTTTCGCATTACAATGGGGTAAAACCCATTAACTAAATGTTCTACAAAGAATGGTCCTCTAGGCGGAGTCTATTCCCGTTCTGAGTGGAATATAGGGCTTTAAGCTTTAAACCGTAAAGCATCACCCTTTTACTATGTGGGGTCATCAGCCTCTCAACGAACTCCCACTGAACTTTCTCACTATTTCAGACTGACTCCGAATAAGTGCGATTTAAAAGAGTGTCGTCTAGGAATCGAAACTAGGCCACGTGCAATGTGGTTGGCGAGTATTCTATTGCTTGAACTATCAATGGAAAAACACGAATGTCATGTCCAGTAACCATTTAATCGTGTCATTATATGCGCATGGAATACAACAAGAGGATAATAGACACATAAAGCGACAGAGAAACCAGGAAAGTAGGAGACAGTTAGTGAGCAGGGCAGGGAATTTCAACAGCTCAGAAGGTCTCATTTCCATCCATCAAACTATGAATAAACATATGCATATATATATATATATATACTTAGGCTTTTATGTAGGAAAACAACAACAATGTTAACAGGCATGTCAATAGATAATACCTACAACTAACTCTTTATTTATTTATTTATTTATTTGTATGTTTACGTGTATGTAACTTAAAGTAAGAAAAGTTATCAGTTAATGTGATCATCTCTTTTAAGGGTTATTGATTTTTCCTGTAAGTTTCTTCGTTATGTCCCATTTAGATACATACATATATGCATGCTAAATGACAATATGTATCATAAAACTCATGGTAAAAGAACTTAAAAAAAACTGAAGGAGAATAAAACCATTAAACTTACGAAGTTAAGGAATAGAAACCGAACAGACGCGAACGTACCAATCCTCCTGACATGAGCAGTAACATGCTTAAAAGGAAATTCAGATACTCTATTTCATCATGCGCTGACATCAGTTAGAGAACTATTGGAAAACCAGTTGCACGGAGTACTGAACAGCTACTTGTTTTGGCCTACCCACCACCAGACTAGCAAGCTCATAGATCAGTAAACCACTAGGACCCAATCCAATGGCTAGCCCATGAATTCTAACTTCTGCCAATTCACGATGAGCTAACCTTGCACCCTTGTTTGAACCCCAACCAGTGGATTCGTGCTGATGAAGAGTCCTAAAATAGGAGGAAACAATTGGTTGTCCAGTACTCCCAGGTTTTCCAATGGTTCTCCAACCAATGTCAGCTCATGATGAAATCCTGTTACCAATCAGTCAAATCCCTGCAAAGCAATACTTGAATTCGGATACTCTCAACTCGACCATAACCAGAAGGTGCAGAGTTCGAGCCCTAGTGGTGGGTGCCTACTGGTGAACTGGAGACCCAAACTGGGCTTAAACAAGTAGCTGTTCAGTACTCCTGCAAATGGTTTTCCAATGGTTTCCCAACTCATGCTACCTCATGATGAAATCCTATTTATTCAACAAATGTACAGAAGCAAACTCAGACAGTTTGAGAACACTCTGAGAAGATCATTGATGGACATCACAAGCCAGGCACGTTGTCCAGTAAAACACGAATGACAAACGCCTTGTCGGATATGGTCCCGAGAGTGATATAGATGAAATCACGTGTAGAAGAAATGAAGAAAGCGTTCTGGCAGCCATCGATCCATCTAAAAGAAAAGTAGAAGATCAAATGCAGTTGAGATGAGCTGCTGGAGTTGAATGTTTCACGCAAAATCTCATGAATTATTAATTACAATAATCGCTAAGTCATCTCATAGTAATCTCCAAATTCAGGCATTAAAGCAAACTTACTTAATTCCCTATTAAATTTTATTGAATTCTCTAAATCACATTTGGATTCAGCATCAAAAGTCGGGCTAAATTTGTGGACAGAATCTATTTTCACTTTATTAGTTTGATTGAAACCAATAAAAATAATTTGAGTATTTTAATCTAAAAAATTTTAATTAGTTTACTAGGTTGATAAAATGCGTCATTTAATTTAGCCTCATGGGAAATTAACAACCATACATATATATTACTTTGTTTATCTGAAGGGAAACGAAATTACCGGTAAACAGTCCTGTCATTGTCACATCTTGACAAAAAGCCTCAACATCTACACGAATCACTTCAGTCTTTTGAAATTTTCACAAAATGGTGTCACCCATTGTTCAGTTATCAATGTTCAATGTCCAACTTTAATACAATACTTTAATACAATGTTCATCATCTGATTTTAATACTAGAATGGCGCTTTTCAAATATAATCGTGCCTCTTTTTCAGTTTACCGCATCTGTCGCCACAAATCTTTCAGCTTTAATCTCTGCGCCTTGTTCAACAACAACAACACTACAGACCTGTGACGTAAACAAATAAAAATTTGAAAGAAAACCTGAGAAATTATCAAACAAGATTTCTGTGGCACATTTTCCTCAAACAAAGGAACAAAATCATAACTCGTGTTTTTTTTTATTTTTTCAATCAGGCTTGACATTTTATGGTGTTGATAGGCAGGAAGGGGATTTTCTTTCTGTTGTACATCAGATTGAGTGTTTTTGATTTCACCTGCCCAAACTTAAAAAAGAAACAATCAATATATGAGCATGAATTTGTAATTAATCAGGGGATTTATCGAATAATATTGAGTTATTTACCTTCTATAAGAAAGGTGTAGTGTCGGTGGCACAGCGGTTAGGACACTCGTTGATCATGTATATGGTCCGGGTTTCGATCCCCAGCCACTGACACTCTCCTTTACGTCGCTAAGCCAGTAATGAAAGCTGTTAAAGAGGAAAGGTTTGGCATGAGGCTAGCTACATCATTCTGTAAAAATAGACACTGCTACAGAAACTTCAAGCCTCTAGCTTGATGCCGCCCTATGTTCCGCTGGGAATGTGTAGGAGAAAAAATAAGATAGATGTAGGTGAGATGGTATGTGGTCATGTCATAGCGACAGTAAGAGGTCATATATTGTGCCTAATACCTACATTAGTGTTTAGGGAATGAACTTCTCCAACTAATAGGAACCCAAGAATATTCGACATCTCTTTTCTTCTACCTTTATACTACTTCATAGAGTGCATCAGTAGTTCAGTCATGGAATTATCGTCCATCATGCTTGTGATCCGAGGTTCTGTTGTCGTCTGATGCAATCCCAACTCTCATATGGCTGATAGCAATTCTAGGAAAGAGTGAAGGTTGAGTGTGAATCTCACTCTATGATAAAAGAACACGACTGGTACTGAACTATAGGACCCCAAAGATGAAGCACTATTTTCCAGTAAGAAGGTAATAGGAGTCGAAGAAAATATACTCAATTTCTTACAGCCTAAGAGGTAAGTTATAACACGGTTAGGTCCTCCGTGTCACTTTCTGTTTGCTAAGCTGAATAGTTTAATGGGTGATACACTGTAAAAAAAAACATTATACAGATCAAAGTGGACATCCACTTGACCTTCGTATCCAAAAACACAAACTGTCATGTAAAAATCGCCACGACACACGTTTCCTCACATTAATGAATGCAGACAATTACGGACAGGATTTCGACTGAAAATATGTACAAATCTAAGACAAGAGATGCAGTAAAACTGATAGGGAAGTAATCCATAAAAAGCTTAATACCCAGATGAATCTAAAATCTGCAGACTCACTAACAAGGGTCACATTTATTAAACAGTAAAATAGATGTCACACAGACAGAATGTCAACTATCAGAATTACAAATCTACCAGCAGCAATACAAATGGAGAAGAGAGTGAGGACGTCTTCTAAAAAACAGTCAGTCACGTACAAGATTATCCGGGAAGACACCAGATAAACTCATACAGAATTTTGAAAGCACATTTCACACTAGAGTGAAATCAGCAATTAACATCCCATCTGGAAAGATAAACAAAGCCTTGTAATTAAACCACTTCTATCGGACAAAACAAAATAAACCAGTAATATCCACCTGAGCTACTTATCTCAAATTATTTCTAATCCAAAGCATTTCAACAAAATGCCAATTTACAATCAGCAACGAACTAATTCTCATAGTGAGAACAATACACGTAGATAAGCGAAGAGTCTCTTTCAAAGACGAATTTATTTTTATAGGTGTACAATCGCAAATATATGTGTTATTTTGTATGTATATGTACATTAAGTTTGTCAAACAAAATTACAATTGGTTATGGTTATTTTAACTAAACAGGTGAAGATTGGTAATTGTAGTTACGCAATACTAAATCAGTCAAGAAAGTTGGATGTTAATGAAATTAGAGTAGTAACAAAGGTGATGAGTTGTCACACACCGTTGTTAAAAAGTAGTTATGTAGTAATAAGAATAGTGTGATGAGTGATTTTTACTCAGGATACACATAGGAACAAAGAAGAGAATACGAAATTACGTAAGATTTCCAAATGAATACAAGAATTATAAGCAATTAAAGAACAGGCGAGAAAACAAAATCAAGTCATCAAAATCAAAAACGTTGTTACCATGACAGTAGAAATAGTTCAGTGATCCTCCTTTGTATGCACAGCTCTGGTTTTTCCATGTGAATGGCCAGAGCTTCAGCGATACAAAGAAGACTAAACCGTATTGCCTTTGGTAGGTTATTCGTGATTACTTTAAACCAGGAGGCGTTTGTTGAGATGGAATGATAAGTATTAACCAGGTGTTCAATTATCGCACTCCTTATTGCACCACTATGTTGGTTAGTGTTCTTGAATCCTCTTGGACATGGTGGGCGTCAAATGACCGATGTGCCTGGCTCTACAGTAGCAGGTGAACTGATATGTCCACATAAAAGATGTCAGATGCGAGATCTCGTCCTTGAGGTTTCTGCAGATCAGTAGGTGACTGGAAAGCACTATTCTCAGCATTGCTGCAAAGAATGTTCATCTCAGAGATCATGTGATCCCTTTCTTGAGAATATCGCTTGCTAAATCTCCCTTGAAATCCAAGTTCATGTAGAGTTTTTTTTTAGTGGCAAGTGAAGTTTCATTTCTTCAAATTCTTGGTTTGATATTTTTTTTTTGTCAATGAATCGTATTGGGTATCCATTTCGGATGAAGATTTCTCTCAGAATATCTATTTCCGTTTCTAGAACATCATAACTACAGATGCATCGGATGCGGGTGGCAAGCGATTTAACTAAATTTCGCTTCTGGTGAATGGGTACCCAGCTATAGAAGTTAATTCTCATAGGTTGATTTTCATGAACTATATTGTGATTACAAGCTACAGCAACCTTTGCAAACATTAGATTCGTCTTTTTCTAGTTTACTACTGTTCAATAGTACACAACCATAACCCGGCCAGGAGTCGAACTCATAACCTCAAAGTTACTGATGAATAGTTGCGAACTGGAACGAAACAGTCATCCAGTATTTCTTGGTTTTCATCGATTCTCCAAAATGAAGTGCATTTGTGACCTGCTTTGGGAAGAAGCTAACACACTACAACTTACTTCAATACTTCAGTGTAGATTTCGCTGTAATTCTGCACCACTTAGAGATCACTGACAAACAGGTTGCACAAGACTTGTTTCACCCTGATATGTGACTTTACAGCAGTGTACACTCGTGACTTTCAAGTTAATAATAATAATAATAAAGCAAAAATTATTATTATTATTATACGAGACTAAGCTTGTTCACCATACAACTGCTTGTGCTGGAAATCAATCACCTGCGAACTCCAACCTCTGTCAATTTGTAATAAAACTCTATTCCTAACCAGCGCTATCAACAGTCACTGACTTAATTCGCCTTGATATGCCCATTGGTGTCTATTGGATTGATGTATTGATGCTGTACTGAGAAATCGTAGTCATTGGAGTTCAACAAGTCAAGGTGATCCAGATGTTTATCAAAACCATTGGATGAGGATTAGGCTACATCATGAACTGACTAACACCAGATGGAATTCACGAGTCGCTCATTTCCAACCCTAGTGATTGTGACCAGAGAGCTTCAGCTCATAACCTGTGGATCTTAGGTTCTATCCTTCATTGTGTCATGGATGCACACAGCTGAAGAGCCCCATACTGAAATAGAACAGACATCCATTACTTCCTGTCTTCCAACGACTACTGTCCCGTGTTTGACTCGTGACGAGAAATTTACATTGAAACAGATTTGAAATGTTACACAGATTTATGGTCTAAATACTATGATACTAGGTACTGTAAACATGCACTTCGTGTAAGAAGCAAAATGTGGTACTCAATATTTTTTCTGATGATTATCGATCATATTTGAAAGAATTTGCTGTTTGTTCGTATTTTCAAAATGCATTAGCATGTCAATGATGAGTTCTAAGATAACATAATATGGCCTACTACTAACTAGCTCTCTCTCTCTCATTTAGAATCAATAACTACAGACCCAATTTACGATCAGTCTTTCAGTTAGCCTCAGTGTATATGAGATATTATGGTGATAATAACATAATACTAATATAGACGTCAAAAATACGGTTCCTTCTGCATAAATTGTAAGTATGGATTATAGGAAGAGATTTAAGAATAGAATTTAGGAACTATGCTAAGTAAGTAAGAATTCCATAATAATTATTACTATTTCCTTTAATTCCTAGAGAAACATAGGGATTTAGCCGCACATCTCCACTGCTTTAGGTTCTCTGCTAAAGTTTTCACCTGGCTTCAAGTCTGCCCACATGCTTTCATCTGCTCCTCACATGACCTGCACCAAGTCCCCCTCACATTGACGACCAACTCAACGCTTCCCTTTCGGGTTCCACTCGAGCGATGGCTTGTCAAGTGATGTCACTCGATGGTTTCCTCAAAGTATGACCAATCCATCTCCATTTCTTCCTGCCTATTTGCTTCACAATCGGTTCCTGATTTGTTCGCTCATTGCCAGAAACCCCCGTTTCTGATCTTTTCTGGCCGGCCATCTGATCTTGAGTTTTGAGCGAAGACAACTGTTTATGAAGGTCTGTAGTTTATTTGAAGGGCTCTTCATGACGCGTTAAGTCTCTGATCCGTACAGCAAGTAGCACTGACTTCACATTTGAGTTGAACATCCGGATCTTATTTTCATTTTCATTCTGAGAAATGCTGCTGATCTACACACAGACGTGAGAGTAATGAAAGCTTATCTTGCTTTCCTGATGATCCTTGTTTTGATGTGCTCGTTAGTTTCGTCTGCCTGTAGTTGAAAGGATGCTTCTTAGGTAGGTAGGTGAAGGAGGTTGTTTCTCTCAGATTCCTCCTATTTATGCCAGCTAATTGTTGCCTGCTTGCATATTTTCCAGTTTTTTCGGAAATCAAACATATATCGTCGATGACATCCATATCCTCTAAGTTTATATGTGGGTTCATTTTATGCCTGTTTCCTCACTGCCCGCTGTTTGTCGCATTACACATTCTACTGCAATCAGGAAAATCATTGGCGATAGTAGACAGTCAGCTTGTCTACCATTTTACTTGTTTTTAATATCAAAACATTTAAGCTGATCAGTCATAAGTAGTGTTGAAATATAATTTTTTATCACCTCTTGAAAAGGCGACATTTACAACTTTAATACTGTTTACGTGATGGCGGCTTACATATATATATATATATATATATATATATATATATATAATTTCTTTGCGTTCCCGCTGGAACAGAGGGCTTCAAGCTTTAGTGACGTAAGGACAATACTTAGGCGCTGTGGTAAAGCAGAATTCCATTATGGGTGAAATGTTATTGTGACAAAGTGTCACACAGTGTTATGTATTAAACATTACTGTGTAACACTGTGTGACTTTATCCAAATAAAATTTACCGCGACGGAACTTCAAGCTTTAGCTATGACGATTCAGCTGCAGTGGTGTATTTTAAGGCGTGGTGCTGCTAGTCTCACGCCCAACTTCTCATCTATATCGATATTATAACCAGCTATGCATTGAGACTCGAGGCTTGCAACGCGTGCATGCTTGACCAGCACTTTACCAGTGAACCTCCAAGTCAACGTGATGGCTTATATATTTATTGTTATTTAATGTTCTTTTAATTTTCAAGTGGATTAAAAGGCGTCTGCAGCAAATATCCACTTTTTGTCATTTTTTATAGTCCTTTCTAGCTTGTTCCACAAATGTCCGAAGTCTTTCATCTACTTCCCACACATTATCTACCAGTGTCAACCTCAGAACCATGTCCAACTCATGGTTTCTCATTCAGATTCTAGTCAAGCGATGACCTGAAATTACGCGCGATATCATTTCATAATCTTCTCACAGTGTGTTCGATTCATCCTCATTTTCTCCTGCATATGTGTTAAGCGATAGATTCTTGTTTTTTTGATTGCACACTAGTCAGTAACTAGTGTAATGTGTCTAGTCCTGTCAAGTCGGTACAGAGTGAATTCTATCAGTCAAGCTTGCAGTGTGGCCACCATGCCACTAGGTGGCTTGCCATTACAGTGCACTGTGAGATGTTGGTATTAGATAGTTGAAAGCAATCAGCAGGAAGTCTTGGACCTAGGTTTCGTGATACATGGCACTCGTCAGCAAAAGACATGAGTTCCTTCAAGGTGGTTGCAGATACGCCTTGCTGATGAGTGCCAACTAGCACGAAACCTAGGGCCAAGGCTTCCTGTGGCCGATCGCCTCCAACCATCTGATCAATTCTTGATTTTTTTTTATTTCATGAATCTCTTGTTGCTTATTTTCCCTGACCTGCTTATCTTCAGTAAGGAGGCAGCGATAGCAACTGTTGATCAAAGTCTGTACGTGATATGAAAAGAATTTTGTGATGTGCAAAGTTTGTCAATCATACAGAAGAGGTGATAAAACACATTGTGTACAAAAATCCAAATCTCGTTCTTTATTCTGAGTGCAAAAGATTTACAAACTGACTTCACGGTGATGAAGGTCTTGTTTCCCCTTTCGCCTATCAGTGCTAACTGCCTGTGGTTGAAGCGACGCTTCATAGATTACTGAAGGAGCTCATGATTAATACTCGAGTGTATAATTTTTATTTTATTTTTTTATTTTTGATTACAGCTTGATTCCACACCGTAGTTTTGGTACAAGTATGGAACTTTCAGCATGGATGTCGGTAGCCTGAATTTCACAGGCTCACCATAGATATCAAGTGTGCGTCTTCAGGGGATCGAACCTCGAACTATGTGCATAGTCGGCGAGAGCCCTAACCACTGTGCCACTGATGCACCGTCCTATTCCAATACTTATCCGCCTCATACGCCTGAATCATCGATAAGGTGGCGATATTTTCAGCAGGACATTAATCTTGTAGACAACGTTTAAAAAAACCGAAGTATGACGGGAGCCTTCTCATCAAAAAAGCGAAGTATTTTAGGAATTCCATACATACTCACTTTGAACACTTTTCATTCTACAGATCTCTTAATAAATTTCGTGTTGATATGCACTATGAGTCAGTTAACAAAGAATAAATCAAGACAATAAATATTTCACTAGCAAAAATCACATAAAACTGCGAATAAACAGAGTAATAAAATTTTTTATTTTGCACTTCCCGTAGAAAAGGTGCACAGGAAATACAACTCATCTCACTAATGTCCACATTAATATCTACTTAATGCTGTGTGATAGGGCATCGTGAATTATAGTCATTATTATTATTATTGTTATGGCTAGAAATGAGGGTCACAAACTTATCATAATTTTAGCGATAGATTAACTTTTTGTTCTCAAGCGTTTGAGGTTTTCCTTTTTTTCAAAAATTTCTTCATATCTCACTCCTCCTTCCTACTGACTTTATGGTTAACTGAAAATACTATCAGCTGATGTGTGCATTTATTTTATTTTTTTTTTTTTATTTTTTTATTTTGGAACAGCTTGATTCCACACTGTATTTTTGGTACAAGTATGGAATTTCAGCGTGGATATCGGTAGCCCAATTTCGCAGGCCGACCATAGATATCTGGTGTGCGCCGGTGGGCTCGAACCCGGACCATGTGCATGGTCGTTGAGAGTCCTAAATTGTGCCACGACGCACCTTCTCACTTCTCACCATCTGCCTTATCTCTCCGATTGTAATTTCGACATCTTTATCCATTCCGCCTCTAGTCAAAACAATGCTTCACATATCAGTGAAGAGAAATGACGGTTAATACTGTAATTTAGCGCGAGTAGATCGTTTTACTCTGAGAGTCTATAGCTTTATATCCCTGTATCCTCGGGGGCTTGATAGTATTTCCACCGGAATCCTTAGGATATTACACAACTTTTCAAACACCGAAGTGTCACGACAGTCATCTCCACAGAAAAGTGAGAAAGTTAAAACGCATGGCCAAACAAACTAACTCTAAACAACATTAGTTATTCCGCCGAGTGTGCATGTTAATTTTATGTTAGTATATATAACATGAGTTATTTATTTAGTGCAGCATAAATCAGGACAATTAATACGATGCGACTAGCAAAGCACATAAAATTATGTGGATAAACAGAGTAATAAAAACTTTTACTTAGTACAGGAAATACAATTCATCTGAGTACTGTCCATTTTACTTTCTACTCAAACGTGTGTTAGTACATCGTGAATTATTCTTATTACTATGCGTATTATGGGATTTTAACGAAAAGTCACGAAACTGTCAGAATTGTTGCTACAGGGGAGGTGTGTTCACAGACGTTTGAAATATATTTACTTTTTTCAATAAATATCTTCATACCTCACTTCTTCTTCTTTTTGTTTATGACGATTTTATGGTTTACTCAGTATTGCTATTAGTTGATACTTGCTTGCATTTATGATGCATTTCCTTCCACGCGTTCTATCCCTTATCTTCACTGAGTTTAATAATTCATGCATCTAGGTGACATTATACAATTAAGTGTCTATCATGTCTGTGTGTGTGTGATTTGCTTAGACCAGAAGAAATCGTTCATCTCGTAAACTCTTTCTTCGATACTCACTCTTACGACTACTAATACTACTACGAAAACCACCCCATATTTTACACTCTCTGTATTTCTAGAATCATTAATTTATCACATAAATGTCTCTCAGGTAAGATTGACAGAGTCATAAAAATCTTGTCCGCATAAAGTGTTAATAAACAAACGCTTTTATTATTCAGTTTGCACAATAGGTAATAAATAAAGTTCCATTGTTATTCAAATATAAATAGACCAGTTTTTACCTAAGGTTTCATACTGACTGTTAATTGAGCATAATGCACCGAATAGTGACTAGTTAACGCTTTAATTTTGATCATTATCCGTACTGTTTATTAATATTACTGTCATCGTTGTTATTAAGTTTGTTCACAAACTAACTTTAGTTAGAGAAGTATTGAAAATGTGGGTAGTGCTAGTTGAGAGTTGATTAGCAGTTTGAACACATGACGTCAGTAGGTATTGTACTCACGACCGTCAGGTTATCAGTCGTCAATTTTTTCGGCCATTTAGGTGGAACCCAACCGAGATTAGTTCGTAGTCACACCAAAGGTCAATGAAATCCCTGTAACAGCTGCATCTAAATTATTATTATCACTATTACTGAGATCACATATATATATGTTCCAAGATCCGATTCCTGTCCTATTAACTTGTGAAACTCGCCTAGTTTACCAAACACTAGGGGGTTGACAAGTGACTGAAGGTTTGACGTGGAGCCAGCAACATAACCCTGTAAAAAAAATAATGAAACTTCAAAGATTGAGGCCTTATGTTCAAATTGGAACATATGATATGCAATTATTATTTCTATTTAAACGCAACATGGTCAACAGAACACGCTCTACACAACAACAATAAAAATATGATAAACTACAGTGACTGAGGAATGATGTCATTAAAGACGGCAAGTATCCCTATCAACTATATTTAAGAGATAATTTCTTTTTAAACAAAGCAAGAACTACAGTTTTTGCAGAATAATGTGGTACCATCAGTGTTTATTTCGTCGCCTTCTCGTTAGCTGCTTACAGGTCAAAGACATCATCAAATATATCTACAGAAACAATTTTAACATACTTGCACAGAGTTCATTTTAAACAAAAATCAATCGATCATTATATGCATAAAGTAATAATATATATATATATATATGTAATATTAAACACTATTCCGAACAATTCACTATGTAACATGAAAGTGACGGTGAGTTTCACTTCCTTGACATTGCAACGGAAAGCCTAGAAGATGGTAGTCTTCAGAAGTCAATTTATCGAAAGCCTACATGGCCATGACAACACTTACATTTCAATAGCTTTTGTCCGAATAGCTTCAAACGCAGACTAGTCAAGACTCTGTACTATGGAGCGAGGAGAATATGCTCTATAGAGAAATAAGAGGAAGAATTTCAGTTTCTTGAAAAGATATTGAATAGCAGTGGGTACCCTCAAAGGTTCATCAACAAGTATAGGAGATCTGAATTTACAAATGTAAAACAAATCACAGTGGAAAAAAGCCAGTCTGCATTCAGCTACATTATCAAGGTGAAAACATTGCAGCGATGATCAACAGAAGGCTGGGTACATCACTAGCCATAGCTCATCCTGCAGCTAAGCTCGTCACCGTCTATCGAACAACTTGCTCATTGATGCAATCAAAAATAGATAAATATCCTTCTCATGTTAACAACTCCAACTGTATATACAAATTTACATGTATCTGCGGGAGCAATTACATTGGAAGGTCATAAAGAAGGGCATATCTATGATTTTCTGAACATGCACCGAATTGCTTACGTCTAAAAGGAACAAATGCTTTCAACAATGCCATTGCTAGGCATCTCCTCGACAGTGGTTATGAGGTGGACGTCACAAGATCGTTCAAAATTATCATTAGGCAAAAGAGCTCAATTCTCCTCAAGTTTGCTAAAGTCATTTCCATGAAGC
The DNA here is from genome assembly GCA_944472135.2 of Trichobilharzia regenti. Classification (NCBI taxonomy): domain Eukaryota; kingdom Metazoa; phylum Platyhelminthes; class Trematoda; order Strigeidida; family Schistosomatidae; genus Trichobilharzia; species Trichobilharzia regenti. Next base: position 97,561,647 of record OX235265.1, read on the forward strand.
GCCTGAAACCTGATTTGTGCGTTCAGAAAGAAGCGGCTATCAGTCTTTCCTTCCCCAGCCTGGTAACTGGATATTTTCATCTCTCTTTCATGTGAATGCGTAATGCTGAAAAGGTTCCATTGTGTTTGATTATTATCGTTCGGAATAGTGTTTAATATTATATATATATATATATATCTTATTACTTTATGCATATAATGATCGATTGATTTTTGTTTAAAATGAACTCTGTGCAAGTATGTTAAAATTGTTTCTTTTAATATATTTGATGATGTCTTTGACCTGTAAGCAGCTAACGAGAAGGCGACGAAATAAACACTGATGGTACCACATTATTCTGCAAAAACTGTAGTTCTTGCTTTGTTCAAATTCATTATAAGGAATAAATGCATGAGATAATTTGTTTGTAAGTTAGTTTTTCACCTGTCGCTGATTATTCATATTGAGCGAAAATGTTAGGTGTCTCTATGATCCCTTCGAAAATGCTTGAAGACTACTGTGAGGTTATTTTGGTAGGTAGTGAACAGAGTAAGTATTCAGGATGTGCATTTTACGCTTTTGTGGACTCCTATGCAGAACGTACCTGCTTTTCTTCATATACCATCTCTTCTTTATGCTGATTTCATAGTTTACTCAATTTTATTATTGGCTGATGCTCTCATTTATGAAGCATTTCCTTCCACGCGTCCATCCTATATCTTCACTGAGTTTAATTATTCATTTATACAAGTGACATTACAGAGTTAAGTGTCTATCAAGCATGGTGTTATTTTATGTCTTTTGTCTGTGGCAGCACGTGTGGGTGTGATTGGCTTGTAACAGAAAAAATAGTTCTCCTCGTAAGCTCTTTCTTCACTTTTCACTCCTACGACTTCTACTACTACTACTACTACTACTCTACTACTACTACTGTAACAACAGAAGGCAAGAGTCAGGCAACAGTTAATCGGTCGGCCTCTCACCAGCGACCCCAGCACAACCGCCTTTGCCGCCTGCTCCTTGACACCACCCAACGTAGCAACGGCCTCGAAGTCACTGAAGAAGCTCCGTATGCCTCCTTCTTCAAACGCAATTGGCCATAGGACCTTCATTGTTCGGAGGCAGCGACAGCAATTGTAACGACAGAAGGCAAGAGTCAGGCAACAGATAATCTATATGTTAACTGTATCCGCCTACGCAAAGTCTGCTGTGGTTGTTTGTTGAATCAGTCTGTGTTCACATTTTCTCACGACCAATATTTGGGACGCAAACATTGACGTCAATTATTGTCTATCAGTTTGGCTAGCAGCCTGCTCTCACCGCACTACTACTACACTACTACTACGAAAACCACCCCATATTTTGCACTCTTTGTATTTCTAGAATCATTAATTTATCACATAAATATCTCTCAGGTAAGATTGACAGAGTCATAAAAATCTTGTCCACATAAAGTGTTCATAAATAATCTTCTTTAATTATTCAATTTGCATAAAAGCGAGATTAACTAAAGTGTGATTAGGATTCAAATAGAAATAAACCAGTTCACCTGAGGTTAGAATGGTATGGTCATAGTGTACATTATTAGTGATTATATACCGCTTTTACCGACATCATTATTAATTTTATAATTACCACTGTCATCATGCTTTTATCACTGCTCGATTTCAGTTAGGGAACCAGTGAAAAACGGAGAGACCCTTTGCATGGAACTTATCATTACTACGCCCTCATGACTTTCTTTACCATGGTTTTAACCTAAAACCATTTGATTACAAGATCAGCTCGTTGTCCATTCAACCATCGAAACATAATTTAATAGTCGCGCCTAACAATTCTAACTTCTGTGAATCTGCAATATTTAGTGACCCCTGATGGTATCATGACAACGTCCTGCTGATAAGTCATGAACAAGGAAGAAACAGCCATCGAGTACTCCTGCCTAAGTATTCTGTAGATAGTCAACTGAAGCTATTCATAAACAAACTAGAAATTAATCGAATTCCAGCAACCAAACTTAAAAATATTATTAATATTATGATTTGGATCATAATGTGCTCAGCGGTTCAATCAATTTATACTATATATATATATATATATATATATATTTATCTTCACTGATTGTAATGATTAACAAATGTAGGTGACAATACAGCGTTGGGCATCCGTCAAGCTTAGTGTCACTTTAAGTCTCTTCTGTGTGAATGTGTTTATATCATTCTTTTCGACTAAAGGTTGTCTTCTTTCTTTCCACAATGTCTTCTATATTCATCGTCAGTTTTACTAGGCATAAAATGGACCCTAAAGAAAAACTTGGAGGATCTGCAGTTCGCCGATGTGATTTATATGTCTGATTTCCCACTCATTTGAAGAATTGGATGTGAAAAGCAAGAGAAGAAAATTGCAGAAGAAGCATCAAAGGTAGAACTACAGGTGAACATAGAGAAAATGGTGGTGATGATGAAGATTTTGATGTGGTTTTGTTCTCTGAGCTGGATGGTTAGTTTGTGAAGCTTTCATCACCTTACTGGGTGACATCTTCAGCGCATACTTCAATCACTTGAAGTGAGCTTTTAGATTTCTCCACGAGTTTATTAATCATCTCGCCTGATGACCTTGGACGTGATTAGTTGTTTGTGTGTGTTTTCACACCTTCTAGGTTACTTGTATTGGAACCGGTTGTTTCTTTGACTTGAACTTTGACCCTTTGTGTGTGAAATTTCTTTCTTATTGGTTGATAAACTTTGTCTATCTCGATGTGTCTATTGATTGATGATTCACTGGAATGTCAAGCTTCTAAAAATTCTCTAGCATTCTTGTTATTTCCTCTGTCTAATATTTGAACGTTGTCCCAGTCGAATTGATGTCCGTAGTTGTCTGTGTGTAGTGAAATGAGGGAGTGGATATCATGTCTTTTGACGGCTAGCTTATGATCGTGGATACGAAGACGAAGGGGACGTCCACTTTGGCCGATGTAGTGTTTTTTGCAGTTGTTACAGTTTATTTTGTAGATGATGTTGGTTTTGTCTTCGTTCGCTGTTGAGTCTTTCGGTTGACATAGAATTGAGTGTTAGAGAATTTTTAGAAGCTTGGCATTCCAGTGGATCATCAATCAATAGACACATCGAGATAGACAAAGTTTATCAACCAATAAGAAAGAAATTTCACACACAAAGGGTCAAAGTTCAAGTCAAAGAAACAACCGGTTCCAATACAAGTAACCTAGAAGGTGTGAAAACACACACAAACAACTAATCACGCCCAAGGTCACCAGGCGAGATGATTAATAAACTCGTGGAGAAATCTAAAAGCTCACTTCAAGTGATTGAAGTATGCGCTGAAGATGTCACCCAGTAAGGTGATGAAAGCTTCACAAACTAACCATCCAGCCCAGAGAACAAAACCACATCAAAATCATCCACCTGAGCTACAAATCTTCTCTATCATATGATGAAAATTCCTGGCCAACAGTAATAGCAACAACAACAACAGACAGCAATCAGCCGCAATGAATGGGAGGAACCTGAGTGAAACAACTTCCTTTACCTACCGGGGAAGCATTGTTTCAACTACAGGTGGACATAATTGATGAAGATATCAAAGAGACAATTATAGGGAGAGCAAGACAAGCTTTTATTACTATCATGTCTGTGTGGAGGAGATCGACAGTACTCCACATGAAAATGAAAATAAGATCCAGATTTTTAACTTCACTTTTCACATATATCACTTTCAACCTATAAAACCGCATTTATATAGTATATTTTCATTGTATGGAGGATTTCACCATGAACCGACATCAGTTAGAAAACCACTGGAAACCTGAGAGTACTGGACTGCTGTTTCGTCCAAGTTTGGAGTTCGTCCAAGTGCAGCAGTACGCAACCACCGGGGTGCGAACCCAGGACCTTCTGTTTACAAGGCTAGTGAGCTCGTAGACTTTTGAGGTACTGGGACATTATCCAATGTCCATTGCATGAATTCTTTCTTCTGACAATTCACGACATAGCGTGACCATTTCGCAATGCCTTCTTCTATGAGTTACTGCGTTACCTTCAACCTGCTGAACCCTACTGGTCACGACTTCCACTAGAACGTCAGGGTAACTGTGCGTCGGTGGCACAGTGGTTAGGACTCTCACCGACCATGCACATGGTCCGAGGTTCAATGCCCTGCCGACGCACACTGATATCTATTGTGGGCTGATATCCATGCTGAAAATTCCATACTTGTACCGAAAAAACAGTGTGGAATCAAGCTGGAATCAGAAATTTAAAAAATTCTACTAGGAATTCAAAGGAATCACTATGTATTCTGTATTGTTAATTATTTGTTCTTGCAAGGATTTTGTTTGATTGATTGAAGGATTTCATCATGAGATAAAATCAGTTGGAGAACCATCAAAAACCTTGAGCATTTGACAGCCAGTTGTTTCGCCCTATCTTGAAACTCTTCACAGTGCGCACCTCCCACCAGGGTTTGAACCCAGAACCTTCTGATTAGAAGGTGAGCGAGGTCGTATACCATTCAGCCACTGGAACCCGATCCAAATCTCTTGAATGTTATCAATAACATATCTTTTGCAACATGCTGATGATACAGCTTGGGAGGTCTTCACTGGACGCCTATTCTTCTATTATAAATAAATGGAAATTTTTGATCTCATAATTATTATCACTGTTATTACTTTTACTTCTATTATCATTATTACTGTCATCATCATCAACATCATCGTCACCATGGTAACCATTATTTTGTCTACACTGTGTAGTAAACTTTATGCTGTTTATTCATGATAATTGCTGATTACATGCTACAGTAATAAGCCTTTTTTTTGTTGACTTTATTCGACTATTCATTTTTTTTATGCTGCCATGACGTAATCTACCCACCCACTGCCTTTTTAATCTTGATTTTTACTTGTGCTGCTGTCTGTGTAAAACGAAATTCACAGTTATGTGTATTCACACGGTGATTTCATGCCTCATTTGATGTATTCATGTTGCCGTTAGTCCACGAAACTTTCTGTGACTTTCATATGTTTATCTGTCTGTTAGCCTGTCTATCTGCACAGGCATCAAGCAAAACTCCTGATGAGTCCTACTGAAATGGATAAATTCAATAAAATCGCCTGTAATAACGTTTATTTCCTGTTTTATTGACACAATAATCCCACAAATTACATGTTGCGTAATTTTTGTAATAAATTACTGCCTAATGTTTGGTGCAGCCACAGAAATAGAACTATATGCTCAGAAGAAGTAACTGAAGATGAATAAGGCATTGTATATGATATTTTGATAGAAAATAGCTATGCCGATAAATTTATCAAGAAACACATGACAAAGAAAGCGGAAAAGGAATACTCCCTATCTATGAACAAGAAGCTACTTCATACATACGACTTCAATTCAAGGGAGATATACTAAGTGAGATAATTACGAAGAAATTAAGAAAATCAGTTCAGAGGACTTTTAATGCTGGCGAACTACACGTATTATTCTATACACGACCGATGGGGTTATCTCCACTGAAAGATGAAGTACCTAGACTAGTCACTTCAAATTGTTTCTAAAAATTCAACTGCACTTGTGGTGGAGCGATTTATATTGGCCGTCGCTCTAGGAACTTGATTTTTCGTGCTCACTCGAGACATCTCTCACTATGGCTAAGTAAAGGTGTCATGAAAATCATTAACAGTTTGATATTGGACCAAACCTGCCACAAACCCAGCCAGCATTGAAGAACACTTCTCTATAATCTACCGGGTGCCTAATAAATAACCAAAATCATCGAAGCACCACATGCTCCAAACAGCTGAGGCTATTGCAATTCGCCTTAAACAACCAGTGCTCCGTGTTCAAAAGAGGCAAGTCCAGCCCCTACTACTGCCCTGCCTGGCCTTCCGTAGAGAATAAAAATTCATGAATTTGTAATATTACCTTTCCTAATTTTTTTTGACATTCAGCTTATTTTATGTCGATACTAGTAAGCTGTAATTCATCAATATTATTGATCCGATGTTATTTAGACAGCAACATTATTGTTGTTCATAACACTAATTCATTCATTAACTATTATGAATGTATATATATTTGTAGAGTCTGATGATGAAGAGGTTATCGAAAAAAGTACTCTTTGTTTAGTATCCATTCTTTTGAAAAATGTTTATTTCTTGGTCAAAATACCACTATTTCTACTAATGATAAAAGTGGTGATAACTGAGCGTTAGTCATCAAATATAGTACTGTAGGATCTCAAATACACAGTTTCCATGCTTAATATTTTCACAAAAACTGTAAGCCTATAATGTCGACAGTTATTCTCAAGTTTCCAGAACGCTAAAGTGATGAGGTGATTACGTTTAACTTCAACATCTTGGTTGAATTTCGATCAGTAATGAATCCTGCTATCTGTCTATCATCCATGAGACATCGGCACATAAACGACCCAAGTCATAGCTAGCATCAGATTTCCCACCGGGTATGATATTTCAGAATAATTCCTTAGATTCCCATAGACACTTACTAATTAAATAAGTAGTGATTTGATTTTCAACTGTCGTTAAACAATTAACAGGCAGCAGTTGAAACTGCTGGATATTAAGGTGTCTTTCTCGGGATATGAAAGTTCTACTGACAGGGTTATGTATGAACACTGTTGAAAATCCCCATGACAGGGTGAAACAGCTACTCAATGCTCTTCAGGTTTTAGCATTTCCCTTGCTGATGTTATCCTATGACGAAGTCTACTCTGACATCAGTCATATTGTTAAACAGTGACACCTGATATAGAAAATGGTTAGATCAATAAGGCCTAGTCTTAGAGATATATTTTAAACGTAAAACAGTTTACCTTCAAGCTAAGGTGACCACTAAGAGAAGAATATTTGTAATCGAGTTATACATTTTATGAACTGAAAACATATATTCATTATAGACTAAGACTTTGTGAACTGTCAAATAAATGTTTTCGAAAACAAGTTTAATCACCAAGTGAATTCATTTAGAGAGCCCTAAAATCTAAGATCCACTGGAGACCTGTCTCGTCGTACCCCTCAGTAGTACTCATCCATCACCCCACCCGGGTCAATTCTTAAAGCTTTCATGGTACTTGTTAAGCAGTTTGGACGGAACCTATTAGCCTGGGGGTTATAACTTCTGACAATTTGCGATGCTTAGTTCAGCTGCAAGTCAGTGTCATTGATGGGTATTTATTCTCATGCCCAACTTGATTGACTCCGCTATTCATGAAGATACACTGGAACTTTATGCTGGCCACTTCCTGTAGAGGAGTGAAATCAGTAGAATCCCTGAAAACCAACACTTGAGAAGATTTCGCATCAAATAAATTGCAAGTACAGATATCCGCAACACTCCTTACGACCTAGTAATTCAGTATCTCTAAGTAATATCCAAGTGTGGAATTAAATATTTGATTGCATGGAGGATTTCATCACGAGCTGACATTGGTTAGATAACCATTGGAAAACCTGGGAGTACTGGACAGCTGTTTCGTCCAACTAGTTTGTGACTCTTCAGCAGTACGCACCCACCGGGATTCGAACCAAGGACCTTCTGGTTACAAGGCGAGCTCGTAAACTATTGAGCCAATGGAACCCGATCCAATGGTCCTTGAATTCTAACTTCTGCCAATTCACGATATTGCACGACCACTTCGCAATGTCTTCTTCGATAAGTTACTGCCTCATCTCCAACCTGCTGTACCCTACTGGTCACGGCTTCCCACTAGAACCCCAGGTTAGCTGCCTGAATAGGGCCAGTCACTAGTGAGCATCAGATTAATTTTTAAGTATTGGTTTTGTAGGGATTTTGTTTGATTGCATGGAGGATTTCATGACGAGCTGACATCAGTTAGAGAACCACTGGAAAACCTGGGAGTACTGGACAGCTGTTTCGTCCTAGTTTGGGACGGATAATATTCAAATTATAACTCTGATGAACAGTGTTTTTTTTCATTGGTTAAACCTCAGGTCACCAAAAACTAAACTTTTTTCGTGTGAAATCCGAACAGCTAATTCACAACTAATTCGTTTTATCTAGTCGTCATTTATGACCAATCTACAAAGTAGGATAAAAACACCGCCGATTCTCATACTGACTGTTTGGATTTTGGACAGAAAGTATTTAAAGGACACAACATTCTACGGAGTGCCTCTTTTAAAAGTGAAATTTATATAACCAATAGTTTTTTCAGCTTTATTCAAAAAAACTGCGTTTAAACACAAGAGATAATCCTCGGCGTTAAAATGTTTCATGGAATATTTACTTCCTTGTAGAAACTTAAGGTAAAATATTCACCAATAGTACACCGTATGATGAAACGTTATTCTCTCTGTAGTAAAACTCATTCCTCTACGATACGTTTCAGCCATGTTCATCTTGAAGCGTAAAATGGTAAGTTGGATGTCATGTAAAAGTCTGCGTAAGTTCATATAGTGTTTCAGAGTCTGAACAAGAATACTCAAACCAAAAGAAATTTAGATAGCCAGGTTGTTTAGGTAGGCTAGTGTACTATTATATAAATAAGTATGATCACGATTTGATACCAGTCACGGGACTTTTGGAAACCACAGAGTACTGGACGAATATTTCTTTGGTGAAATCTCTAGCAAAACTCATCAATGACTCATCCATCAAGCTGACCATTCAGCCTCTTTAACGCAGTTTAGTGCCGATTCACGATATTTGTATCTTCACCACCAGCCAATGCGATTAAAGAGTATCTGTCTCCACCAAAAACCAAAAAACTCACTCAGGGAGGACAAACTCTGTAGTCTATAGGACCCTGTTGATTGACCCAATTAAACAAAATAATATAATATATAAAATACCTTGCAATCACTGTGAGTTAGGTCAAGTACATAGGTCAAACTAGTAGATCAGGAGTAGCGGAACTGCCAGGACATACGAATTTAGCCAAGGTTAGAATGATTAAACTCACTGAGGATTTAGAGGAAAACTCGGCAATCGCACTGCATGCATTAACACACAACCAAACAATAGGTTGGGTGGGACAGAGTCAAATTCTAAGTAGTAATGCAGGTAGGTGGAGAGAGACAGAAGTTGATTACTGAATCCTGTCTGGTTTATCGAGTCTACACCCAACACAACACAACACATGCAATTGAAGGGACTCAACGCAATTACCAGAGATATGGAAGATATTATTATCACCAGTCAAAGCAGAGAAGGATAATAAATAATTTTAAAATGTATTCAATTCATATTATAACATTTCATATCTGATTGTATTTTATTAATAACACTAATATTATTATTTCCGAATGTACTTTACCTTATATTACTGATTTTATTCAATCAAATGTCTAATGGCATCAATTTTTACTCATGTTTGTAAGTGAAGCAAAAAGTTGTGTGAGTGAGTCCCTTGATATGATTATGAGTAGCAATAACTTAGGTTCGAAATGTGGTCATTGGTAAATATTACTGTACAATACTGTGTGATTTAACAAAATAAAATGTCAGTGGCATCTCCACTTCCTTCTATTTTCCCCCATACTATTCTACTGCCAAGGTCCACCATTGCCAATAATCTCTCATATCCTCCACCTCCTCACACAATCTGCACCATGTCACCCTCACAACGATGACCCACTCGTCTCCTTCATTGTGATTCCACTACGGCGGTAGTCTTCTTTGCACACGATGTCATTCAACGACCTCCTCAACATGTGCCTATTCCGCCTCCATTTTCTCCCATATATTTCTTGATCGATCAGCCATTGGTTGGTTTTTTTGCAGAGTTCACTGTTGTTCATTACTTCTGACAAGCCATTTAACCTTCAGAATACAGTCAGGGAATGCAGCTGTTGATAAAACTCTGCAACTTGTTGGAAATGCCTTTTGTGAATCGAAGTGCAAGTTTTTGACTCGTATTGAAGAACTAACAGAATTGATATTTATGTTAAAAACTGGAATCTTTTTCTTTATGGTACCTGAGTGAAGAAATTTCAAAACTGATTTCAATTTTATAAAGGTGTATGTTGCCTTTCCGAATCTTTGTGGCTGACTAGCTTTGAAATCTGCATCCCGCCCGACTGCCTGGGATTGAAATCGTGCTACCTAGATAAGTAAAGGATGGAACTTCTTTCGAATTTCTCCTGTTGACGGCGATTGGTACCGTTTGGTGTTGTTGTTGTTGTTGTTGTGAATACTTATGTTTTTCCCTTCATTTTCCCCAGTGGAACATAGGGCTTCAAGCTAGTGGCTTGATGTTTCTGAAGCAGTGTTTATTTTACAGGATGTGGTTGCTAGCCCCCATGCCCAACCTTTCCTGTCTACCAACATTATTTCTGGCTTAGCAAGGTAAAGGAGTGAGTCGGTGGCCGGGGATCGAACTCCAGACCATATGCATGGTCGGCGAGCGTTCTTACCGCTGTATACTGTGAATACTTATACTAAGAGATTCATTACTACTAATTATTATGATGCTGAATACGGTAAAAATATTTTTCTGATTACGATAATATTTATACAAGAAACGAAAACAAATATACCTTGCGTAATAAATGAGATGATTTTACAAATGACTGATAAGTTGCCTTCTCGTTAAATAATAACACAGTCAAGCAACGAGTCTTAGTGAAAAGGCGTCTACATAATTTAATGCTCCACATCCTATATTTGATAAATATTATACGTAAAGTGATCAGCAATCTGTTTACGCAACTTCTACATCTCATCTGAAGCATTCGTTGAAACGTCTGAGATGAATTTTCTGTCAAAATAGATTATATATATACTATTTACATTATTACAAATGTTATAATTAATTTTCATTTTGAAGTGTCTGACGCATCATGTTCACGCCCTCAGATGTAATAAACATTTTCGTCATTTATTAGTGAGTGTTATTTTTTTAAATGAATATTAATCGTCTACTGATTTACTCAATTAAACATATTTACGTAATTTAAGTGAGGCGAACTGAAGTGACTAACTAGCGAAATAAGTCACAAAGCTTTACACATGTTTACAATATGATTCCTTCTTAATTGCTTAGTCATCCATTTTGAAGGAAGCGGCTTCAAGTTATAGCTTGACATAATATCCACTGACATAATTCATTATTGAATAATCCTTAATGTCAATGTTCAACTCTACTTACTTCCAACATTTCAGTAGTAGAATAAGATTGTTCAATTATCATAATAATAATAACAATAATAATGATAAATTCATAAAGTCGGATCCCTCCCACCCCTTGTCATTATGGATAAAAGAAGTTTTACTAATCACTGCTGTGAAGGAACATTGGTGAACATTGAATATTGGTTCATTGACCTTGGCTGCGACTGGCGGGCAACTCGAGGTGCGAATGATTCAATCGTGTAAAGTTGGTAGAAGACAATAGAATACGAATGGAAGTTTTAGTGAATTCATTATAAAACATTTGTTTATAGACAGAAAACAAGAGTAAGGCAACAGCTCGTTTATTTATATATGGATATATTTTCATGTAAATTGTTATAGATTATTTAAGCAAACAAACACAGTCCTGTGATTGGTTGTTTCTCACTGAAGGTTAATCTTTCATACCTTTGTGGCTGTTTCTTCAATGTCAGACCCTCTATATGCTAACTGTATCCGCCTAAGCAAAGTTTTTGTTCTCATTTTTCTCACGACCAATATTGGGGAAATAAACCTTAACGTAAATTACTGTCTACCAACTTTGGTTAGCAGCCAGCTCTCACCGCAGTAGTAGTTATCGATCTGGAGCGTCTTCGAAAATAATAGGAACTTAGAGTTAAGTGCCGTGACAGCTGCACTGCTCAGTGGTTAGCTGGGTATGGGAACTGATTGGAAGGCAGAAAACCAAGTTTTTCATTGGGAACATGTTTCAATTTGTTGAAGATATTAAATATTTCATTGCCTCGAGCAAATTCATGTTCTCATTAGATATAACTTCATTAATGAATAAAGTATCTTTTACAGAATCTGTTCCTTGTACATAAATTATATCAATGCATACAGTTGCCAACTTTTATTCAGAAGTGCGTTCAGCGTTTTGTTTGGCTTCAGTAATGGGATTTAGAGATAGGGGAGATTACATCATCACTGGTTTCACTACTTATAGCCTACGTCTCAAGGGAACAAACTCCTATAGTATTGCTATTACCAGACATCTCCTCGACACGGGTCATGAGGTGGAAATCGAGAAATCCTCTAAAATTATCAATAGACAAAAAAGCTCCATTCTCCTCAAGTTTGCCGAAGCAATTTCTATCAAACGCTTCAAACCAGATTTATGTGTTCAGAAAGAAGCAGTTATTAGTCTCTCCTTGCCCAGGTAACTGGATGTCTTTATTCTCTCATCTGGTTACGTTATCTTTGTCTTTAACCTCACTCCTTTTATAATCTGTAATTTTGCTTGTCTCTTGATTCTATGATTTTAGTTGAACTCAGCACGTTGTTACCTAATTTATTAGTCACTGTGCATCTAACGCATATTTCATCTTTATTATGTAAATCTTTTACCATTGTATGCATACATTTATTTTGCTTAAACTTGAAATGCCTGATTAAAAACTTTATAAGGGTAATTTTCTGAAAACTGTTTACTAAATGTGGAACTTTCTGTCAGCTGACAACATGAGTCCCAAGTAGAGTAAGATGCACATCCCGGATTCTAATGCTATTGAATACCTACCAAAATAACCTCACGGCAGTCCTCAGAGATTTCTGAAGTGTCAACAGAAACCTAAGATTTCCGTCTTAAAGATTCAATCAACGATAAATGCGAAATTCACTTACAAACCAATAATCTCTCAATTACAGCTAATAGGGATACCTGCCCGCTTACACGTTATTATTTTACAATTACTCTGGTTTATCATAATTATATTGCTGTTGTATACAGCATGTTTTGCCGACCATATTGGGTTTCACTGAAAATAATAATTTCATTGCTTGTGCTGCAAATAGAACATACGGCTTCAGTCTTCGGAATTGCACTACCATTGATGTTGTTTTTGTTTTCACAGGGTTTGAATTCCTAGCTTCACGCAAACATTCACCAAACTGTCAGCTTCTTAGCATGCAGTAAACTAGGCAAGGTTTACAAGTGAATCGGTCAGGAATCGGACCTCGGAACATATATATGGGATCTCAGTGATAGTGGTAGTAATATTTTAGATGCAGTCATTACAGGGATTTCATTCACCTTAGGTGTTACTACGAACTAATCTCGGTTGGATTCCACCTCAATTGGCGGCATGGTTGATGACCTTGCATGATAACCTGAAGGTCTTGGGTAAAACACCTACGGACGTCATGTGATCAGACTGCTGATCAACTCCCAACTAGCACTACCCACATTTTCAGTACTTCTCTAATTAAAGTTAGTTTGTGAACAAACTTGATAACAATGCTGACAGTTATAAACTGTACGGATAATGATAATAATTAAAGCGCTTTAACTAGTCACTAATCGGTGCATTATGCTCACATATCAGCCAGTATAAAACCTCAGGTAAAAACGGTCTATTTATATTTGAATAACAATGGAACTTTATTTATTACCTATTGTGCAAACTGAATAATAAAAGCGTTTGTTTATGAACACTTTATGCGGACAAGATTTTTATGACTCTGTCAATCTTACCTGAGGGACATTTATGTGATAAATTAATGATTCTAGAAATACAGAGAGTGTAAAATATGGGGTGGTTTTCGTAGTAGTATTAGTAATCGTAAGAGTGAGTATCGAAGAAAGAGTTTATGAGATGAACGATTTCTTCTGGTCGAAGCAAATCACACACACACACAGAAAAGAGATAAAATAACACCATGCTTGATAGACACTTAATTCTATAATATCACTTAGATGCATGAATTATTAAACTCAGTATAGATACGGATGGACGCGTGGAAGGAAATGCATCATAAATGCAAGCAAGTATCAACTAATAGCAATACTGAGTAAACCATAAAATCGTCATAAACAAAAAGAAGAAGAAGAAGAAGTGAGGTATGAAGATATTTATTGAAAAAAGTAAATATATTTCAAACGTCTGTGAACACACCTCCCCTGTAGCAACAATTCTGACAGTTTCGTGACTTTCCGTTAAAATCCCATAATACGCATAGTAATAAGAATAATTCACGATGTACTAACACACTTTTGAGTAGAAAGTAAAATGGACAGTACTCAGATGAATTGTATTTCCTGTACTAAGTAAAAGTTTTTATTACTCTGTTTATCCACATAATTTTATGTGCTTTGCTAGTCACATCGTATTAATTGTCCTGATTTATGCTGCACTAAATAAATAACTCATGTTATATATACTAACATAAAATTAACATGCACACTCGGCGGAATAACTAATGTTGTTTAGAGTTAGTTTGTTTGGCCATGTGTTTTAACTTTCTCACTTCTCTGTGGAGATGACTGTCGTGACACTTCGGTGTTTGAAAAGTTGTTTAATATCTTAAGGATTCCGGTGGGAATACTGTCAAGCCTCCGAGGATGCAGGGATATAAACCTGAAGAGTCCTAGAATAAAACGATCTACTCGCGCTGAATGACGGCATAAGCCGTCATTTTTTTCACCGATATGTGAAACATTCTTACAACTAGAGGCGGAATGGATAAAGATTTCAAAACTGGAATCAGAACAAACGAGGCAGACTGTTAGAAGGAATTTCATACAATGATTTCCTGTTAAAAATTTTGAACAAAGAAAGCAGAAACATTGGCACAGAATAATCTGGTTCCATTTTATTCTATTGCTTCTCATCATCTGTGTACAACCTGAATTCTTTAATAAAAAAACTGTACAATTTCAACAAACTTTCGTACATTGCCAAGCATATTGTCAGAGCGTCATAGTAAAATAAGGCGTTGCGATTTACAATGCGTCTAAAGTGTTATGACATATATATACCTTGTTAGAGAATTTTCTTGAAAAAAACTATTTACCATTGTGTTGTTGGGGTTGCAACGAAATAAAATTAGTAATAGGTACTTAATTGGATAAAAGCAGATCAAAATATCGGTGCATTTGTGGTCAGATGAGAAGTTGATGGTGTAATACAGTGAGCAGAATTCAGAAGATCAAGAAAAATTATCTCTTAAAAGAGTCAAGCGAAAAATAAAAGGAGAGAGGGTGGAGTGAAAAGATAAGCTAACAAAATTAGAAAACAAAGAGTTACTAAGATGTGCGTCACCATAATAATTGAAATCCGACAACGGATTCATTTTGGACACATAAGTCAGGTTTCAATCGTTTTATTGCTATAGCTTCAGCAAACCTGAGAAGACTTGATGTACTGCTTTGTCTGTTAATTATTTTGAATTTTTACACACATTTACCCGGTGTCCTGTGTCAATCAAGTGTTTGGCGATTGAAGAGCTTAAACAACTCGATTTATTTAACCGGAGGCTCATTGGTACATGTTCGCGTAATCTGACGTAGGCCCTCCTCTCTGTTCTTCCAATTTAACTGCTCCCAAAGATACATGTGAATTGGTCTACACAGTTGGAGGTAACATGTGAAAAGTAATTGTCAATCTTTGACTGCACCAGTGAGGAGGTTTTTCGGGGTAGAGAGACCAATAATGCTGCAGCATACGTCCTAGACAGGACTGCGCCTAATCCTTTATTTACCATTATCATAATGTCGTGGCCCTTGTAGTCAAGTTTCATGAAAACAGGCTTCTTACTGGCTGTAGCTGTATCAATCTTCTTGAGACCATTCTTGCCATATCTGTTAATCAAACTTTGTGGGTAATCATTTTCCTTCAAGCATTTTTCAAGAAGTGTTAGTTCACTGTCTAGTTTGATTGGTGAACGTATTCTCTTCGCTCTAGGAAAGGAAATTAACCATAATTGCAGACCTCTGCTGAAAATATATATTGAGTAAACTATAAAACCGGTATGAAGAAAGAATGAAATATGAAGAAATTTTCGAAAAATGGTGAATATCTCAAACTTCTGAGAACTAAATCTTTATCTACCGCAACAATTATGCTAAGTTTATGACCTCTCATTTCTAGCCATAACAATAATAATAATGACCATAATTCACGATGAGCTCTTACACAGCATTTAGTAAACATTAATGTGGACAGTGAGATGAGTTGTATTTCCTGTGCATCTCTTCTACAGAAAGTTGAAAATAAAAATTTTTATTATTCTGTTTATTCGCAGTTTTATGTGATTTGCTAGTGAAACCATATTTATTGTCTTGATTTATTCCTTGTTAACTGACTCGTAGTGTGTATATCAACACAACATTATTATGCGGTCTGTAGAATGAATAATGTTTAAGGTCGGTATGTATGGAATTGCTTAAATACTTCGCTTTTTTGATGAGAAGGCTCTCGTCATACTTCGGTGTTTTGAACGTTGTGTACAAGGTCAATATAATAATGGGAATATTGCCACCTTCTAGATGATCCAGTCGTATGAGAAGGATGAATCTTGGAATTGGGAGAAAAATTCATTATAGACTCGAGTATTAACCACGAGTTCCTTCACTAATCTATGGAGCGTCGTTTCAACAACAGGCAGTTGGCACTGACGTAGATTTATTTTTTTATTTTTGATTACAGCTGGATTCCACACTGTATTTTTGGTACAAGTATGGAATTTTCAGCATGCATATCGGTAGCCCAAATTTCGCAGGCCGATCATAGATATCAGGTGTGCGTCAGCAGGGGATCAAACCTCGGACTATGTGCATGGTCGGCGAGAATCCTAACCACTGTGCCACCGACGCACGAGGATGTGAGTACCAAGAGGCGAAAGGCAAGACAGACCTTTATCACTCTGAAATCAATTTGTAAATCTTTTGCACTCAGAATAAAGAACGAGATTTGAATTTTTGTACACAATTGTTCTATCACCTCTTCTGTATGGTTAGCAAACTTCGCGCATCACGAAATCCATTTCGAATCGCGTACAGACTTTTAATCAACAGTTGCTATCACTGCCTCCATACTGAAGGTAAGAATGTCAGGGAGAATAGGCAGCAAGAAACTCCTGGAACAAACAAATCAAGAATCTATCGCTTAACAAATAAAAAATTGTATTGCTCTGTTTAATCACAGTTTTATGTGATTTACTCTTCACGCCATATTTATTGTATTGATTTATTGTGATAATGCACAAGGCGAACGAAAAATCAAGAGGAATGAGGCGAAAATGCACTCTTGGTTAGATGAAGACACATTAATTCAAGTTTTGCCACTGTGGAGGAACAGCGTCTTGACCTATTCTTTTTGAACATAAACTTCCGGTTTAGTTGATCTAGTTGTAACAGCTTCAGTTATGGGTAATAATAATAATAATCAGTTTTTTTCTGACAATATGGGAACATATGGTATGAACATTTTCAGCCTATTCAGTTCCAAAATACATTTTCCTTCAAACAGGATTTACATAAAAAGGGATAATCTGAAGAAAATCTTCATTTCGTTGAAGAATTTCACAGCGTTCAATTTGGAAGCCTCAATTCATGTATAGGTCATTTGATTCAAGTGGACGATTAAAACATGATAAATCTAGATGAAATCAAGTATTTCTAATGGGAAGTGATTTTGGTAACGTGTTCATTTAAACAAGCCGCCTAGTATAGAAGAAGTAAAGGAACTTTACGTGATAATGACCGTAGAACTTGATATATAATTTGTTATTTGACTGAATATTATTGTTATTGTTTACTTTAATTCCTATAGCAACATAGAGCTTCAGCCACACCTCTTCATCGCGTTCAGTTCTCTGCCAACGTTTTTACCTGGCTTTAAGTCTGTCCACATGTTTCCATCTCCTCTACACATCACCTCCTCCAAGTCACCATAGCACTGGTGAACAACTCGGAGCTTCCCTTTCGGGTTCCACTCGAGGACTTGTCTAGTGATGTCACTTGATGGATTGTTTTCTCAGAGAATAGACAATCCATCTCCATTTCTTCCTGCTTATTTGCTGCACAGTTGGTTCCTGATTGTTGGTTCCCTGAATGCCAGAGGTCCCTGTTGCTGATCTTTTCTTGCCGGCCATCTGATCTTGATTGGTTTTGGGCGAAGGCTGCTGTTGATTAAGGTCTGTAGTTTGTTTGCGATGCTCTTTATGACGCGCTGGCCAAGTCTCTCATCCGTACACTAAGTAGCACCGACTTCACATTGAAGTTAAAAATCCGGATCTTATTTTAATTTTTATGTGGAGTGATACTGATCTCCTTCACACAGACTTGAAAGTAATGAAGGCTTGTCTTGCTTTCTCGATCCTTGTCTTTATATCCTCGTCAGTTCGGTCCGCCTGTAGTTGAATCGATGCTTCCCAGGTAGATAAAAAATGGTTGTTTCTATTAGGTTCCTCATAATTATTCTGGTTGTTTGTTGTCTGTTGTTGTTGTTGCTGTTGGTGTCGGTCAGGAATCTTCATCGCCTCTGTTTTCTCTACTTTCACCTAAAATCCATCTTTGATGCCTCTTCTATCACCAACTTGTTGCTTTTCACCTGCATATCTTCCAGGGTCTTGTGGGGAATTAGACATATATCATCAGCGAAGTCCACATCCTCCATGTTTTTCGTGTGGGTCTATATTACGTCTGTTTTCTCGCTGCCAGCTGTCTGTCGCATTATCCAATCTACTGCAATCAGCAAACTCATTGGCGAAAGTAGACAGCCAGCTTGTCTTAATCTAGTCTTTACTCCGCACATTCGGTTCAATAAATAATGTTTAAAGTTATTTCATTTAGAACGAATCTCACCTCTCTTACTCTTCTGTTAAGACGACTTTCTTGGGAACCTCAGTGTTTGAAATGCTGCATATAGCGTTTATGTCCCTAAAGGGATACTGTCAATCCAACAAAAAGACATATGAAGGTGACGAGTATCAAAACGGCATAAATAAGTAAATAAGTTATAATTGAAAATAGTTTACTGAGAATTACTTAAACTGAATTTCCCCCGTTTCTGTTGAAACATCTCCCATGACATTTCGCTTTTTGAAACTGAAAGGAACAAGTCAGCTTCTGATATTAAACGCCATTTGGGAAATGACATCAAACTCAAAAATTGCCTGTTTCTTGAAATGATTAAGACTTGAATTTCCAGTCATTTTGCAATTGATCAGTTTAAATATACTGCCATTAACACATTTCTGTCAGTATATTATGATAATATTTCGAATAAACCGAAAGTAATGGTGGCTTCTACGTGGCTTGCTTTAAACCAGGTCTACCCAAAACACCCATCTCTGTATTGTATATGTTTTCACTCGTTCGGTTTGTTTTAATCAATTAAGATATGACCTTTAATGGCATTATCTACTATTGTATGCACTTAAAATGTTTATAAGCTTCTGTTTCGCAAGTTCCTACTAAACTTTTGGAATGACCTCACTGTGGGTGACAATGTGTTGCAATACAACATGAGATAACTGTTCTTCAGTTATATCACTGGGTCGAAAAATGTTAATGTTCTGAACACCCTATAATCGGCTTTCAACAAGATATCTTGGATGGATTTCTTGAAGGAGACAAAACACATATAATACAAATATATGGGAAAAACTTGAGCACTGTGATAGTAAGTAATTCCATATTAGATTATTTATTAGGTACATCACACAGTGAGTGAAACAGTATTATTTACTGGATGACAAGGTTTTGAACACAATTTATTGTTCATAATCATATCAATTGTAATCACATGACTTTGAAACTTGATTTTCATGGTGCTTTTTTGGTTTTCTGTCTTGGGGTAATAAACTTTTCTAGGTATATCTGAAACAGGTGTTGAATCCCTCCTATTACACGTGTTTGCAGTTAATTCGATGAAGGAAGCTTCTCTTATCAATCTCTGCTTCCACCCTGCTGTTACATTAGAACTTAAAACTGTCATCTTATCTCATCCCGCCTATTGTATGGTTGTGTGTGATTGCATGTAGTGAGTGCTATAGCTGAACTATTCTCTAGATTTCTTATCTTATTCGCGTCAACTAATCTAGATTTCGCAAGGTTTTTATGCCCGGCTAGTCTGACTGACTGACCCTGTTCTACTAGTTTGACCTGTGTATTTGACCTGACAATCATTGCAGGGTATTGGATAAACTAAATTGTTTTGTTTTAAGGTTCCACAGGACTGATCCTTTAACCGACAAAGCTTGTTTCTAATTGAGTTTATGGTTGGTTTGAATGCCAGCCACTTTTATTCCTGCTTGTATTGTTAAGAATTCTGCGTAATGTGGTTTCCGAGGTTCTTTCCTTGTATAAAATTACTACTGATGATTTAGATTCCTTATTGTTGGTATCGTCAATAATATTGTAATTATTATCACTAACATTATTATCATTATTATTGTTATCAGTATTATTATTGTCATTATCGCTACTATCATTATTTATTTTATTTTTACATTTCCTTACATATTTCCTGACTAATTTATCAGGGTAATTATTAAGTTTCAAGGCTTCTTTTATGTCTATCACTTCCTGTCTTAGATTTCGCTTGGTACTACTCAGTTTTTGTGCCTTATTTTCTTTTGAACATTTCACTAATCCTAATTTTACTGACATAGGACGGGATGATCGGAAGTCCAAATATCTTTTTGAATATGTGAGTTTTCTGTAAACACTAGTGTTTAATTTTCCATCTTCTTTCCTTTTTACGTTGCAATCTAACATTGCAATGTCCCTTTTTTGACATTCCAATTCATAAGTGAATTGAATTGCCTCTACCTTCTGGAGTTGATGTGTTCGAAAATTCTATCTATATCTTGTGTTCTAAGTACAGTGAATATGTCATCTACATACCTCCACCATACTTTTAGGGTAGGGTTGAACGTTTCAGTCGCTATGATCTCCCAACTATCCATGAATATGTCTGCTAAAACAGGGGATATTAGTGATCACATGGAAACTCCCTCAGTTTGTTTGTATATTTTCCCTTGGAATTTAAATACTATAGAGTCAGGCATAGCTGCACTCCCAGCATTATGTCTTCAAGTGTGCCACTTTCGTCCTAAGTTCGAGTTCTTGGTCAGGAATGAGTTCGTTTCTGGCTGCCTCTATAGCCATATTAATTGGTATACGTGTATATAAATACATATAATATCAGAGACCACTATGCCACAGGAAAGCTATACTGTCAATTATTATTTTACTTGATATTGTACGAAGGGAAAATAAAGTCCTGCAATAAAGTCCTCTGAAAATTCTGTATATTATAAAAATACTGTCCAGGAAAGAGACGTTTTTATTATGATTATTCTACGCAGCTTTGTACAAACTCAAAACATAATTACATTTATATGTAAAGCTATTTGTTTTGATAAATCACACAGTTTGTGTTATACAGTAACATTTACTAATGACCACGTTTCGAGCAGCGCAGTTCGTTGCCATTCATATTCATATCAAGGCACTACTCACATAACTTTCTTGCTTCATTTATATACATGAGTAAAAATTGATGACTAGACACTTGAATAAAAATCGATATCAATTAACTACAATTACATACATTTATTCCCCTTAATGAATTTGAACAAAGCAAGAACTACAGTTTTAGCAGAATAAAGTGGTACCATCTTTTATTTCGTTGCCTTCTCGTCAGCTGCTTACATGGCAAAGACATTATTAAATATATCTACAACAACAATTTTAACATACTTGCCCACACAGAGTTCAGTTTAAACAAAAATCAATCGATCAATATACTCATACACTAAAAATATATACATATATAAATATGCAGTATCAACCACTATTCCGAACAATAATAATCAAACACAATGGAAACTTTTAGCATTTCACATTCGGAGGAAAGAGAGGTGAAATTATCCAGTTACCAGGGCAAAGAGAGGCTGATAACCGCTTCTTTCTGAACGCACAAATCAGGTTTCAGGCGCTTGATGGAAATGGCTTCAGCAAACTTAAGGAGAATTGAGCTATTTTGCTTATTGATAATTTTGAACGACTTTTCGACGTCCACCTCATGACCCGTGTCGAGAAGATGCCTGGTGATGGCACTGTTTAAAGCATTTGTTCCTTACAATTAGATAGAATATAAGGTGTTTTTATAGTGAAATAAATAAATAACGTATTAGAATATCATAATGTATGGGAATTGAAATAGAAATTTAAGATTATTTATAATCCTCCTCTGATTTGACTGGTGGTAATAATATCTTCCATACATATCTCTGGTATTTACATTGAGTCATTTCTGTTACATGTGTTTTCTTAGGTGTAGATTCAGTGGACCGGAATTCAGTAATCAATCTATGTCGCTCTCCTCCTACCTAGATTACACTTTAGAGTTTTGACTCTGTCCCACCCACCGTTATTGTGTGGTTGTTTGTTAATGCATGCGGTGGAATTGCTGAGTTTTTTTTGTCTAAATTAATTATTTTTGTGTGATCAATCATTCTATCCTTAGCTAAATTCTTAATTTCTGACAGGCGATTTCATTACTCCTGATCTACTAATTTGACCTATGTGGTTGACGTCACAGTCATTGCAAGGTATTTTACTATAAAAACATTTTATTTCCCATCTGATTGTATTTGATTGATAACACTGGTATTATGTACATTATCCGATATCGATTTTATCCACATGCTTAATCATCAATTCGTCTCATATATATATATATAAATGAAGCAAAAGGTTGTTTGAATAAAGCAAGAACAACAGTGGTTTGTGCAGAATAATCTGGTACCATCATTTATTTCGTTGGCTTCTCATCAGCTGCTTACAGCCTAAATAAATTATGAGGTTTACATACATAGAAGTTTTAACATATTTGCAAATTTTACATGTTATCAGTCGACAGCAGGTTCCACAATTAGTGAACAGTGCTTAGGAAATTGCGCTTATATAGTTTTTACACAGGCAGTTCAAGTTTAAACAAAAAAATGTATGCATACAATGGGAAAGGAGTTACGTAATAGAGACGAGAGGTGAGTAAGATGCAGAGTGACTAATAAATTAGGTAACGATGTACTGAGCTCAACTCAAATCATAGAAACAAGAGACTAGCAAAATTACCGATTATAAAAGGAGGGTGAGGTGAAGGATTAAGATTACGGAATCAGATGACAGAATACAGACATCCAGTTACCAGGGCAAGGAAAGACTAATAACTGCTTCTTTCTGAACAGATAAATCTGGTTTGAAGCGTTTGATAAAAATTCCTTCAGCAAATTTGAGGAGAATGGAGCTCCTTTTTCCATTGATAATTTTGAACGACTTTTTGACTTCCACCTCATGAACCGCATATCAAGGAGAAGCCTGGCGATGGCATTGTGGAAAGCATTTGTTCCCTTTAGACATAAGTTATTTGGTACATGTTCAAAAAACCGGAGATATACCCTTCTCTCTTTTCTTCTTGTAATGTAAGTGCTCCCACAGGTACACGTAAATATGTATATACAGTTGGAGTTGTTAACATGAGAAGGATATTTATCTATTTTTGATTGCACGAAAAAGCAAGTTGTTTGCCAGACGGGAACGAGCTTGGCTGTAGGAAAATCTCTGGCTAGTGATGTACTCAGACTTCTGTTGATCATCGCTGCAATGTTTCCACCTTTATAATGAATCTGAAGGTAGACTGGATTTTTTCTCACTGTGATTTGTTTTACGTTTGTGAATTCAGATCTTCCATACTTGTTGATGAACCTTTGAGGGTACCAATTGCTCTTTAATGTCTTTCCGAGAAACTCAAATTCTGCCTCTAAATTCTCTATAGAGCATATTCTCTCTCTCTCTATAGTTAAAAGTCTTGAACAGTCGGTGTTAAAAGCTATTTGGATAAAAGCTATTGAAATGTTAGTATTTTCCTTTGCATGTAGACTTTCGATAAATTGACTTCTGAAGACTACCGTCTTCTAGGCGTTCCATAGCAATGTCGAGTAATTGAAATTTTCCGTCACTTTCATGTTCCATAGTAAACTCAACTCAATATTGGTGTGTGCATCATTGAATAATCTGAGTAAGTGTGAAGCATTACTTTCATTGTTGCACACCATAAATGTGTCATCGACCTATCGACTATAGGAAGTTGTTGCTTATGAGTGGCAGTGAATTGTGCTTGAAGTGTGTTTATTGATAAATATTACTGACTGTATAACACACTGTGTGATTTATCAAAATAAAATCTTATCCATAATGGAGTTATAATCTACCGCCACAGTGCCCAAGTTTTATACTTATAGAGCTATTCCTTCAACTTACATGAATATTTCCACATTGTATTTTTGGTACAAGTATGGAATTTTCAGCTTGTGATATCGGCAGCTCAAAATTTGCAAGGCGACCACAGATATCAGGTGTGCAGCGGCAGGGAATTGAACCTCGGATCATGTGCGTGGTCGGCGAGAGTCCTAACCCCTGTGCCACCAATATAATGTCAGTTAATGGTAGACTTTAGATTTGAAGTTACACTTACATAAATTTTACAAAGTTTGTTCAAATTTGAATAAAATAAAAACCAAAACATAATAATAAATAAGTGTATGAATACAACAGTAAAGTGTGTTGTGCAATAAAAACGAGAGGCGGATCAGCAGATGATAAGTAAAATTTCATTATGAAGAAAATAAAAGAGAGATTCAGCGAAGAAAATTTTTTTATTGACGAAATCACCTTCAAAGGCAGTACAGTCGTATTTATATATACAAAAATATATTATTATTGTTCCCTTGGGTTTTTAGTGGACCATGGGCTTCAACTCCACGTCTCCACTTGCTTCTGTCTTCCTACTCCTGTACTTTTCACTTGCATCCATGTTAGTTCATACTATTTCAACCAACTCCTCCTCACACGATCTCCTCCATGTCACTCCCCTTGCAATGATGACCAACTCTCAGCTTCCTTTTCGGCCTGGTTTCACTAGAGCAATAGCCTGATGCGCGCTCAATTTCACCCAGCGGCGGCCTCCTCAGCGAGTGACTGCCCAATCAATCCATCTCCACTTTCTCCTGCATATTTGTTGGTTGGCGATTGGTTTGTTCTTGTTTTGTTTGTTTGTTCCCATAGTTTCTTGTCGATGATTCTCTCCGAGCCGGCCATCCGATCTTCAGTATAGATCCAGCGAAGACAGGTGCTGGTTGATAAAGGTGTGGTCTGCAACAGGCTGTTGGAAATATTCTTTGTGACCCACCCGCCAAGTTTCTCATCCGTATAAAAGAACTGACTGACTTGATCACGTTTGCATTGAAAATCCCACCGAATTTTGTTGATGATGCTGGTTGAGTGACGAAGATTTCCAGATTGGTTTCAGATTGATAAATGAACATATATATATATAGTGGTCTATTATTGAGTAATAGGGAGTGACATAATTGATATAATTACTCAGAAATGACTTTATAGAGGAAAATTAAAAGTTGTAAATTACGTGGTACTCAACGGCACAAAGAAAGAAATTTGACGAGGTTAAAGTTGCTAATGAATGAGAATAAAGTTGGTAGTTGAGTGTCAATTTAACAAGTGTGGAGAGATTGTGAAATGTACAGAAGGAGTATATGAGAGTGGTAATAGTGAATTAATTATTAGAGCAAAAGCAAATCTGACTAGTGACTGGCCCTATTCAGATAGAATGTTATCTGGGGTTCTATTGGGACGCCCAAACCAGTAGGGTACAGCAGGTTGAAGATGAGGCAGTAACTCATTGAGGAAGTAATTGCGAAATAGTAGCGCTATGTCGTGAATTGGCAGAAATTGGAATTCATGGACTGGCCATTGGATCGGGTCCCAGTTGCTCAACGGTTTACAAGTTCGCCAGCCTTGTAACCAGAGGGTCGTGAGTTCGAACCCTGGCGGTGGGTGAGTACTATTGAAGAGTCACAAATCGTATTGAATCTTGTACGATAACGCATTAAATTAAAAATAAACCATATCTTTAATGGAGTACGATAAAAAAGTGGTGATGAAGACACACACTAATAAAGCTTTGCAAATCTAGAATTGGTTTCTAAATTCAGCTGCCTTAACTCAGAATTTCTAACAGAATTCATAACGTATCCTAAAGTTCATATTTCTTTGTAAGTCTATTGATCTAATGTGTAGAGCAAAGATTCAACGAAAAGAAATCGAAGTAGTTATATGGAAAAATGCCTGTTAGTGTTGCTTGCGTTGATAGAACACTAGTCAGTGGCAAGTATAGTGTGTCCAGTCTGCAACCTGATAAAAAATAAATACATTGAAAGAAGGAGAAAAGATGAAATTGTTCAAATAACCCAACTATTTTTCACACTATCAACTGAAATTGCCATATTTGTACTTTTCATATTCTGATAATCATGTTTATGATTAGTATTGTATTACTGTTGTTATTATTACTATTATTATTCCAGCTCAATGAAAAAGAAACTAATTATGCATTCATTCCCTTACGGCTATTTCTCAAATGAAATTGGTTAGAATAAAATACCGACCAAGGATGAAAAAAAGAGTGCAGAAAAAAGAAAGAAATCAAGCATTCTGATAGCAAATATATTATTTTCGTTTAAACTACATTCAGTGAACTAAAAAAAAATCACACGTACATAGATAGATAGATAGATAGATAGATAGATAGATAGATAGATAGATAGATAGATAGATAGATAGATAGATAGATAGATAGATAGATAGATAGATAGATAGATAGATAGATAGATAGATAGATAGATAGATAGATAGATAGATAGATAGATAGATAGATAGATAGATAGATAGATAGATAGATAGATAGATAGATAGATAGATAGATAGATAGATAGATAGATAGATAGATAGATAGATAGATAGATAGATAGATAGATAGATAGATAGATAGATAGATAGATAGATAGATAGATAGATAGATAGATAGATAGATAGATAGATAGATAGATAGATAGATAGATAGATAGATAGATAGATAGATAGATAGATAGATAGATAGATAGATAGATAGATAGATAGATAGATAGATAGATAGATAGATAGATAGATAGATAGATAGATAGATAGATAGATAGATAGATAGATAGATAGATAGATAGATAGATAGATAGATAGATAGATAGATAGATAGATAGATAGATAGATAGATAGATAGATAGATAGATAGATAGATAGATAGATAGATAGATAGATAGATAGATAGATAGATAGATAGATAGATAGATAGATAGATAGATAGATAGATAGATAGATAGATAGATAGATAGATAGATAGATATTTATTTTATTTGAAATTCGTGAATATTGAAATTCATTTAGTCTAACTCGGGGACAAATGTCAGGAGAAGATATCATCTGCTAGTCCTACTGTACATCACGATTTCGTAGGAACTAAATTTCATCAGTCACTGTATTTTCTTCTAATTGTTGAATTGTTAACAGTTTCAATAAGTCCAAGAAATACCTATTGGTTTCGGGATGGATCCTTGATGGGTTGGTGTGTCACTGCTGACGAGTCCTACCAAGCAGGTAACGAAACGGTTTTTCAGTACTCTGTGATCCCCAGTAGCGCTTTTTACAAAACCAGATCGTAGTGATCTGAACACAGGAGCCTCATAGATATATGTCAATCAGGTGGAATGAAATACGACAACTGCTGGTTTGCAGACATTTGATTGATGTCATATTGTCTCACATTCTGGTGAAAAGTCATGGTAATTGGGGTTCACCAAGTTCGATAGTGATGCTATACACCGTGAGTTAGCGGAAATTAGAATTCATGGGCTATTGAATCCCTTCCTATTGGTTGAGTGGTCAACGACCTCACGCGCTGTGTCGCGAACAAAGATGAAACAGCTTCGTGGGACTCCCTGGCTCTCTGATAGAAGTCATTTTCACATCAAAGGAAATACAACTGACTTATTGTGATGCAACTTCGGATCTTGCCATGAAAAATTGAGCGTTAGTATGATAACAAAGCAGAAAAGACAGGTGAGAAAGCATTAAATGAAATTAAATGACACCAAATACTACTGGTAGAGAGCCGAATTGTAACGAGCTGCCTCGGGAAGCCAGGAATACATTAAATCAAATTGGCGATTAATAACTTGCATAGTTCAAGGTGAAATTCTACCATAAGTGCTTACGGAGATCGTTACTAGCCCCATCACAAATGTGGTGATGTAACCAGATGCTCATCAGATGAAATCTTGGGCTTCTTGAGACGAGTTAATGATATTTTGTATTTCCTTCACGTTCCCAGTGGAACATAGGTCCTCAAACTGGAGACTTGAAGTTTCTGTAGCGATGGTGTTTATTTTTACAGTATGGGGTTGCTAGCCACATGCCCAACCTTCCCTCTTTACCAGTATTATTACGGGCTAAGCGAGGTAAAGGAGTGCGTCAACGGCCGGGGACCGCACCATGGGCCATGTGCATGGTCGTCGAGCACGCTAACCGCCGTGCCACTGACGCACATTTAATGATATGACACATTTTATAATTTAGTAATTTAAGTGGATCTTTACTAACCAGACATAGAGTTCAGTTCTTTTAGCAATTAGGAACACTAGCCTCATAAGGCCACCTGCACGTTTTCTGTCTAGTATCTTCGCAGACTAATAGTCGGCATGGTGTCTGCCTCAAATAATGTCTCACTGACTTCAGACTTCTTATTACTCGTGATCTGCATGATTTGGAAACAGCTTTCAACTTTCACTCCGTTAATAATTTTTGTTTGATTCTGTACTAAAAAATGCCTCAGACAGCTTGCTTATATACTAGCTAGCATTAGTGTTCACATAATGAAGGCGATATTGCAGAAGAATGCTTGTGGCAATTTTTATTCTCATGGTAAGCTAAAACTCAGTCATAATACAATAAACTATGCCCACCGATATTATTTATGTCTTTACGCGTTATTATTACAACGATTCCTTTGGGTAAGGTGTGTAAAACAAGGTGTCAGCAGCACACCTTCAACTTTTCCTGTTCTGTCGAGTCCTATTCATCACCTGGCTCCACGATTGTTCATAAGTTTTAATCTCCTGTTCACATAATCTCTTCACTGTCACCTTCCAACGCCTGACTCATCTTTTCCTAATCGAAATCCTCTCAGCGGCCTGCTTGATGCATCGATCCATTTTCATCTCCACCTACATATCTTTTGTAGGTTGGTTTGTTGCCAAAATTCCTTGCCAATAATTCTTTCTGTCCATTTGATTTTAATATTCGGACTGTAAAGAAAACTAATAGTGCAAGTCTCTAGTAGCCTACTAGAAAGGCTTTTAAGGTAAGGATGAACCAAGTTTCTGAATTATACAGATGTATATTCAGTGCTAATGATCAAGTGGGCACCTTTTTGACTGATATACAGCCTGATATCATACAAAATGGTCGAATAACTATTTGTGTTTCAACCTAAAATTCCAGAGGTATTGTTTCCCTCACACTTTTGATCGATTTTGGAAGTTCTAAAATTCTTGAGTCAAACAGTTAACACATTATCTGTTAAATAAAATAGATGGCAGAAGTTAGAATTCATGGACTGGCCATTGGATCGGGTCCCAGTGGCTCAATGGTCTACGAGCTCGCCTTGTAACCAGAAGGTCCTGGGTTCGAATCCCGGTGGATGCGTACTGCTGGAGAGTCCCAAAATAGTTGGACGAAACAGCTGTCCAGTACTCCCAGGTTTTCCAGTGGTTCTCTAACTGATGTCAGCTCATGATTAAATCCTCCATGAAATAAAATAGCCTTTCGAAATGTTTTATGTTTAATTTCAGTGGAAGACACACCTTTTTATAACATACATTTCTCTCTATCCCAAAAATGTCGATATTCCATGATCCGAAATAGTGATTTAAAAATGAAACCTCGAAGAACTGGACATCCGTTTCATCCTAGTTTGTGACTGCCAGTTCTGCGTACTCATGACCCCACAAGAGTTTTAACCAGGGACCTCCAGATTATGAGACCGAACCGAATGAACGCTCATCCCCCTGGGCTTAAATTCTAAGGCCTA
This sequence comes from Trichobilharzia regenti, assembly GCA_944472135.2. Lineage (NCBI taxonomy): Eukaryota > Metazoa > Platyhelminthes > Trematoda > Strigeidida > Schistosomatidae > Trichobilharzia > Trichobilharzia regenti. The sequence continues at coordinate 97,591,570 of OX235265.1, forward strand.
AGAATTAGCAAATAGTCAACAGGCTTGATCTCCAGACGTGAAGTTCCTGGTTCTGATCCCTGAATGGGGTGATTTTCGCATACATCTGAACAGTCCTAAACTAGAACAAAACACTTCTTCAAGAAGGCTTGTGCAGTTCGAGTTTATAAACCAGGTCTCTGTGTACAAAAGGAGATGGTCGTGACTCTGAATCTACCATGTTATTACGTTTTACTTATTATTGTACCTCTTATTATTATTATTATTATTATTATTGATTCATTCAAAACTATCCTTTATCAGTAGGATTTTCTTAACTCACTGCAACACTATTATTATTAATATAACTATTATTACTGATATTACTCTGTTTGCAATTCTTGTTATATTCTCAAATGACTAATTGTTTTTGAATGCATAGTTAAGGTTTAATAGTTCGAATGGCTATCGCCTCAAGTGTATACAGTAGATGAATACGTAGTCTATTGGAAAGATTCGGTGAGATAAGATTAATTACTTTGAAGGCCCTCGTTTTCTCCACTACATGACCACTATCAATTAAATGTGACCAAATCGACTAATTGTGACTAATTGTTTATCTAAGTGATGTAATTGAAGCGTTGTGCAATCTCTTATGCTCTCCCTGTCCTTATCTACTGGAACATGACCTGGAAAACATTCACACATGTCTTTCCGTATGACTAATTCAATGTAGTCTGTTTACTTATGAGTCTTATATCTCCTGATGCAATTTCAAAAGTATATGCATATCCGTGTATGTAGAGTATTCAGCTGACGAGGAGTTCTACCGAAATTTGATGAATCCATTATTAAATCATCCTGCTTTATTAACTTTTATTGCTTATTGTAGAACAAAACAGCTGTTCAATGCTGTCTAGTTTGCAGTGATCACCAGCTAACTTCGATTGCTGATGAACCCTACACTGAAGTTCATTCCAATCTCTGCAAAACAAAAAAACAATCTAAATTCAAAGTGAGTAATAAGGTCAATTCTCACTTACTTAAGGTATCCCGGATATTATTATCCTACCTCTTATAATAGACAGAGAAGACTCACTGACACTTTCATTATCATCATTGTAGTTCACGCCAATACTAAAAAAAACATCTGTGTATCTTCGAGTGCTGATTTCTAGGGATTCGATTGGTTTCAGGATTTCATCATAAGCTGGCATTAGTTAGAGAACAATTGGAAAACCTGGGAGTACTCGATAGCTGTTTCGATGTAGTTTGAGACTCTTCACAGTATGCACCCACCACAGGAGGTTCGAACCCAGGACCTTCTGTTTACAAGGCGACCTCGTAGACCATTGAGCCACTGGGACGCTATCCAATGGCCAGCCAGTCCATGAATTCTAACTTCTGCCAATTCACGATATAGCGCAACCGCTAGCCAATGTCTTTGGCGAGTATTTGTCATCACACCCGACCTGCTGCACCCTACTGATCACAACTTCTCACTAGAAGCCCAAGTAGGGCCTATTGGACCGGGTCTCAGTGGATTAATGATATACGAGCTCGCCTTGTAAGCAGGAGGTCCTGGATTCGAACCCCGAGGGTGCGTACTGCTGAAGAGTCCTAAAATAGGACGAAACAGCTGTCCAGTACTCCCAGCAGGTTTTCCAATGGTTCTTTAACTAATCTGTCTATCTCTTTGTAAGTTGCATGATTTACAAAAACACAAATTTGAAAACTGAACTAAAATCTTTCCCATTAGTATTCTCTTTGCTTTTGATCCCCTATTCTACTCATTTAAATTTGTCCTCAAAAACGTTTCATTTTCTTACAACAATAAGGCTAGATGAACTAATTAGTATCACAGTGCCATTAAGGTTGTATTGTTATCAATGGGATGAGTAAAAAGATCGTTAACTTTTCTCTGTATATATATAAAATCACTACTGTAATAAAATGAAATGTACTGAACATTCCGTATGCTTATATGTGTGTGTGTGTGTTTGTCTCCATTCGCCTTTCTTAGCTTTATATTCTCTAACTCTCTGCTGGTTTTTAATTTACTACGATCAAAGCCTTTGAGGTCAGTCAGTCAGTCATTGTTCAGGGGTTTTTTAAAGAGATTTTTAAAGATGAATAATGAATGGTTGACAAAAATGCTTTGAGTAAGACAAAAATGGCAAAACAACAAAAAGGAGAATAATGCAGTCACCATTAGCAGTCCTTTTGCTCTTTATGATTTCTGGTTGTGTTTTTTCCTCTTCTGATTATTCTAGAGAAATGAAATGATGAAATCAATTATCATGTTTTTAATATTACTATTATTAATGTTCCCATGGATTCCTATTAGAACATAGGGCTTCATCTGCACGTCTCCACTTGATTCTGTCTTCCTACTCCTGTACTTTCACCTGCATCCATGTTGGTCCATACTGTTTCAACCAACTCCTCCTCACACGATCTCCTCCATGTCATTCACCCTTGCACTGACGACCAACTCGCCGCTTCCCTTTCGGCCTGGTTCCACTCGAGCAATGGCCTGATGGGCGAACGACGTCACCCAGCGAACTTCTCAACGAGTGTCCAGTCAATCCATCCATCTTCACTTTCTCCTGCATATTTGTTGGTTGGCGATTGGTTTGTTCTTGTTTTGTTTGTTTGTTCCCATAGTTTCTTGTTGGTGATTCTTTCCGAGCCGGCCATCTGATCTTCAGTATAGATCCAGCGAAGACAGTTGCTGGTTGATAAAGGTCTGCAACAGGCTGTTGGAAATATTCTTTGTGACCAGCCTACCAAGTTTCTCATCCTTATAAAAGAACTGACTAACTTGACCACGTTTGTATTGAAAATCCGACCGAATTTTGTTGTTGATGCTGCGTGATGAAGATTGGTTTTCCAGAATGGTTCCAGGTTGATGATGAATGTGTTTCTCGCTCGCCTTCACGATTCTTGATTCTCTCGACATTCTCGTCCGTTCCGACTGTCTGTAGTTGAGACAATGTTCAATGCTAGATAAGTGAATGAAGTATCCTCTTTCAAATTCCTCTCGTTGATGGTGATTGGCACTGGATGTTGCTGTTGTTGTTGTTGGTAGGTTGGTTGATTGGTTTTTTTTCATAATCTCAGTCTTGTTTATGTTCACTTGGAGTCCAGTCTTCGCCGAATGCTTCTTCGATCAGTTTGTCGGTCGGTTTTCTCTTGCAAGTCTTCGATTTTGTGTGACATCAAACATGAATCATCAACGGGCGAAATCCAGTTCTCCTAGTTTCTTCACGTCGGTTCAAGATATCCCTGTCTTCTCGTTTCCCACTGTCTGTTTTTAATAAAATAGGTTGAATTCGAAGAGAATGATTTGGTGTTCCTTGACTGTTTACTAAAAAGAAAACTAGATGGTCAACTTAAAATGAACACTTTTAGATAACTGAAAAATTTGGACAGATACCTAGACTACTTGTCAGCCACAAAAGTAATTGTGGCCAAGAATATGATTAATAGAGGCAAATATCTAGTCACTGAGGAGGGAGCGATCAGCTGGGAACTAAAAGTGATTCAATATACTCTTGAATCAAATAATTATCTTCACATTTTAAAAATGTCTTTTCCTTAAGGCTTTGTGATAAGGATGGATCGAAATCTGTTGCTCAGGTTTGGGTTAGTACAGTGTGGTGATTGCTTACCACAAAGAAACATCGGATGAGATGAAGCGAATCCTTAACAATCATGACACAGGAGTGTATTTTTTGTGCAACTAACACTGCTGAAGCTCATCACTAGTCTAGGTTAAGGATAAAACAGAAGAAGGCTACCAACAGAACTGTGTGTGCTAGATAAATGTGGGGAATGTGACGCCGTATATGTAGGAGAAACTTCCAGACAGGTAAATATAAGAGTGAAAGAGCATAAAAAATGACTAAAGGTAGTTCCAAAGACCTCTGTAGACTTAAAGAAGCTACAAAACAGTACAGCGATTGCACTGCATTCGATAGAAATGGGACACAAGATCGACTTTGATAGGGATTACTTTCTACAGAAAGGTTTTGGTTCGTATAGAGAAAGACTGATTGCAGAAGCTTTACATACATTGTTGAATTTCAACAGTTTCAAGAGATGTGAAGGTGTGACGTAAGCTGAGGCATAGCAAATCCTGATCAATAAATAAAATATATGGATAGTGTTTAACCAAAAATAGACTTATATTTGTCAAATTCTAATGACAGTTCATACAATTTCGTTTATTATATTTTAATGACTGTTTCATGACTCATATGATTACAGAATGTTTTTAAAAACAAAAAATGTCCTTTACATATGTATACATATAAATCTCTGTTATGTTATTTTTCATTAATTTCTCTGAAAAGGTTCGGACCAGATTTATTTTACCGAACGCATAAAACGCTGGAATAACTCATTTCAAAAGAATGGATACTGAACAAAGAATACTCTTTTCGATAACCTCTTCTTCATCAGGCTCTACAGTTATATATAACGTTAGAGTTAATCAACGAACTAGTGTTATTAACAACATAAATGTTGTTTAAATAACATCGAATCAATAATAATATCAATAGATTACAGCTAAATAGCATCAACATAAAATAAGCTAAATGTCAGACAGGGAAATTAGGAAAGATAATGTTACAAATTCATTTATAGTCTCTACTGAACGCTGGCCAGAGCAGTAGTAGGGGCTGGACTTGCTTCTTTTAAACACAGAGCACTGGTTGTTTGAGGCGAAATGCAATAGCCTCTGCTGTTTGGAGCCTGCGGTGCTTCGATGATTTTGGCAATTTATTAGGCACCTGATAAATGATAGAGAAGGATTCTTCCAGGCTGGCTGGCTTTGTGGCCGTTTTGCACCACATGGTCTGATGTCGAACTGTTAATGGTTTTGACAACACCTTTACTTAGTCATAGTGAGAGATGTTCTTGAGTGAGCACGAAAAATTAAGTTCCTGGAGCAATGGCCAATATAACTCGCCACACAATCCTAGTTGAATCGGTGGATACAATTTGAAGTAGCTAGCTAGTCTAGGTACTTCATCTTTCAATCGAGGTCGTACCATCCTTCGTGTATAGAATTGTACATGTAGTTCGCCAGCAAGAAAAGTTCTTTTTTATTTTTCATTCCTCAGGACTCCAAATTAGAATGTGCATCTTCAAGCTAAAAGCTTTGAAGCTCTAGTAGCTTTCGTGCTATTACTATTATAAGGTGGAGGGGGTTAACCTCATGTCCGTCCTTGCCTATTTCCAAGACTTAAGAATGCCTAGTGAAGTGGGCGATCTGTAGGAATGTGGCCACCAGAAAATAAAACCTCTTACCACCTTTGTTGTGGATGAGAAATCTACCACTGGGACACCGATTTACTACAAGTATTTAATTTGAAGAGAATAAACTACTTTCTGCATTGAATATGACAGTTATCAGCCTCACGAGGAGTTGATTTTTGGAAGTTAGAAGGCCTCTCTTTCAGCAACAACAATTAGAGCAGACAACAATCAGCCGACATAAATGGGAGGATCCTGAAAGAAACAACCTAATTCACCTACCTGGGAAGCATTGTTTCAACTACAGGCGGACAAAACTGATTAGGATATCAATACAGCGAGGACCAAGAAAGCAAGACAAGCTTTCATCACTCTCAAGTCTTTGTGGAGGTCAACAGCACTCAACATGAAAAATGAGATCCGCATTTCCAACCCTAATGTCAGGTCAGTGCTACTTAGTGTATGGATCGGAGACTTGGCGCCTCATAAAGAGCACCTCAAACAAAGTACAGACCTTCATCGAAAATTGCCTTCGCTCAATACTCAAAATCAGCAATAGGGATCACTGGCAATCAGCGAACCAACCAGGAACCGATTGTGCAAAAAATAAGCAGGAAGAAATGGAGGTGGATTGGCCGTACTCTTAGAAATCAAACCATCAAGTGACATTACTAGACAAGCCATCGCTCGAGTGGAACCCGAAAGAGAAGCAACAACTTGGTCGTCAGTGCAAGGGTGACTTGGAGAAGGTCATGTGAAGAGATGAATGCTTGTGGGCAGACGGGGAACCAGGTGGAAACTCTAGCAGTAAACCGAACGCAATGGAGATGTGCACCTGAAGCCCTTTGTTCCTCCAGGAATTAAAAATTATAATATAATAATAAAGGAGTCTCTGGTATTGATTTCATCCTCCTTTTTGATCATAAGTCTGATATGTTGAGATTAAAACCTTAATCACCTTGTACAGAATTCAGTGAAGTTATTGATAAGGTTATATATAAATTCTTGTAAACTAACCTTTCTCAACAGTTCTGTCTGGATTCAACATAGAACTTGGCACCGAAGTGCAGCAGTTCGAGTTGCCACCTTCCAATTGGCACACAAGGTAGACAAGAAGATGAGTGAAGAGAATCAATAGAGTTTGACAAATATAAGAGTGAAACAGAATGGGTAATTGTAGAAAGGATTATGAAAGATTACAGAGACTGAATACATCTGCGCCACTGACAACGATTTTGAGCCATGTCACCTATTGTCTCCAGCCATTGATTCCTGGAGTCTCGAGGGCCCCAACCCGGGAGTCTGCATCTCCCTACCTGACTCAGTTTAACTCTCAAGGATTTCATGATGAAGCCATGTTTTTGTTTGGCCACCACTGGCTCTTTTCCAACCTGAACCTATATCAGCTAGCAAAGCCCTTCGGGGAGGCGGTGGTTAGGCATGCGCAGCACGTGACCTAGCCATCTTAGTCTATGTCACTTTATAGCCTGGTCGATTGATTTTCCCTCTTTGCCCAACACTCTACGCCTAACGTCAACATTACTTATCTTGTGAAACCACCTAACGTGAGACAGAGATCGCAGACATCTATGATCGAAAGCAGTCAACCTTTTCATGTCTTCAACGCGTATTGGCCATGTTTCAGAGCCATAGAGAAGGACGGAGCGAACTGATGAGCAGTACACACGTCCCTTGGTTGATAACCGGATGTCACGCCTACGCCAGAGATGGTGTAAGTCAGCGAAAGCAGCTCGAGCTTTTCGGATCCGTGCTGAGATTTCATCGCCAATCAGTCCGTTGGTGCTGATACAACTTCCCAAGTAGGTGAAGTGGTCAACATGGTGCACTTAAGTGACAATGGTATAATATCAGCCAACTTACTAAACAGAAGACTGTACAACTTAAGTAGAAATCTTGACTGGAATGAATAATTCGGTGCCAATCAACAACCACTTAACACACGCTTATAATTACCTGAAAATCTCCTCAACACTGTACAGATTACAAAATGATTAATTTTTAAACTACACAGTACTACTTCGCTGAAGTAGCTAGCTAAAATTAGGCTAGTTTGAACTGGTTCAGTTCTATTTTTGAGCCAAGTCAAATAAGTTACTCATTTGATGAACTCCTACCCGAACAATCTAAATGCCGTCAGCACTGTTATTTTAATATCATTTCCACCTGGTTGACATGAATAACCCTCAAACACTAATCACAACAATCAGAAGTGAGTGTAAGTATGAATGTATTCCAGCTTTCTTGAGTACGAACGATTTACGTTATAAAATAAATCAGAGTTTCTAAAGCAAAACTGTAATGCGTTTCTGTCTTAAAAAACCATGTTATTTGCAAAATACTTTTATTTGATTCCAGGTTATTCTCTGTTGTTCCCCTTTAGATTTTCCAGGGCTACCGAAGAACGACTATATCTTATTACGTAGAGTGTTAAAGGTTGTCAGTAGGGTAAGCAACCAGCTTGTTAATATTCTGGTCGACAGGCACTTCGACTCATGTGAAAAATGGGCTTAGTCAATTCTATCTAACTCACAACACCCTCTTCATTCACAACTCTCCCCTTGTATCTCATCAGACACAACCAAGAGCCTATATAGAAAACTATATGCTCGCATTAGTAAGTACAAAAACTCAACCATACCCTACTTGACTCGTTCGTGTTCTGCGCAATCAAGAAAGCATTAGGAGTGATACCTATAACTTATTAAATAGTCAGTAGAACAACTGGATCTCGTCTTTCTAACTCATATCATTTATAGGTACAATGTTTTCTTTCTTCCTTTACACTTCTTTGCGTTGTTATATGCTGCTTTGTTTCTCTCTTCCTTAAAAATTCTACTGAAAACATTCTTCTTCATTATTTCACACTCTATATTTCTAGACCTTTTTGTAACGGCTTACACCAGTAAATATGCTAGTAGTATCTACTTTTCTAACACCTTCAAACATTCTGTTCACTTTTGGCTTTGCTACCGATATGCGCATATATGTTGTTGTCAAAACTAACTGAGATTACCCATAATCTTTGTAGAATTTTATTTATTGTTAATGTACAAACTGGATGCAATGTCTTGTAGTGAAATGCTGAGAATTCCATTCTGTATCACATGTACTGTTTTGGAATCAAGCAAATTATTATTATTATCATTAAGTTCAATTTCTTTTTTAGATCTGCTTTTCTCTTGCAATTGTTCATAGCATAAATTCAATATTTCATAGTTATCTATCATAGAATCAGCTATGAGAGAATTTTCTCAGATTTCACCTGCAATAGTTCATCAATATACTTACTTATATTAGCTTTTAAATCAAATAGTAGTTATACGGTCACTTCACAGATAACCCATATTTGATTTCAACATCTTTTTTCGTCTAAATGCATAGTGTTCATATTGGAAATTATTCAATTTAGGTTTTAACCATTTGTGCATTAAAAATATACTCTTTATATTTTGATGTGGTTTTGTTCTCTGAGCTGGATGGTTAGTTTGCGAAGCTTTCATCAACCTACTGGGTGACATCTTCAGCGCATACTTCACTTCGGCCTAGTGGACGTCCCCTTCGTCTTCGTATCCACGAACATAAGTTAGCCGTCAAAAGACATGATATCCACTCCCTCATATCACTACACACAGACAACCACGGACATCAATTCGACTGGGACAACGTTCAAATATTAGACAGAGGAAATAACAAGAATGCTAGAGAATTTTTAGAAGCTTGGCATTCCAGTGAATCATCAATCAATAGACACATCGAGATAGACAAAATTTATCAACCAATAAGAAAGAAATTTCACACACAAAGGGTCAAAATTCAAGTCAAAGAAACAACCAGTCCCAATACAAGTAACCTAGAAGGTGTGAAAACACACACAAACAACCAATCACGTCCAAGGTCACCAGGCGAGATGATTAATAAACTCGTGGAGAAATCTAAAAGCTCACTTCAAATTGAAGTATGCGCTGAAGATGTCACCCAGTAGGGTGATGAAAGCTTCGCAAACTAACCATCCAGCTCAGAGAACAAAACCACATCAAAATCATCCACCTGAGCTACAAATCTTTTCTATCATATCTATACTCTTTATATACTGTGGGGGAAAATCTGTAGTTCAAGTAATCTGAGCTGAATGGCTTAATCTGCTAAGAAACATCGTCTCTTTTGACCAATTAACTGACTTCAGTGAGAGGAGTATTAGAAACCGACTGTTTTCTTCTGGTTTGGGACTTTTTCAGCAGTATGCACTCATAACCACACTGGGGATTTAACCTAGAACTTTCAGGTTACAAGGCAAGCTGGTTGACGGGATTCAATGACCGGCCCTTTGAACTCTCAGTCATTGTCACTGGTTATTATCTGTACTTACTCTGAAGTCCATCCGTGATCAATCATGAAATCAGTCAAGTCCTCGTAAAACAACACTTGAAAATGTCTACAGTATCAGCTTTAGGATGAAGTAAGTATTCAACATTCTTGACGAACATACTGACCATTTTCTCTGAAGGACTTATTACTGGTTATCTCCAGGAGTTATTTTACACTCGAGACTATATAAAACAGTAACAACGGATTTAGTCAAACCACAAAAATAATATCAGAATGTTATGTCCTCGAAATCTTGATCGTTCTTCTTCATATGATTATCATTATTATTATTATATCCTTTAATTCCTAGAGGACTATAGGGCTTCAGCCGCCCAAGTCTCCATCGCCTCCAGTTCTCTTCTAGTGTTTTCACCTGGCTCCAATTCTGCCCAGATGCTTTCATCTCCTCTTCACATCACCTCCTCCAGGTTACCCTCACACTGACGACTAACTTGCCACTTCCTTTTCGGATTACACACGAAGGCTTGTCAAGTGATGTCACTTGGTGCTTTGTTTTATCAGAGATGGCCAATCCGCCTCCATTTTTTCCTGCTTGTTTGCAGCACAATCGGTTCCTGGTTGGTTCGTTTGTTGACAGAGATCCCTGTCGCTGATCTTTTCTGGCTGGCTATCTGATCTTGAGTGTAATTGTCCGACGATAGCTGTTGATGAATGTCTGTAGCTTGTTTAAGATGCTCTTTATGACTCACCAAGTCTCTGATCCATCCGTACAGTATCACTGACTTCACATTGGAGTTGAAAATCCGGATCTTATTTTCATTTTCACGCTAAACACTATTGACCTCCACACAGACTTGAGAAAAATGAACGCTTGACATTTTTCCTAATCCTCGCTTTGATATTCTTGTCAGTTCCCTCAGCCTGTAGTTTAAACGATGTTGCTCAGGTAGGTAGATAGGTAGTTAGATGAAAGAGGTTACTTCTCTCAGATTCCAGACTGATTGTCGTCTGTTGTTGCCACTGGTGTTGGTCAAGAATCTTCATCACCTCTGTTTTCTCTATGTTCACCTGAAGTCCCATCTTTGATGCTTATTCTGCCAACTTGTTGTTTTTCAGTTGCATATCTTCCAGTTTGCGGGAAATCAGACATATATCATCACAGGTGAAGTTCAGATCCTCCAAGTTTTTTGTGAGGGTCAATTTCATTTTTCCTCGCATTATCCAATCTACCGCATTCAGGAAAATCATTAGCGGAAACAGACAGCCTTGTTTCACTTCCGTCTTTACTTCTAAGGATTCCGTGAGTTTCCTTTTGTGGATTTTTTGGCATGCAGCACTGTCGTACAACTTATACTATTTACTCTGTTGCTATCAGTGTTGGTCTCAATTTTGAGTATATTAAGGTTGTAACGACAGAAGACAAAGTCCAGGAAACGCATCGTTTATTGAGAAAATCATGAGATATTCATGGATTTTTATGTACATTATTATTAGCGATATTGTTGTTAGCAGAGAAGCGACGTCTTCTGATTGGTTGTTTTCCTACTGAAGGTTATTCTATCATTTCTTGTGGCTGTTTCTTAGAAAGTTAAGCCATATGTCTGCGAATAATATCTATCCAAGTTACATCTGCTATGGCTGGTTTTTGAGTTCCCGAAGGTTAGGCTTTGTTTTTGTTTTTCTCATGACGTAAAAAGTGACATAAATTGTTGTTTACAATTCTGGCTTGCAGACAGCTCTCGCCACACCACAAGGTGAGGTAATAAACGTTTACTCACACTGGGTATAAACTTCTTTGAAACCGTAACCTTTTTCACTGTGTATCGCTTTGGAGTAAACATATACGGGTGCTCAATGTCAAGATTTGACGAAGCGATAAATTATACAGTTCTTAGTATTCTCTTTATTTTCGCTTCTGACTAGCCAGGCTGAACAGTGTTTCAAGATCCGTTTAACGACTTCATAGGGATGAAGTTTTCCTAACAAGTTAGGTGACAAATACACACTAAGGTATCCAAAAGCTATATCTTATCATTCACCGATGAATGAACTAACTGTCTGCCGGACGTCTTTAAAAAAGTATACTTAAGTGTCACCTTGAAATCCTGAGTTCATGAGGAGGGATTTTCACAATCGCAGCTGCACCCTTTAATCGATGGAGAATTTTCTCCATTGTTTCTTTGTTTTTCATTCGTGGACGTTCTGCTTGTTGAGGAGCAGGATAATACAATGCATATAGTTCTTGATGCTGAAAACCAACATGAAGTGGAGAGTTTATTAACTTCCACAGCTCCATTCAACTGGTCAGGAAACAGAACCTAGTAGATTATTTCTATTGAATGATTCAGAGATGCAATAGCGATTTAACTGAAATCACTTAGTGACACCTTACTTGTATAATTACCAAGATAAACTTGTTGTGAGAGCTAGCTACAAGCCACATATCGCAGACAAAAATCCACATCAATGTTTACGTCCCGAATTAGGGTAATAGGAAAAAACAAGGACAAAGCCTAATCTTGGGGAACTCAACAACCAGTCATAGCAGACTTGACGTGGACAGATTCTATTCGCGGATATGTGGCTTAACTTTCTAAGAAACAGCCACAAGAAATAATAGAATAACCTTCAGCAAAAAAACAACCACTCAGAATACGTTACTTTTCTGCTGACAATAAGGCTAATTGTAATGTACATAAAAATCTATAAATACGTGTTGATTTCTTTAATAAATGATCTGTTGCCCTTGTCTTCTGTTGTTATATTTGGTGCCGCTGACTGAGGACAGGTGGAAAGCCTACGCCCTGCAGTTTTTGATGGATACATATGAATCTTTGGGCAGGACTTCGAGGCTTCTTCGCAGTTCAGTGGCGTTCAAGATCTGTCAGCTATGAGGCTGCTACTTGAGACGCTGCTTGGAGGTCAGGAGAAAGCAGCATATGAAAGTGTGAGGCGAAATACTGACGGATGTGCGGCAGAGTAAGGCAAACAGTTTCCAAAGTGGGAAGGACCACATATGGTCACGTTGAGATGGGGTTACGCAAACACAATCGCATCGGTGAACAAAGAGAAACTAGTGAACATCAGTGAGCGCCGAAATTTCAGACAGCAAGACAGACGAACAAAGCCCCTAGAACCAAGAAGAAGGAAGCAACTTCAGTCGCAGGTCTTTGATGGGGGGACGAGTGCGGTGAGAGCTGCCTGCTAGCCAAAGCTGGTAGACAGTAATTTACGTCAATGTTTATGTCCTCAATATTGGCCGTGAGAAAAATGAGAACTAAGACTGATCCAACAACCAACTATAGAAGACTTTGTGCAGGCGGATACGGTTAACATATAGATGATCTGACATTCAAGAAACAGCCACAAAGAGATGTAAGGTTACTTTCAGCGAGAAACAACCAATCAGAAGACTGTGATTTTTTCCTTAAATAAGCTATAATAATCTACATGAGAATATATAAATACGTGTTATTTTCGTAAATAAACCATTTTTTGCCTGGCCCTTGTCTTCTGTTGTTACTAAAGTATCTCAAATGACTATTCTATTTATTATTTACAATTTTTGTCAACCAATATATGCTAAAAACAACTCTGCCTTAGTGTTATTTCACTTTCTACTAACTGATCCTTTTCTAAATGTGAATCATTTTTCACTTTTCCATCTTCTTATGATTCCTCAGTGGAATGTAGGGCTTCAAGCTTCTGTATCAATGATGTGTTTTTACGAGATGTGAATTCTGGCCTCTGACTCAACCTTCCCTCTTCACCGGGCTTACTAATGATCGAGCCAGGTGCAGGAATGCATCCACAAGAGATCGAACCTTGGACCACACAGGTAGATGTTGAGTATTCTGTCGTTATTTTACTACTCAACAGCCAATCATTGTGTAAAGCAGAGGAACTTTAATTTTGGATACACAATTTCTGTTCCATCCCCCATGATTTTGATTAGTCGCACTAGATGAACACAATTCATGATTGTATTATTCTTGACATCTATTCTCTCATTGAGCAACAAGATTTTTACGACTTTACATATGCACACATAAAGGATAAGACGAATAACATTAGTTACCCATTCTAATCATTCTACCCATTATTGTCCTACAGGAGGTTCATCTCAAGTTCACATAGCTCGATGTTGATACAATTTCGAATCTTGGAGAGAACACAAGCTCCTCCTAGGTTTTACATACGCTTTGGTGACAAGCGCCAAAGCAACATGAAAACTTGTTCAATAAAGGCTTCATGACTACTGGCATCAATCATCCAACGTCACTTCAGAGTTCCCATCGATGACGAGACACCTAGCTTTGTGACAACACTGCAAGTGCGGTTGACAGTATTCAGTCTGCTCCAACAAGAAGGACTGACACATGACATCTGTCAATTAATAAAACCTCATTGAGTTGGAATATCCTACTGCATTGTGGTGAAATTATAACCCAGAATCATTGAACAGACATCGAAACACGCTAATAATAACTGAAATGAGAATCCTTCAAAATCCAGAAATGCTTCTAAGTTGCTTTTTTTGTTTCTCCTTATTCTTATGCCGGATAATCAGCTTTCTTTCTTTTCAAGTTGATTTTCCTTTTTATATTTAAGGAAACTTCCTCTTCTTCGATTTCATGCCTCCTGATCTTTCACGTTTAATCTGATGATACCTTCGCATTTGCGGATAATTTGTATTCATAATATATTTAAATTTCTATAAGCATAATTTTTGCGTGATCCTATCCAATAAAACAGGAAATAGGCGTTAATAAAATTTTCAAAAGTTGGTTTGCAGTCATTCTCTATTGATTGATTTAACGTTTGATCACGAATTAATTTCAATTAAAGAACCAGTGAAAACGATAGAGTACTGAGCAGCTATGACGTCCTTGTTCGTAATTTTTCAGCGGTATCTACTTGTGACATCATCAAGAGTAGGACCCAAGGCGTAAAGGTCACAAGTTAAGCTCGCTGGTCATTGAGCCACCAGTAAATTACTACAGCATAAACTCGTGAACAACAGGCTGCATCAAGTCGGTTGCAGTAACAGATATTCGTTGATGCCAAGGGCTGGCTATCGGTCTATATATGTATATATATATATATATATATATATATATATATATATAATAATGATTTACTTTATTCCAAAAACAGTACTTGTGATACAGAATGAAATTTTCAGCATTAATCACAATATTGCATCTAATTTCCTCAAATTATAAATAAAATTAATCACACAGAAAATTTTCCACATTTACAATAGAGGTAGTGTCAAAAACATGCAGCATATAGAAATGGAAATAACAATAATAATGATAACAGCTAGGGTAATAATAATAATAAGAATACAAGTGTCAATGTGGTATAGAAATCCTAACATGTTTAAAATTATTGAATATAATGTTCTCTTTACATGATGGTGATGGTGAGAGGAAAAACAAAGATTACAGCAGTCATAGAGATAAATTGGTGTTTACAATTATGAAAGTAAAACAAACAAAGAAGCAACAGGACCATAAATATAATAGAAGTAATAAAAGTAAAACTTGAAGGTATATAAGGATGGATTGATGGAGGAAATTGTTTATTTACTAGACGAAAAAAGGTTAGTTAATTCTTGCCTGACACTATTTTCATCACATAAAATACATGCCAAGTATGGTATCATAGACTTCTTATACTTAGACGTGCGAGCATACAGTTTTCTGAAGTTACTCCTTGTTCTACCTGAGGAGATGCAAGGTGAAAGCTGAGGGTAAAGCGGATGCTCCAAGTCAGACAAAATCCCTTTAGCAAATTTATTGCACGAAGTCAAATGCCTATCGACAACGACGTTAACTATGTGGTCCACTGGGACACCACTCACTCTACTGACAGTCTTCAGTATTCTACGAATTGTGACATAGTCTTTTTTAAGCAAACCAGGAAAGAATAAGGGTGAGCAATAAAGAAGAATGGGTAGGATGCAGGAGTTTACGAACTGTAGGATGAGGGGTTGAGTAAATTTTAGGAGTTAAAATTGATGAGCCACTCGATTCTGTCCAGGTGATTGAATGAACGATAAGCTATGATTCGATCCTTGATGGGGTTCATGGGTTTGTATGCTGAAGAGTTCCAATCAAAGACAAAACTGCTATGCAGTTCTTTATCATCATACTTGAAAGTGACAATAAAATAGTTTTTATTATTAATATTACTGTTTGTAAAAGGAAATGTTACCCCTCCACACACATAGTTGGTAGTGAGTCATATTTGTTATTATTGTTACTTGAACCTAAAACCGAATTTTTGAAATCCAAGTGTTCAAGTTAAGAGTTCATAGCCTCACTGTTCTCTTACACTTGACTTTTTCATGATACATTACTTTATGAATGGAAAACAGTTGGTGAATCACTGAAAGCCCAAGAGTACTAGATAGCCACTCACTCTCTTTTTAGTGATAACAAGACGCGAACACATTGAAAAAAAAAACCATTTGCAGATGGGTTAAGACAGAAATCACTTAAAGTTACAACATGGTCCTTAGATTACCAAGAAAAGGATTGTGAAACCTGATAATTTTAAGGCATTCTGATAGGATGAGACACTTTAATAGTTGGTGATTGATTTTTGCTGCTGAATAACACTACACCGAAGACATTTTAGGATAGTTCTTGTTACATAATTTATGATGTTAAGTGATGATTTGTAGGCATTTGTTCAGGTTACAAGTTTGATGACCAGTAAAAAAAAACAGTTAGAGAACCATCTGGTTATCTGTCCACCTCACTTACCTTGAGTATTACGTAACTTTTAAGATTTGCCCCCAACTGATTTATTTATTGAATTGTCTACATATACACATATTACAACGATTGTTCTTTTCATGGCCACCTGAATAAACCTTATTATCTCATTATTTTGCTATCATTATAATCGCCGTTATTACTGACGTTCAGCCCACCTAAAACATTATTATTAATATTATTTGATTCGCGAACTCAGCGGCATTGGTTAAAATTTTTATATATAAATCTATGTGAACTAGGGTACAGCCTAAGGAAGATCTAATTGAAAACAACACTACTGTTCACTTATATGTCTTGTTCCAATATTAACAATGGAAATATCTGAGGATACATAGGTATATTCAAGTACTGGTTTTGTAGAGATTTAGTTTGATTGCATGGAAGATTTCATCATGAGCTGACATCAGTTAGAGAACCACTGGAAAACCTGAAAGTAGTAGATTGTTGTTTTGTCCTAATTTAGGACTCTTCCTCAGTACGCACCAACCCCCCGGGGTTCGAACCTAGAACCTTCTGGTTGCAGGGCGAGTTTGTAGACCATTAGGCCACTGCGACGTGATCCAATGGCCGGCTCATGAATTTCAACTTCTGACAATTCATGACATAGCCTGACCACTTCACAATGTCTTCTTCTATGAGTTACTGCGTTGCCTTCAACCTGCTGTATCCTACTAGTCATGGCTTCCCACTGGAACCACAGGTAACTGCCTGAATTGAGCCAGTCGCTAGTGAGCATCAGATTAATATCCAAGTATTGGTTTTGTACAGATTTTGTTTGGTTGTTTGCAGGATTTCATCATGAACCGAGTGGTCTACGAGCTCGCTAGCCTTGTAACCACAAGGTCCTGGGGTCTAACCCTAAATGTGGGTGCGTATTGCTGAAGAGTCCCAAACTAGGAGGAAATATCAGGCTGTTCTGTACTCCATGTTGGTTTTTCAATGGTTCTCTAACTGATGTCAGCTCATGATGAAATCCCCCGACCAATATATATATATATATATATATATATATATAACTCTATACATGAGAGTAGAGCCAGAGACGAGGATCTAATTGAAAAATAAATATTTCTTCGCTCAATCATTTTGAAACCAACTATTTCGATGATGTAGATGTCATGTGGATGAGTATCAACAACCTTGAACGATGAAAATGTAAAGTACTTCAACTGTTTCACTTATCTAGGGAGTAGCGTTTCTACCACAGGCAGTGGCACAAATTAGAAAGTATAAGTCATTCAGAATCTGATCGGGAAAGCAAAAAATACGTTGATTTATTTGAAATCAATGTTGAAGATTAGTCAATTTAGAATTATGCGCAAGATCCAAATCTTCGACACTATGATTAAGAGACTTAGTGTGTTATGCAAAACATTTTCAACAGCCTGTTTCAGACTTCGATGAATAACTGCCTTCGACAAGGAACTCTGAAAAGTGAACCAGACAAAAACTTATTACCCAACAGATATGCGAAATGAAATGGAGATAGGCTGGACACAAATTGGGGTGGTGTTCAGATGACATAGAATACTAAGCATTACCCTGCTTGATAAATGGGAAGCAGCGAGTATTTACTCTCGACTCCTAGGATGATATACAGAGGTTTGTTAGTAGCAAAATGGATATTTTTTGGCGATTGGAGAGCTAGTTAACACGCGCATCAAAATTAGAGTGAAATGATGGTAGGCTGCTGAAGCGTTGCGTTTTTCACTCACAAGCCATCAGTACAACAGTGTCATAGGTGCTGTATAGAAAAAAAATTTGATTGCAAGGAGGATTTCATTATGCGCTGACATTAGTTAAAGAACCATTGGAAAACCTCGGAGTACTGTAGTGAACTGACAGAAGTTAGAATTCATGAAATGACCATTCAATTGCGTCCCAGTGGCTTAGAGATCTATGAGCTTGCTAGCCTCGTAACCAGAAGGTCCTGAGTTCAAGCCGCGATGAGTGCGTACCGATAAAGAGTCCCAAACTAGGACAAAACAGAAGTCCACTACTCCCAGGTTTTCCAGTGGTTCTGTAACTCATGATGAAATCCTCCATCCAATCAAATAAAATCTCTAGAAAACCAATACTTGAAAAATAAAAGTTTCTGAATCAGACAAATACTTATAATATTAATAGTGATTTACTTTATTCCAAAAACAGTACTTGTGGTACAGAATGGAATTTTCAGCATTAATCACAATATTGCATCTAATTTCCTCAAATTATAAGTAAAAAATTAATCACACAGAAAATTTTTCACATTTACAATGAGGTAATGTCAAAAACATCCAGCATATCAAATGAAAATAATAATAATAATGATAACGGCTAAGGTATTCATAATAATAATAATAAAAGTGAAAATTGCTGTGGGCTTGTTTCACACAGTATTGTCGATGCGGTATAGAAATCCTAGCATGTTAAGAAATATTGAATATAATGTTCTGTTTACATGATATGGTGAGGGGAAAAACAAAGATTACAGCAGTCATACAGATAGCTGGTGTTTACAATTATGAGAGTAAAACAAAGAAGCAACAGGACCATAAATATAATAGAAGTAATAAAAGTAAAACTTGAAGGTATATAAGGATGGATTGATGGAGGAAATCGTTTATTTACTAGACGAGAAAAGGTTAGTTAATTCTTGCCTGACACTATTTCCACCACATAAAATACGTGACAAGTATGGTATCATAGAAGTTTTATACTTAGACGTGAGAGCATACAGTTTTCTGAAGTTACTTCTTGTTCTACCTGAGGAGATTCAAGGTGAAAGCTGAGGGTAAATAAAATGTAGGCTCCAAGTCAGAGGAAATCCCTCTAGTAAATGTATTGCACGAAGTCGAATGCCTATCGACAACGACGTTAACTATGTGGTCCACTGGGACACCACTCACCCTAATGACAATCTGCAGCATTCCACGAATGGAGACTTAGTGTGTTGTGCAAAACACTTCCAACAGTCCCCAGCGGATTTTCACTATTAACTGATTTCGTTCGATACTGAGAACTAAGTTTCCAAAAAGAATAAGCCACAAGGAACTCTGACAATGAGCCAGACAAAAACGTATCACCCAACGGATGTGCGAAGGGAAATGGAGGTAGGTTGGACGCAAACCGAGCAGATGTTCAGAAGACATAAAATACTAAGCATCCCCCTGCTACTTAAATGGGAAGCAATGAGTTTTTACTCTCGACTCTCAGGATGGCATACAGAGGTTTGTGAGCCGCAAAATAGATATTTTTTAGCAATTTGTGGAGCTAGTTTACATAGGCATCAAAAATAGCGTGAAATGAAGATAGCCTGCTGAAGCCTTGTGTGTTCCAGTCACCACCTAAGCCAACAACAGTGACATTGGTGCTGTCTAGAAAGAAAATAAGACTTTGATTGCATGGACGATTTCACCATGAGATAACATCAGTTAGAGTACTGTAGTGAATTGGCAGAAGCTATAATTCAAGGACCATTGGAATGGGTCCCAGTGGCCCAATGGTCTACGAGCTTGCTAGTCTTGTAACCAAAGGGTCCTGGGCTCGAATCCCGAAGAGTTCCAAACAAGGACGAAATAACTGTTCAGTACTCCTAGCTGGTTTTCCGATGGTTCTCTAACTGATGTCAGCTCATGATGAAATCCTCCATCCAATCCAACAAAATCCCTATAAAACCAATACTTGAAAAATAAAAGTTCCTCAATCAGACTACTCATCTGAGAGCAGACTCCAGTGACAAAACATCAAGTCTCCTGTTTTTCTACAGACTATTTCTACAGGACTATTAGACTGCACAGAAATACACAAATATATATATATATATATATATACATATATTCTTCATAATATATATTCAAGTTAACTCCTATATTAAAGTGTTAATATTACATTTAAATATGCAGAATACTAGTGAGAAAAACAGTTTCCCATTATCAGTAGAATAAATCTGCTAGACTAAACTATTTTACTTTATTTTTTATCTATTCATCACAATCACATTACAGAAAGCCATTAAATTTGAATGACGTAGATTATGCATTACAGAATGAATTTATGATAATAAGGTATGGAGAAATTTTCAGATGAATACTGCTCTCTCACACCTGGATGCCTTTCTCGTAGCAGTAGTGACCAAAATGAAAAATGCCCCAATGTATTTGAAAAAATTGGTGATGGACTCGAGCCTCAGTGGGAACGGATGACGACTCCCAAAAAAGAACGAAATGTGAATTCCTGGCTCTCACTGCTAGTCACCATCGATTAATGTAAAATTCGTTGTTTGTAAACGGAAAAAGAAAGGAAAAAGAGTGCTAGGAAGGACAAAAGACGATTCTACGACAACCTCGCCACTGAATCTGAGAAGGTAGCAGGCAAAAGGGACCTGAGGACACTATATCAGATAAACAAATCTCTATCTGGGAAGAGATCAACACAAGTGAAACCTATAAAAGACAGCCAAGGAAACCCAATTATCAAGGAAGAAAAAAAGATTAAACAATGAGCGAATCACTTCAAAGGACTCTTGAACCAACCACCACCTGCAACCTGTTAAAAATACCAACAACAGCACGTACACAACTGCAAGTTGGCACCAATCCTCCAACGAGAGCTTAAGTCTTGAATGCAATCAAGCTTCTGAAAGCTGGAAAAGCAGCTGGATCAGATGGAATATCCCTTGAAGCACTGAAAGCGGACCCAGAGACGACAGCAGACATGCTGGCTCCATTATTGCAAAAAGTCTGGAAGGAGGGAAAGGTGCCTACTGACTGTAGGAAAGGTTACCTCGTGAAACTACCGAAAAAGGTGACTTAGGACTCTGCAAGAACTGACGAAGAGTCATGCTCCTGTCAACGACAAATTAAATTCTGAGTCGCATCATCCTGGAGAGAATAAAGGACGCACTGAAAACAAACTTCGACCAGAAACCTGGATTCAGGTAAAAAAATCATGTACTGACCAAATTGCACCTCTACGCGTCATCATCAGAACAAAGCATGGAATGGCAATCAAACCTGTACCTCAACTTTATAAACTTCGAGAAGGCCTTCACTAGACAGCGTTGACCACGAAGTAATTTAGAAACTACTCGAGTACTACGGCGTACCCCAAATATTCATCAAGCTTATTCAACAGCTGTGTGACAACGGCACATATCAAGTCATCCACAACGGAAGACTCAGCGAGGCGTTTGGAGTAAACACAGGAGTCAGACAAGGGTGCTTACTATCACCAATGATATTCCCAATTGTGGTGGACTGACTGGATTATGCGCCAGAAAGTGAGTGTGAAACGAGAAGACAGGGAGAGATATCCTGGACCAACGTGGATTTCGCGCTTGGATGATTTATGTTTGATGTCACACAAAATCGAAGACTGACAAGTGAAAACCAACCGACAAACTGGTCGAAGAAGCGAAGACAGAACTCCAAGTGAACATAGTTAAGACGTAGGTTATGAAAATAACCAACCAACCAACAACAACAACAGCAGCAACATCTAGCACCAATCACCACCAACAGGAAGGATTTGAAAGAGGTTACTTCATTCACTCACTTATCTAGCATTGAGCATTGTCTCAACTACACGAGCAACGGATGGAGATGTCGAGAGAATCGAGAATCGGGAAGGCGAAAACACATTTGTCAACCTGAAACCAATCTGGAAAACCACTCTTCGTCACTCAGCCAGCATCAACAACAAAATTCGGTCGGATTTCCAATACAAACAACGTCAAGTCAGTCAGTTCTTCTGTACGGATCAGAAACTTCGCGGGCGAGTCACACAGAATATTTCCAACAGCCTGTTGCAGACCTTTATCAACAACTGTCTACGCTGGATCTATACTAAAGATCAGATTGCCGGGCCGTAAAGAATCACCAACACGAGACTATGTGAACAAACAAAACAAGAACCAATCGCCAGCCAACAAATATGCAGGAGAAATTAGAGACGGATTGGACACTCACTGAGGAGGCCGCCGCTGGGTGACATCGCGTGCGCGCGTCAGGCCATTGCTCGAGTAGAACCAAGCCGAAAGGGAAGCGGCGAGTGGGACGTCAGTGCAAGGGTGAAATAGAGGAGATCGTGTGAAGTGGAGCCAAAACAGTATGGACTAACATGGATGAATGCAAGTGAAAATTAGAACAGAAAACAGAAGCGAGTGGAGACGTGCGGTTGAAGCCGTATGTTTTACTAGGAATCCAAAGGAACAATAATACTAATAATCTTACATTCTCATATTTCCACAGAATAAAATAGAAAACTGAAACGCCAACAACCAGTTGAAGAGAAAGATTTCCTCAACCCTTATAGTCGTAGTTCAGTGTGAAGTGGCAAAACAATTATTGTTATATATGGAACTATTCATAGGATGTATAGAACTTCGAAAGGATCTGCAATTAAAAGGATAAGTAGGCGAATAGAATGGAATAAAAACCGTTACGCAACATTGTGTGAGAGTGGCTAACATAGAATTTAAAATTTGAAAACAGAACTGATTTAGAATGATAAGTGGAACCATTGAAATAATACCGTGGACAGTTCAAGGTGAGAATAGTAATAGTAACAGTTAATGTGATAAAGGAAGAGTGTGTGAATAGAATAAGCACAACGAAGAATAGTTAGAGCCAAAATATGAGTAGGGATTATCATACTTTAGCATACCAGGATTAAGACTATGAAAGTTAGAGGGGAGAGGTTGGACAGACGTTTTTTATATACAGAAATTTGGCTTTTATATTTCAATAGCCAAATCTTCAGCAATTCAGATGAGTCGAATACGTATTGATTTGGGCAAATTACTTATCGCCTTGTAGTTAACTTTATAGGCGGAGGCTGTAGAGAAAGGGCGATCAGTATCGACCAGATTTTAAATGATCCAACTTCTTATTGCTGCATTTCCACCTCTTTGTAACCATCTGATTAGTAGTCAAATCGAATAAAATAAAAACTTCAGCATTCTGCCCTGCTTGAATGAACTATATTATCAGTTACTGATAATGTTCTAGTGGTGTTTTCTGAATTCTGCTACCAACCGCCTAAAGACAAATAACATCATGTTAACCTCAAGATATAGTTGAAATATCTACACTAGGAGCCGCCATTTTAACGGAGATCGATCACTTCGTTCCACTAGAGCCAATCCACAGGAAATTCACAGATAGATGGATAGTTACAAAACACTTGTAGCTTTTCTATTTGGACAGTTTGTTGTCGGAAGTACTTATGTAACACTTGTAACTATTATTACTATTTAATTCAATTTTAAGATTTTCCCGTCGATTGATTGGACCGAAGTGCTGGGTCTCAGGTTGACATGTCGGCTTCTTCAGCAGATGCATCGACGATGTCTGGGCATGCAATTAGAAGTTAATTAGTCGATAGTAATTAGCAATGGAATCCAGAATGAACATTTCGTCGAAGCATATGCAGAAGAAGCCGACATGTCAACTTGAGACCGAGCATTTCCGTCCAATCAAACGACGGGAAAATGTAAAATTGAATTAAATAATAAATATAACCCATTGCACAAGAGGTGGCTGTTGTAGCTTACTTGGTCTAGTTAGTGGGTAACGCTTTGGTTGGTATTTAAAACTATGAGCACTGGGTTCGAGCCTTGGTGGAAACATCATCACTCACTGAGGAATGTGTAACAACAGAAGACAAGGGCCAGGCAACAGATCGTTTTATTATGAAAATCAACACGTATTTATACATCTTTCAACTACATTATTATAGACAAGCGCAGTCATCTGATTGGTTGTTTAGGTAGACAAACGCAGGCTTCTGATTGGTTGTTTCGGGATTCCTTGACAAATAGAGTTCTCTCTGCGAATCATATTTTGCCACGTTAACTTTGCTGTGATTGGTTGTTGACTCAGGCTTGTTCATATCTTCTCACGGCCCACATTAGTGACCTAGACCTTAACGTAGATTAGTGCCAACCAATCGGCTAGCAGCCTGCTCTCACCACACAGGTACATCCAGACAGATGATGAGTCTCAAATAGGGCGAAATGCGCATAAAGTTGGATTCCAATGGTAGTTATCATCCAGCAATTAACTCCTTATTATTACTATTTTTATTCAGTGGTGTCTGTGTGTGTGTTATTTTAGTCAACTCTTATTAGTAAAGAAGTTGTGGTAGACATTGACAATCTGGTTTGTTCATTATTAGTGTAAGTTTTAATGTTATCCTTAGTGATGTTTAACGAGAGATTAAGTATGACATAGTTTCTGTTTGGCGGGTATAGGTTAAGAAACAGCAATACCACTGTTGCAACTTCAGTGTTTGAAGTTATATGCTCCTTTCGAGAAATGAAAACGATTGGTAACTAGGTCTGTTTCTCACCGGTAATTGTGATATCCATGTTATTTAGTTTAGGCCCGATTTCTTCGACACTGTATGATCCATCCTTCCGATGTGTAATCACCATTCTATTGATTATAATCATTTGCAGGCGTATATCTCATGGAATCTTTCCGCTACCTTTTTATATAATGCTGATATGTAGACTCCTGGGACCTTGATTTTGTACTATCAAATATCCAGATCGTAAAGATCCTGAACTTATCTTTGGCTTCAGAAGAATAAGCCGAATGCTCAAAATACTATTGACAGTTAACGATTAAGAACAACAGAAAACAGTAACGAAACAGAACTACAACTATTATCATGCGCATAGTCAGTAAATAAACATTGACAGAATGTACAATTATACTTCTGATAGTATTTCTCCAGTCTTCTGTCAAGCAGTATACTATTAATCAATGAAAGCCTTCTTGTCTTCCACGAATGGAAACCAGTTCAAATGAACCAACTATTCAGTGTTGATCATGATTGACATGTACCTGTCGACAGGTTTAAGTACTAAGATTACGCTACACTTAAGTGTCGCATTTAACATTCTGGTCTTATACTTTCATTTTATTGAAAGCGAATTATTATTAATATTACCTTTATTTCCTAGAGAAATATAGAGATTCAAGCACACATCTCATTTGCGTTTGATTCTCCAACAACGTTTCCATCTGGCTCCAACGTATGTCTGCATGTTTTCATCTCCTCTTCACATCAACTCCTCCATGTTGCCCCACCCTTGCAGTGACGACCAACTCGCCGCTTCCCATTCAGGTTCCACTCATACGACGGATTGGCATGTGATGTCACGTGATGGTTTGTCTTCTCCAAGTATGGTCAGTCCACCACCTTCATTTCTTCTTGCATATCTATTGTACGATTGGTTCCTGATTAGTTGATTCGCCCATTGCCAGAGATCCCTCCCTGTTACTGATCGTTTCGGACTAACCATCTGATCTTGAGTAGTACTGAGCGAAGGCAGCTGCTGATAAAAGTGTGTCGTTTGATCGAAGTGCCCTTCATGATGCGGCGCAGCACTAAGTCTCTGATCCGTACAGTAAGTAGCACTGACTTCACATTTGAGTTGAAATTCCGGATCTTATTTTCCATGTGGAGTGCTATTAATCTCCTCCACACGGACTTGATATAAATGAAAGCTTGACTTGCTTTCTCAATCGTCGCTTTGATATTCTCATCAGTTTGGTCCGCCTGTAGTTGAAACGACGTTTCTCAGGTAGGTAGGTAAGTAGGCAGGAGGTAGCTAGGTAAAAGAGGTTGCTTCCCTCAGATTCCGCTCATTTATGCCGGCTGATTGTTGTCTGTTGTTGTTGCTGTTGGTGTTGACCAGAAATCTGCATCACCCCTGCTTTCTCTATGTTCACGTGAAGTCTTACCTCCTTGGGATGCTTCTTCTAAAGACGGCTTGTTGCTTTTCACCTGAAAGAGAATTAATAGCTCACAAATAGGTTCAAATCGAATCCAAACTTAGCAAATTTTTCAACAGCTTTCAATTTGCTCAGTTCCAATGGCAAAATTTCATCATAGTTTCCTTTCGGAACCAAGTTTTTCCGATCACAATATATGATCTTATTGATACCATATCATAAATAAGATTTGTAGCTTAGGTGGATGATTTCGATGTGATACCATAAATGGTAATCAAGGAAGCAAACGAATTTACATAAAAATATGTACTACTGAATAATTCGGATAAGTAATAGCATACTACTCATACAATCAAGTAGCTATCAAGAAATCGCCTGGTTTGAAATCATTCCGCCTACTTAACTGAGTCAAACTGAGTACGCAGGTGATAAGCTCCACTGGATACATGGGAAACGACCGTCCAATATTTAGATCATATCGATTCGGCTGGCGAGGAAGCACTGCTTGTCCACATGAGTAGTATTCAACTATTCCTTCCAATTAACCAGTAACGCATAGTTTTACACAAATGTGGACAATCACTGTATAGTTCCAACTTTGATAAACTTCTAAACTTTACCAAACTACATCAGCCGTAGAATACAGAGGAAATGAACAAAGGTAGAGAAATAGGTTTGAGATCATTTTGGTGTTCGCTTAGTCTCCACTTAATGGACAGTATTACCATTTTGTAATGCTCTTGATAAATTTGATTTAAGAGTGGTAAGAAAGTGAATCACCATAGTAACAACAATGATGACGGTAATATGTCACCACATGAAATTTCAATCCAAACTCTTATGCATATATATACATATACATGTGCTCTGTCTCCCAGTTTCTTGATCCTTCTTGTGGGTAAACAGTAATTCTAAAAATCTAATATTTTGTTTCATAGAAAGAATGTGGTCTGTATTAAGACCAGACTATCAAATTTCATTCTTATTTTCAATACATACATAATCTTGTTGAAAAGACGTAGAAACTGCTCCAGAAAAAACGGTAGTCAATGTTAACTCTGGCTCCATAAATGCTCGTTTGTGTACAAAAATATTTAGTTTATCAATGTATTGACTAGTTGAAGTTAGCTGTAAGCTGGTTTTAGGCGATTCACTTATGAAATTTAGTACTATGAAGCATTGTGTTGTAGGAATTTTGTTGCGATTGGTTGGAAGATTTCATCATAAGCTGACATTAGTTCGAGAACCTGTAGGAGACCACTAGGGAGTCATGGACAGCCAGCTGTTTCGTACCGCTGGTTCGGGACTCTTCATCAGAACGCACCCACTGAGGCTCGAATCCAGTAGCTTCTGGTTACAAGGTGAGCGAGCTCGCAGACCATTAAGCCACTGACACCCGGTTGAATCGCCAGCCCAGTCAATTCGCGATATGGTGCGAATGTCATCAGTGAGAATTTTTCCTCACAACCGAGTTGCTGTTCACTTGAATTCCTATTGGAAAATACGAATTTATCGGCACATTTTTTCAATTTACTCTCTTCTCTAAAGTCTTATTTATTTGGTTTTACTATTCCTCGTAAACTTTGATCACTTTCTCTGGGCAAGCTCCTCCATTTCACTTTCGGGTATATGCCACAATCGTTAAGTTCCATTCTAGGGACTAGTGGTGAATGCAATTCAACCGTCACCTTAATATGTATCTAATCCGTCTTCAGATCAGTGTACATAGTGCTTAGTGAGAGATACGTCTTTGGTTGGTTCGTTCTAGGGGGTCCTTATTTATAACATTTTGTAGCCAGCTATCTAATCCTCACTATAGATAAAAAGAACATAGTCATTTGTGCAATTCTTCAGTGACCTGTTGGAAATGCTTTATCTGATGGGCTCTAAACCATTTAGAAACACTGAATTGGCAGTCGTGCTGAGAATTCTGATCTTGTTCCATATGCTGAATGCAACAGATTAACCTACACTGACTTTGGAGTAGTTAATTCAGTTATGTCTTGCTTTTGCAATTCAATCCTGACTGACTCGGATGCCTTCATTTGTGTCTTCTGTAATTTTTGGACTAGATGACTGCAGATCACAATTGTCGGTCGTTTTGCAATCCATTATCAAACCACTGCACTTTTATACTCGACAATTATAATTCTAAGAAAAGAATATGATTTGGTATAATATAATACATTATTATTTCATTCAATTCTCCTAGAGAAAAACATAGGGCTTCAGAGCCACGTCTCCATCCCGTTCGGTTCTCTGCCAACGTTTTCACCAAGCCCCAAGTCTGCCAATATGCTTTCGTCTCCTCTTCATATGACCTGCTCCAAGTCACTCTTCAGCGACCAACTCGCCGCTTCTCTTCCGGGTTCCACTCGAGCGATGGCTTGTCTAGTGATGTCGCTTGATGGTTTCCTCAGAGTATGCCCAATCTAACTCCTGGTCTTATTTTTTGTGCTGAGTGCCGTTGATCTCCACACAGACTTGAGAGTAATGAAAGCTTGTCTTGCTTTTCCGACCCTTGCTTTGATATCATCTTCAGTTACGTCCGCCTGTAGTTGAAACGATGCTTCACAGGTCAGTGAATTGGTTGTTTCTTTCAGGTTCCTGCCATTTATGCTGATCGTTTTCTGATGTTGTTGCTACTGCTGTTGGTGTTGACCAGGAATCTTAGTCACCTCTGTTTTCTCTACGTTCACGTGAAGGCCTATCTTCTCTGGATGCTTCTTCTAAAGCAAATTGTTGCTTTTCACTTGCATATCTTACAGTTTGTAGGAAATCAGACATATATCATTGGCGAAGTCCAGATCCTCCAAGTTTTTCGTGAGGATCCATTTAATGCCTATTTCCTCGCTGCCTGCTGTCTGTCACATTATCCAATCTACCGCAATCAGGAAAATCACTGGCGATATTAGGCAGCCAGCTTGTCTTACTATCGTCTTTACTTCGAAGGATTCCGTAAGTTTCCAGTCGAGGATTATTTGGCATGCAGCATTGTCGTACAACTGCTGGATGAGATATATAATTGTCGACGGCACCACGTAGTAGCGAAGTGCATATAGATATACATATATAGTATACATAATCCTGTCAAAGTCAGAATCGGAAAGGCAAGATACGCTTTCATCAGCCTAAAACCAGTTTGGAGATCTTCTGCTTCACTTCACCTCAGTATTATGAAGAACAAGATTCGGAATCGATTTAACGCAAATTTGAAGTCAGTCAGTTCTTTCTATGCGGCTCAGAAACTTGCACTGGGTGTCACGAGAAGCATTTCCAACAAGTCACAGACTGGCTTTCACTGGCTTTATACTGTAGATCAAATGGTTAGTTGGCCAGAAAAGATAAGCAACAAGAAACTCTCTCTCTGGGAACAAACCAACCAAGAACTGATTGCTGAACAAAGATGTATGGGAAAATGGAGATAGATAGAATGGGCATTTGTTGAGGATGCTGTCGAATGACATCGCACGCAATGCAGGCCATCACTCGGAAGGATAACGAATGAGAGGTGACGAGTGAGTCTTCAGTGTGAGAATGACATGAAGGAGATCGTGTCAGGAAAAGATGAGAGAATTCAAGGACCATTGGATCGGGTCCCAGTGGCTTAATGGTCTACGAGCTCGCCTTGTAACCAGAAGGTCCTGGGTTCGAATCCCGGTGGGTGCGTACTGCTGAAGAGTCCCAAACTAGGACGAAACAGCTGTCCAGTACTCCCAGGTTTTCCAATGGTTCTCTAACTAATGTCAGCTCATGATGAAATCCTGAAAAGATGAGAGAGTTTGGGCAACAGTGGCTCCAGGCAGCTGAAGAGGACGTCAACGAATAGAACAAAGTGGGAACGTGTTGTTGAAGCCCTATGTTCCACTCGGAACCCAGTGGAATAATAATAATATAATTTAGTGTTTGGTCTGCAAGGATTTGATTCAATTTAAGCCTGATGACAAATTGACTTCAGTCAGAAAACAACAAAAGATCATGAAGTACTGAAAGAACTGCTTTGTCTCTTAATAGAACGCTTCAGGGATACGCATTTATGATCCTACTCATGCAGCATCGAACCCATAACCTTCGGGTCACAAAGCGAACTCGTTGACTACTACTCAACCACTCGTGACTGACTATGACTTGAAATCATCTGAAGTTCTGGTGGAAAGTCGTGACACTGGGTGGCAGTCGAGCTGCAAATATGTAATTTGAGTATATCGAGCTACATTTTGATTTAGGGAAAAATTAGCTCACTGCTAAATGTTCTCAAAATAATGGAACTGATTTAATCTACTGTCATTGGAAAGGAATTGAAACATGCAGTTTAGCTATGAGATCGTTTTTTTATATAAGTATTTAAATGCATGAAGAGCATTTGCCTAAAATAAATTTATAGAAATTAGATATTGTAGAAAGATAAGGAAATGCTATAGAGGGTTCTTTTTTCTAGTCAGATATCATCGGTTTCATCATCAGGATGGCTTCAGAGTATACTATAATTATTTTTGTTTAGATGAATATCTATTCCATTTCTTTTTCCTATAAAATGTCCACAAATATGCAACACTTACTGAATAGAGAGAGGACTCCTAAACTTTGAAAGTCAGTTTGGATTATTTTTAGGGATGTGACTGAATACTAATTGCTCTGGAAGCGGAGATCCACAGTACTTCATATATAACGAAAGAAGATCGATTTGCTTTTTACACCAGTATCAGGTCGTAGCATTTTAGTGGTTCAGGGACTTTGAGGCTGCGTTATCAAAAGCATAGACAACAGCCTGTTGTTGACTTTCATCAGCATCTGTCTTCATCCAGCACCAGAAATTGGATGATCAGTCGGCAGAAAGCACAACCTGACCTAGGTTTTGTACTAGATGGCAATCACCAGTCAAGGAGGCATGTCTGCAGTTTTGAAAGAACCCACATCTCTTCTTCTGAGATTCTAACCCGTGTCACTTGGAAGGGCAGAATGAATTAATAGTGAAAGTAGAAGATTGTAAAGCCAAAGATAACATAATCAAATAAAAAGGAGGAGTAAGAACATTCAGTTACCAGGGCGAAGAATGACTGATAACGGCTTATATCTGAATGCATACATCGAGGTTTCTAGGCTTTTGACAATGGTTACTTGAGTAAAACTTGATGAGAATGGAACTATATTGTATACTGATAATTTTCAAGGATGTCGTGATGACCATCTAATAATCAGTAACAACGAGATGCCTTATGATAGCACCACGGAAGGCATTTGTTCCCTTGTAACATAAGCTTTTAGGTATATGTTCAGAAAATTAGAGATGTACTCAAGTTGCTATCTTTCCAATGTAATTTCTGCCTAAGATACTGGTAAATCTGTATGCAAGTTAGACTTAACGCAAGAAGGTTATCTGTTGACCTATGACTTCACCAAAGAGGACGTTGTCCGATAAACAGGGACATACTTAGCTGAAGTATAGATCCTAGCTATGAGATTTAATGCAAAGCACATGAAAGGAGCAAAACTATTGTAACGGTAAAGGACGGAAGCCTTAGTAATTAGGTATTTCCGTGAAGCCAACTGTAGCAATTGAGTTCTGCTATCAATGAAACAACCTACTATAGCCGATATGTTGATGACACATTTGTTGTTTACATCGGAATGGATCAGGCATCGGCATTATATGATTGCCTAAATGAGACCCATCCAAACATCAAATTCATCATGGAATATGAACACAGTAATGAGTTTAATTTCCTGGATCTAAATGTCTAAAGAACAAATGAAAGCACGAACAAAAAATGTCTATCGGTAGAAAAGAAACCTGTTCATCAAACAAGGTCAAAGAAGAATTAGATTTCGTCGAGAAATGCCTAAGGGAAAATGGATACCCTAAGGATTTATACAAAATTATAGCAGAGAAAAAGGCAAGAAAGAAAAACATCCAACTGTAGAAAAGAAAAAAGTGTTTATTTGTTTCCCGTTCGAAGGAGATGCAACGTCACAAAAGATCGACAAAAGACTGAAAGGTGCAGTTAAATAAACTTCCCGGCAGCAAAACTAATAACACTATACAGCACCACTTCTCCTATAAGCCGCTAAAAACTAGATAAACACCCTGATGATGTCACCTCCAACTGCGTTTATGTATTCACGTCCACTTGCGAGAGCAAGTACCTTGGTAGGACGGAAAGAAGGGCTTCTATTCGGTTTTCTAAACATATTCCAAGAAACGTGTGCCTGAAAGGAAGCAAATATTCTCAGAGTGCAATTACCGGACATATTGTCCTTCAAAACATTAGATAGACAAAGGACAGCAAATTTACTACGATTTGCCGAAACGATCGCAGTCAAACAATTCAAACCAGACGTATGCGTCCAGAAATAGAGTATGATTGTTCTCACTTCTTTGGTAACTGAATTTTGATTTTAATTACATAAATTAGTCATCTAATTCAGTGATCTCAACTCACTGAACAAATCCCAACCTCATAAATTGTAACCGCTTTCGTTTTTTGAGTTGGTATGTGAACCTACAAGATTACACTGTTCTTTGATGCGTCAGTTTTATAGTGTCTCTTCTCTCCTACCACTCAAACAATAAAATAGTCTGCAGTTAGCTGATGAGAACCTGTGAAATAGAATGACGATATCATTTTATACTGCAAATTTCGTCTTCCTTTCTTTGATGGAAACTTATCGATGGAATTAAATGTATGAAAAGTGATGTACACCTTATCTTCAATGCACCATTTGTACATATCTTTCGTGTTATATGCGTGCTACTTCTGGCCTTCCTTTTTCATATTGCGTTTCTATGAGTTCCTTTCATGTCTCTACAAAACGCGATATCATTTACTTTACCTGACAGCAAATCTATCTGCAATTAATAGTATTCTCTGAGGAGCTGGTTGGTTTAGTTGCGGAGCTTTCGTCGTCCACCTGCCTAGACAACATTCCCTTTCAGCGGAATATTTTGCATAAAAGTGAAAGGATTTAAATATGCTTTGATACTAAAGGATATATATCGTGTCTTTTCGCGGCTTATTCGCATTCTGGGATTCTGATTCGAAGGGGACACCCACTTCGACCACCGATGTAATGTCTTTTACAGTTCATGCGTGCAATTTATTTTGTAAATGGTATTAATTTTATCTTCTTCTTTTTCTGTTGGATCTATTGGTGTGCATAATATCGAATGAAGCGATTTAACTGGTTTGTATGCTCCACCATCAAGTGACATCACATGCCAGGCCGTCGTTCAAGTGGAACCTTAGTAGGAAGTGGTGAGCTGGTTGTGCAAATCTATCTTCCTACTATTTTTATGTTTCTTTTACGCCCATAAACGTCTCTTTATATGTTTACTACTGATAAATTTTATCATTTGCACACGCCCCACTATCACCTTCGATGTTGTTGTTTATTTTCACAGAAATTCCAGACAACAGATTAGAACTTATCAAAATAATTCACTAGTATCCATAACAGGAAAACAAACAATGAACTTCACAAACAACAATAATATATTTTCAAGTATTGGTTTTGTAGGGATTTTGTTTGATTGCATGGAGGATTTAATCATGAGCTGACATCAGTTAGAGAACCACTGGAAAACCTGGGAGTACTGAACAGCTGTTTCGTCCAACTAGTTTGCGACTCTTCAGCAGTACGAACCCACCGGGGGTCGAACCCAGGACTTTTTGGTAACAAGACTATAGAGCTTGTAGACCATTGAGCCACTGGGACCCGATCCAATGGCCAGTCCATGAATTCTAACTTCTGCCAATTCACGACATAGCGCGACCACTTCGCAATATCTTCTTCGATGAATTACTGCCTCATCTTCAACCTGCTGTACCCTACTGGTCACGGCTTTTTTGTAGTCAGAGATATCAGTCGTTTAGAAAAGAAAATATATTTTTACTGAGAAGAAGAAGGATAGAAGAAGTGCAAAAGAAAGGTATCATCGTCAAGAGAGAGCGAAAGAGTTAAACGTGGCAATGAAACGTGAATAGGAATTCAATAACAGGAAATGAATAGAAATACTCAAAGCATAATGTTAAGGTTAAAACGTGATAAAATTAAAATATTTTTAAGCTAAGAGAACACTTAACAAAATGAAAGTTTACATATAGATATACTGGAATAATTATTTAAGCTAGGCGAACATACAGAATTGGCTACAAACCATTTAATTGTAAAGGTTAGTTAAAGTTTTATATAATACTGAGAACAGGATGAGTAAACTTTCCGATAGGCTGAATAAGCATAACTTTGAACAAGGCAGAATAATGTGGTACCATCAGTGTCTGTTTCGTCGCCTTCTCGTCAGCTGCTTACACGCCAAAGACATTCACTATTAAATCTATCTATAAAAACAATTTCAACATACTTGCACAGACAGTTCATTTCAAACAAAAATCAATAGATCCATATATGCATAAAGTAATTATATATATGTATGTATTATTAAACATGATCCCGAACAGTAGTGATCATACTCAATGGAGAAATACCAGCATTACGCATTCAGATGAAAGAGAGATGAAAATATTCAGTTACCAGGCAGGGGAAGGAAATACTGATAACCACTTATTTCTGGACGCATAAATCAGGTCTCAGGCGCTTGATGGAAATGGCTTCAGTAAACTTGAGGAGTATTGAGCTCGTTTGCCTATTGATAATTTTGAACGACTTTTGACGTCCACTTCATGAGCAGTGGTGTCAAGTAGATGCCTGGCGATGGCACTGTTTAAAGCATTTGTTCCCTTTAGATATAAGCCTTATGTTGATCATCGCTGCAATGTTTTCACCTTTATAATCAAGCTGAATGTAGGTTAGCTTTTTCCCAACTGTGATTTGTTTTACATTTGTGACTTCAGATCTTCCATACTTGTTGATGACCCTTGGAGGGTACCCATTGCTCTTCAGTATCGTTTCGAGAAACTCAAATTCTTCTTCCTCTAATTTCTCTATAGAGCATATTCTTCTCGCTCCATAGCACAGAGTCTTGACTAGTCTGCGTTTGAAGCTATTCGGACGAAAGCTATTGAAATGTAAGTATTGTCCTGGCCATGTAGGCTTTCGGCAAATTGACTTCTGAAGACTACCGTCTTCTAGGCGTTTCATGGGAATGTCAAGGAAGTGAAACTTTCCGTCACTTTCATATTCTATAGTAAACTCAAAATTGGTGTGTGCATCATTGAATAATCTGAGTAAGTGTGAAGCATGACTTTCATTGTTGCACACTATAAATGTGTCATCAACATATCGACAGTAGGAAGTTTTTTCGTCGACTGCATGCTTCAACTTTGTTCTTTTAAGGTTGGACATGAATATATGTGCTAAAACAGGACTAAGTGGACTCCTCAAAGCTACACCATCTATTTGGCGGTAAAGAGTGTTGTCAAATTGGAATTGGACATCCATGATACACACAAGCAGTAGGCGTTTGAATTCTGACTCTGGAAGATGGAGAAGGTCAGACTGCTGATAGAATTATCAATAGGCAAACGAGCTCAATACTCCCCAAATTTACTGAAGCCATTTCCATCAAGCGCCTGAGACCTGATTTATGCGTCCAGAAATAAGTGGTTATCAGTATTTCCTTCCCCTGCCTGGTAACTGAATATTTTCATCTCTCTTTCATCTGAATGCGTAATGCTGAAATGTCTCCATTGAGTATGATCACTACTGTTCGGGATCATGTTTAATATTACATACATATATATAATTACTGTATGCATATGTGGATTGATTGATTTTTGTTTGAAATGAAATGTCTGTGCAAGTATGTTGAAATTGTTTTTATAGATAGATTCAATAGCGAATGTCTTTGGTGTGTAAGCAGCTGACGAGAAGGCGACGAAATAAACACTGATGGTACCACATTATTCTCTGCAAATTGTAGTTTTTGCTTTGTTCGAATTCAATAAGGGTAATAAATGTATGAAATGGATGACTTTTTACGCTAATTTCAGTGTTATTTTTATCACTAGTTTAGTGGATTTTGGCATAAACAATGATAATTATTATCTGGCGTGCCTTGAAAAGAATTGAAAACAGGTTAGCGAACACTTTCATCAACAGGTACATTCGCTGTTCTGTTGACGAAGATCAGATGGCCGGTTGAAAAATGGCCGGATAATGAATAAGGAATTCTGATGACGAATCAACCGAGAACACATTTCCTAGCAAATATATACCGAAGAAAAAATAGAAATGGATCGGATATACGCCAGGGGGAGACTGTTGAGGGATATCACTAAACTAAGGAAGCAGTTGAATGTGACTTAAGTAGGCTATGATGAGTTGGTTGGAGTGTGATACGGAGGAGACCGCGTTAATAGGAGATGTAAGTCTATGATAAATCCTAGCTCCAGCTAAGGGAGACTGCAAACAACTGAAGAAGGTGAAGATGTGCTGTTCAATCCACCAGTTCTACTGACAACTGGAGGAAATAGTAATGTAAAAAATATATAAGGATATCGACAGCACTCCACATGAAAAATAAGGTCCAGATTTTCATCTCAAATGTGAAGTCAGTGCTACTTACTGGAAGGATCACAGACTTAGCCCTGAGTCACGAAGAGCACTTCGAACAAACTAAACAACTTTATCGACAGCTGTCTTCACTCAGGACTACTCAAGATCAGATGGTCAGCCGGAAAAATCAACAACAGAGAGGGATCTCTGGCAATGAGCAAATCAACCAATCAGGAACCAATTGTAATATAAATATGCAAGAAGAAATGGAGGTGGACTGACCATACTTGGAGAAAACAAACAAACAATAGGTGACATCACATTTTTGGCCATCGTTCCAGTGGTACCGAGTGGTAGGTGGCGAGTTGGTTGTGGGTGCAAGAGTGGAGCTACATGGAGGAGTTGATGCGAAGAGGAGATGAAAGCATGTAGGCAGACGTGGAGCCAGATGAAAACGTTGGCAGTGAAGCCAATGCAATGGAACTAAATGAAACAATAATGATAATAATGTATTTCGTTTATTCACGATATAGAACTTCAATCAACTAGTATTATTAATGTATACCTTGACCATGTATCCAACTTATTATACTCCTCCAATGATGACTTCTCTCTAGAATTACTGAGAGTGCATGTTTTATTCAGGAAGTTGATTTTTAAGAATTGTAAACTACAGTTTCTCAGAGATTGGATTTTTATCTCAGTGGCTGAATAGTAAATATACGTCATCCTTGAGCAGATATTTCTGAATTCAATTCATGATGTTAGCATAAGTACTTACTGATGTCATTTTGTGGGTTTTTTTTCTGATATCGGTTCTATGAAATTTTATTCTCATCATGGAGCATATAGACCATAAAGTTTAGTCGCTGGTATTCAACATTAGACTGTACACCCAACAACGATTAATGCTCCATACAGAAAATAAGGCCGTGACAGCACATCGCCACTTCACTCTATCTTCTGCGTATAAGCTTTTACCTACTACTCAAGCATCCTCCACTATCTATATAACACCTAAGTTACACTCAACGAGTTGTCTAGCGTACAGTGTCAATCAGACGTCTTCTCAGTGTATTTTCAATTTCATCCACAGTTCTTTCTGCATATTCACTGCGTAACAGCTTCTTATTTGCTTCACACTGTACTGCTAGGATGCATTATTTCTGATCTCCACTACTACGACAGCGATAGCCTGTTGGGAATGCGTTTAACGTCTCGCTCACTAAGTCTCTTACCTATGAACAAGTTCTGGCTGTTCCTTTTTCTGAGTGTAATTTAATTTCCAATGAGATACTGACTGCCTTTTCTCATCCTCATCTGTAACGCCTGTAGTTGAAACGATACTTATTAAATCAGACGTACATATACTATTAAAGCATACACTATTTAGAACTTAAAGGGGTGAGGGGAAGTGGTAATTATAGGAATAACAAATTTCAACAAAGAGTCTCTTTTCGGTGGCGAATTCATTCGCCTAGTTGTACGATTGCAATTATATTTATTTATTTATTTATTTTGTGAGCATAAATGTGTATATTAGGACTGACAAACAAAACTAAAATAAAAATAATAATAATAATAATTTACTTTATTCCAAAAGCGATACGTATAAAACAAAATGGAATTCTCAACATTTGTCACAACACCTTGCATCTGATTTACTTAAAACATAAATAAAATTAAAACATTAAAACACAAGTAACCAGATGAATTTGTCCACGTTTACGGTAATAAAGTCAAAAACATTCGATGCACGGATTGAGATCATTAAATATAACAATAATAATAATAACAGTGAGTTTGTTTCAAACAGTATTATCGATTCAGTTTGGAAACTTTAGCATGTAATTATAGAGTATTGAATCTAATGTTCTGTTGATGTAGTATAGTCAGGGGAAATACAAAATTAACAGTTATAACACAGCTTAAACGATGTTCACACTTATGAAAAATAAATAAATAAAAACAAAAAATTGAGAGGATTATAAGTATAAGAAATACAATAACAATCAAGTTTGGTACTGTAAGGGTGGAAGAAATGGTTTATTTAGTAGTGCAAAGAAGGTTAGTTGCTTAGTTCATGCCTGACGCTATTTTCATCACATAAATTACGTGCCAAATATGGTAAAGTGGAATTTTTATACTTAGACGTACGTGTATAAAGTTTTCTGAAAAGACTTCTTGTTTTACCCGAGGAGACACAAGGTTGGAGCTGCGGGTTGATTGGGTGCTCAGAGTCTGACAAAATTCCTTTGGCGAATTTGTTACATGACATCAAGTGCCTATCAGTGACAATGTCAACGATATGGCCCAATGGGATACCACTACTCGTCCTACTGACTGATAGTCTTCAGAGTTCTACGAAGTATGACATAGTCTTTTTTAAGCAATCCGGCGGCTTGCTTAAACTCTGGGCTACCAAAATCTTCCAACACTTATATCACATCTGATTTTTTGGATTTATTTTGTTTTAATTATTCAGTTATGTGTCCAAATCTTATTGTTTACTCTCGCGATTATTTAAAATGTTTTCAGTCTCATGATTTACGAGTATATAATAACCTTAAGAAAAAGCATCATGGTGGCTGGTAAAGATCTTTAAAGTGTACTCCAATGTATCAGATGACTGTTCCTGTAATTATGAGCGCAAATTGCAGCTCATTATCCAACAAGATTAATTACTCAAGTGATGGTTTGTAGGGATTTGATTGGTTTCAGGATTTCATCATGAGCTGACATTAGTTAGAGAACCACTGGTAAACCTGGGAGTACTGGGCAGTCATCTGTTTCGTCCTAGTTTGGGACTCTTCAGCAGTACGCACCCACCGGGATTCGAACCCAGGACCTTCCGGTTACAAGGCGAGCTCGTATACTATTAGGCCACTGGGACCCGATCCAATGGTCCTTGAATTCTAACTTCTGCCAATTCACGACATAGAGCGACCGCTAGCCAATGTCTTCGGCGAGTATTTGTCCTCACACCCGACCGGCTGCACCCTACTGGTCACGACTTCCCACTCGAACCCAGGTAACTACCTACCTGAATAGGGCCAGTCGCCAGTGAGCATCTCATTGGTATTCAACTGATGGTTTGTAGAGATTTGAATGCTTTCAGGATTTCATCATGAGCTGACATTAGTTAGAGAACCATTGGAAAACCTGGGAGTACTGGACAGCTGTTTCGTCCTAGTTAGCGGTTGCGCTATGTCCTGAATTGGCAGAAGTTAGAATTCAAGGACCATTGGATCGGGGCCCAGTGGCTTAATGGTATACGAGCTCGCCTTGTAACCGGAAGGTCCTGGGTTCGAATCCCGGTGGGTGCGTACTGCTGAAGAGTCCCAAACTAGGACGAAACAGATGACTGCCCAGTACTCCCAGGTTTACCAGTGGTTCTCTAACTAATGTCAGCTCATGATGAAATCCTGAAAGATTAATTACTTTGATGCTCTAATATGTTCAAATGTTTATCGTAATACAAGTGTAATACCGATTCATAAGATGACAATTTAATCTTACTGAATGGTTTCAATATGTACAGACAAGACCGAAGTAGTTCAAGGAAGAAGCGCGGTGGTGATGGTGCTACTTTTATCAACTTTCAGTGGTCTCTTGCCAATAACGTCTGTTTCAAATTCTGAAAATTAGTTAGGGTTATTATTTACATCATTAAAATGTCTCTAAAATGTGATGAACAATCAAAATTGTAACCAGGTGGGTGGGGGTGAAGACTGGTAGGTATTGAAAGGTATTGCTTATTATGAAGTAGGATATCAGTACAGACACGTGTCCAAAAATTAAATTATGTAATAGGTAGGAAGAGTGAATGAAGGGTTGGTTAAGAAGAAGATGTTACTGAGAGGTCAAACAAACATTCAAAAAACAAAAAAGGAAAACAAAACATTAATAACAAAGCCGCAGAACTTGGAATTATACCCAAGTTAGAAAGATGGAGTGGAGAAGTTTCTTCTGTTTGCATAAATCAGGGTTTTCTATCCGGATCGCCAAGGCATCCTTGGCAATGCAAAGTATACGGAAGTTTGCTGTTTTGGGGAGGCTTCTTTTGACTTTTTTGGATGATTTTGAATGAATAATCCTTGAATACTGAGTGATCAGTGTTGGATAAATTTTCAGTTATAGCACTCATTATTGATCCGCCGTTACCTTTTCGTAGCCAAGCGTGGTAATGTTCTTTGACTGTTTTGGATAAAAGACGCATCGAACAACTTATATATCTCACTGACCCTGCATGAGCACGTAAATTGGTAGATACACATAGAAGTGGTCAAATGTGATAGTTTATGTATGGAGGTGTTGAGGAACAATAGGTGCTTTAGGAATATGAAACGTAATTTGACAGAGGAGGATGTTCTTTTCAGGGCGCTAGATATTCTTCTCTTTAGGATGCTAGCCAGAAGGTCACCCTTGATCACCACATTCATGTACAGTATCTTCTTCGGCACAGAGATGGCTTGTTCTTTGTTAATTTTAAGCTTTATATGTTTGTCTTTAAAGCGTGTCGGATAGCACTTCTCAAGTAGTGTCCTCTTCACAAACAGTGATCACCTTCTTTAATGATTCGGGTCTTCATATTCTACGGATTCTAGTTGCAGCAGATATTATCAGTTTCCGCTTGCAATTGATGGGTACCCAAGTGTAAACGATTTTCAGATGGCCATTCCACTTAGGCTTTCAATAAACTGATCTCTTAAGAGTTCCATCAGTCTTCTTTGTTTATCGAACGTCTAGAAATGAGATTGTGTCTCCGATTTCAGTTCAATAGTAAATCTGATGGCTGGGTGGCAGATATTAAAAAGCCAAATAACATTCTTTACGTCACATTTTTTTATCATAGATAACAAAAGTGTCATCGACATACCTTTTGTACAGTGAGAAATTGTCAGTTGTTGGTCTCAACGGACCATGGCCATGAAAATATCTCCTCAAAAGAGTATCCAGATCTACCCTATCTTACTGTCTATAAATAGTACCACTTAAATGCAAAACTGAACGTTCAAAGGGCAACTAAGTAGCAGTTCTTTTAACTTCGATGTGGGTATTCCAATATTAAAGTCGTTGTTTTTCAAGTACTTGCCCAGGAAAAGGATCATCTCGGTAATCTGGACATTTCTGAAGAGAGAGATACGGCATCGAATGATATCATGCGGTTGTCACCCACTTTCTTATCTCTTTGATACAGTCAACAAATGTAAACGTGTCTCGAAGACAATGTTTTAAAATTTGTTTCTTAACAGACTGTAATTATACACCTCATCCAACAGTTGTACGACAATGCTGCATGCCAAGTAATCCATAGCGAGAAACTCACGGAATCTTTCGAAGTGAGGACTGAAGTAAGACAAGCCGGCTGCCTAATATCGCCTATGACTTTCCTGATTGCAGTAGATTGGATAATGCGACAGACAGCGGCGGGAAATGAGGAAATGGGAATAAAATGGACCCTCACGAAAACTTGGAAGATCTGGACTTCGCCGATGATATATGTCTGATTTCCCACATACTGGAAGATATGCAAGTGAAAACCAACAAGTTGTCAGAAGAAGCATCCAGAGAAGATTGGACTTCAGGTGAACATAGAGAAAACAGAGGTGATGAAGATTCCTCACCAACACTAACAGCAACAACAACAGAAGAATATCAGTCGGCATAAATGGGAGGAATCTAGAAGACACAACATTCTTCACCTAGTTATCTACCTACCTACCTACCTACCTGTGAAGCATCGTTTCAACTACAGGTGGAGCTAACTGATGAGGATATCAAAGCGAGGATTGAGAAAGCAATACAAGCCTACATTACTCTCAACTGTGTGTGTGAAGGTCAACAGCACTCCACATGAAAAATAACATTCGGATTTTCAACTTCAATATCAAGCTAATGATACTTACTGTACGTATCGGAGACTTGGCGGGTCATAAAGAGCACTTCAAATAAACTACACACCTTCATCAACAGCTGCTTTCGCTCAGTACCAACTAAAATCAAACCGCCACCCAGAAAAGATCGGCAACGGGGATTTCTGGAAGTGAGCAAACCTACCAAGCAGGAACCGATTTGTGCAACACATAAGCAGGAAGAAATGGAGGTAGATTGGCCATACTCTGAACCCGGCCGAGTGGGAAGTGGCTAGTTGGTCATCGAAGGGTGACTTGGTGGAGGTCATGTGGGCAGACATGGAACAAGGTGAAAACGTTGGCATAGAACGGAACGGAATGGAGATGTGCAGCTGAAGCGCTACATTCCTATAGGAATTAAGGGAAATAATAATCATAATAGACTGCAGGAGTTCTGCCTACTTTTCTAACATTACATCCCCTATTGAAAATCAAAAATATCCAATCAATCCACAGAAAATTCTAAGAATAAGTTCATTTTGAAGTTATCTGTTCCCTTTATTTTTTGTTTTAATAATTACGCTGACTTTTTGATCTCTTATGTCGACATTCAAGTTGATTGATTAAATTTTTTGAAAAAAGAAAAATTAGAAGAGACTATTGATTACTGTTCTTTCATGAAAAGTTATTCCATTTGGGTATGTGAATTGTTCGTATGTTTCTCTCTATCTATGTAAGTGTGTAGATATTTCTTTATGCATGTGTATCTTCTCTTTCCAATAAATTTAATTTCTCTTTAGGATAAATAGAATTTTTTGTTTTACTGATTACATCTCATTGAATCAATGTTCAACAAATTAATTTATCTTCCATATATATATATTTGAAATATACTACAAAGGCGTCAACGGCTTTTGTTTTTTATAGACATTGAATATTGAATGATGAAATTCTGGTCAACTTGTTTTAAATGATGATGATGATGCGGAGGAGGAGGAGGATAAAAATCAATAATCAAGGTCAAAGGAAGCGGGTGAAATAAATTCAATCTGACGTATGTAGATTCCTATGTTTTTTTTACTCCTATGCTGATAAATAAACAAGTAATTAGTAAACAAAGTGAATAAATCAAATGAAGCGTAAATATATTTTCAAGAAAATTATTAGTAGTAGCAGTAGTAATAATAATAATAATTTAAACCACAGGTTATCATGAATAAAAAGGAAAGATAATTCATCGGTCTTGATATATTTTTGTTATTGATGTTGAGTGTATTTTTGCTGTCCACCTTTGATTTATGCATGTAATATTCAGTTTATTATTTTTTATTAATTTAATCATCTGGGTGTCTGTCTGTTGCTGTCTGTGTCTGTTCGTTGGGTTTGTGGGTGTGTGTGTGTGTGTGTACGTGTTAATCTATGCTTTCGATTGTGTGATGACGCTGAGGTGTAAAAATATGAAAAATGAAAAAAAAATGAACACAAGTGAAAAGGCGTTTTTCCATTAGGAATCGATTCTTTCTGTATAACTGAAGCTGGAAAGCGATGGTATAAAGAAAGGTTTAATTAGTTTCGCTAAGGACTCTCGCCGACCATTCGCATGGTCCGGAGGTCAACCCCTTGCTGGCGCACACCTGATATCATTGGTTGACTTGCAAAATTTTCGCTATGGATATCACATACTGAAAATTCCATATGTGTACCAAATATACAATGTGGTTTCAAGATATAATGAAAAAAGAAAAAGAGGGTGCAAGAACAATTTTCTCAATGGTTACGAAGAGGTGGAAGTGGGCCAGTTAGCAGTGAGATCATTCGACATCCGGTCGATAATGATCACCATATCTTGACAGCCTCCACCTTTGAAAATCATCTACAAAGCGATAAGTAATTTGCTGAAAGCACT
This sequence comes from Trichobilharzia regenti, assembly GCA_944472135.2. Taxonomy (NCBI): domain Eukaryota; kingdom Metazoa; phylum Platyhelminthes; class Trematoda; order Strigeidida; family Schistosomatidae; genus Trichobilharzia; species Trichobilharzia regenti. The sequence goes on from OX235265.1 coordinate 97,635,872, forward strand.
ACATACCCGACTCATCTGTATTGCTGAAGCAGCTTTGGCTGTCGAAACAGAAAAAACCAAATCTCAGTATATAGAAAAAGTTTGTTCAACCTCTCCCCTCCAACTTTCATGGTTCATAATCGTGGTATACTAAAGTATGTTAATCCCTCATCATATTTTGACTCGACGTATTTTTTCATTTTGTCTATTCACTTTGTACCCTCTTCCTTAATTACGTCAATTGTTACTATTACTATTCTCACCTTGAACCGTCCGCGGTATTATTTCAATCGTTCCACTTGTCATTCAAAATCAATTCTGTTTTGCAATGTTGAATTCCATGTTATCATATTTCACACAATGTTACGTAGAGATCTTTATTTTATTCTATCGGCCTGCTAATCCCATAATTGCACATCTCTTCCCAGTCCTATACATCCCATAAATTATTCTATATATGACATTAATTGTTCTGTTACTTGACACTTGACTATGATTATAATCACAAATATTTTAAGTGCATTTCATACTACTAGGATTAGTATTTAATGTGTTCACACATTTGCTTCTATCTCCCAAGAAGATATAATATCTTAAAAGCACCACATAATATGTACGACTGTAGAACTTGATATTAAATTCGTTGAAAAGAGTCTCTTCACTGAATCACTTTATTTGATTTTCAATATGTCCTAATGAAAATACTGAATTCCACTGTCAAAAACGGCGGAATAAGTATTATGCCCTGTGCGTCCGTGGCACAGTGATAAGGACTGTCGCCAACCATGCAAATAGTTCGAGGTTCAATCCCTTGCCGACGCACACCTCATATCTACGGTCGGCCTGCGAAATTTGGGCTACCGATATGAATGCTGAAAATTCCATACTTGTACCAAAAATAAGGTGTGGAATCAAGCTGTAATCAAAAATAAAGATTCAACACTCATTGATCTAATACATTTCCCACACTAACTGTTCAAAACAGGTTGCCAAATGATTCAGGCACATGAGATTCTGGTTGAAGTGAAGAATCTGGACACATTAATATATTAAAAATGTATAGCAATATGTGCAGTTCAGACAGTCACGGTTTCATTCTATTTTGTTCTTGTTTTTTTTAATTTACTGCCTTCCAGATGATATTTACGGTGTCATGCTGGTTGCAGTGGTGAAAGTTTCATCACAAAATCGCCTTAGATTTGATCACTGTACATATACACTGTCGAGGAGTCTGTAGCTAGAAAGAAGCTGCTGTTCAGCATTCACAGGTATTTTTCTTCAGCAGTTCGGCGGCAAAATGCTTTCCATTCATATGGCTGAACCAGGTTTAACTCCTAGACGACAAACTCCCAAACATCATTTAATTTACTAGACGGCAATAATCCCCGTATAAAAAGAATGTTATACATGCGGCAAAGACTACACTGTTTCTAGTGAAAATTTAAATTCTCAAGGTAACCATATTGAATTCTCCTCCCCTCTCAATTTTTTTTGTTACTTATGAATGACGAATTGCAAATTTTGAAATTCTGATACACCAATCACTGGCAGTGCTTCACTTGTTTCAAGAAGCTTCAAAAATTCTAATCTGTGTTGCAAACTCATCTCCTAAAAGCAAGATATGATGAAAAGAGGCGAGAAAACAGCTTAGCTTAGCTCCTTGTTCCATTTAATAAACCACCTTATTAAGATGACAAACAACCTTTAAGAAGACTCTACTAAAACCTTGGCGGAACTCATGTCCTTCCTTCTGAGATTCGAAACCGCATCACTTAATGCTGCAGTCAGAGAGACGTTATCACCACTGAGCTATTCAGACTCTCGACTGACCTCCTGTAAGACTGTATTGGTGTTATGTTGCTGCTGCTGAGTGGTTAATAGTAGTTTTCTCCGTCACCAAATTGTTATGTACTCGTCGCTAAATTGTGATGTTATGGACTGGTCGAGAATTTAATAGTCCTGACGCAAGAAGGCGGAAATCAGAAGACCACTAGGTTTGCGATGATACTTCTACTTTCCAAACACAAGGAGACACAATAAGTGGTATCACACAAGATTGTGAGAGCGAAATATATATGAATGTCCAGACAAGTGTGTGAACAAATCAATAGACAGTCTTAACATGAATGGCTAATTATAATGGAGTGTCGATCCATATATAAATAGCAAAATATAACAGACATGTCAACAACCACGCATATAATATGGATATATGTCACCAAGCAACGGACTGTCAACAAACACTCATATTATATATAATATAAGGGGAATATACATTGTTAAAGGAGACAGGTTCATCAAAGTGAAATGGTCACAGACTAAGCGAGCAAACAGAAAGAGAGATCACCATATATATATATATATATATATATATATGGATACATATCAATTGGACACCTGAATTCATGTGAGTAATCGTCCAAATTCATATTGTGTGACCCTTAACAAACCCTCTATTCTCAATTCTCCCCATCTCGCACCTTACCAGGAAGGACTAGAAATCAGTCGATATGAAAGATTATATGCTCGTGCAACTAAGTACAGAAACTCAACGATACCATATTTGACCCACGTCTTATAAGACAGAGATAATGTTAGACGCAAAGCTTACAACTTAAAATGTTGTTAGCAGAATAAAAGGGTCTTTTATTCTCTTCTATTTGTAGTCTATCATGACACTACTTCAACTTACTTATAATGACTCTAGCTATTAACATTATTTTTATTTTATCGCACTTTTGTACACTTTTAAGTGAATACAGGAGTGTGACAAGGCTGTCTGCTTATTATAATCGAAGACATTCCTAACTGTGGTGGACTGGTTTATGTTCCACATTATATACAGGGAGTGAACAGACAAGAATACGTTGAACCGATAAAAAGACCCTAGAAGATCTGGAATGCGCAAATGACATATGTCTAATGTTAGAAGAACTGGAAGACTTACAAGCAAAAACCAACAAACTGGCTGAAAATGCAGCGTAAGCAGGCAGAGAAGACAGGACTCCATGTTAACATAGAGAACATGGAGGTTATGTGGATAACCAACCAACCAACATCAACAACCAGCATCAATCACCATCAACACGAGAGATTTAACAAAGTTATCACCTTCACCCATCTAGGAATCATCGTTCTTACCTCAGGCAGTCGGGATGGATAAAGATGTCAGAGCTAGCCAGCAAGAATTGGAAAGGCAACATGCACCTTCATTAATCTGAAATCGGATCGGAAATCTTCTGTATTCCGCAGCATACAGAACAGGATTCCGATTTTTTATGCAAAAGTGAATTCATTTGTTTTGCATGGGTCAGAAACATGAACTGCATGTCACGAAAATGATTTCCAATAAGTCATTGAATTTAATCATTAGCTGCCTTCGCTGACTCCATAATGAAGATCAAATGGCCAGCAGGGTAGAAAGAATAAGCAACTAGTAACTATGGGAACAAACTAATCAAGAGTCAACTGGTCAACGAATATGCAAAAGAAAATGGAGAAAGACTGGGCAATCAATGAGGAGACCGTCGATTGACATCGTCCTCCAGGCCATCGCTCGAGCAGAACTCGATGAGTGGGTCATCGTAGTGTAACACGGAGAAGATCGTGTCAATGGGGTATGAGATACTGATATAAGAATAACATCTTGGCACTGTGGTAGAGTGTCACCGTATTATGAATAAGATTTTATTTTGTTAAAGTGTCACACAGTGTTGTACAGTAGAAATATTAACTGATGACCACGTTTCAAGCACAAATTATCACTGCCACTCATAATCATATCAAAGCGACTACTCAGACAACTTTTTCCCTTCATTTATATACATGTGTTGAATTGACTAGATATGTATATAAAAATCAATATAGGATAATGTACTTTCAGAAATAATAATATGAGTGTTATTCATCAATTACAATCACATAGGAAGTAGGGGATAGTCTCAGTTCATTTTAACAACAACATATTAGCATATCCGTAGCAAAGCCAAAAGTGAACAGAATGTTTGAAGGTGTTAGAAAAGTAGATGCTGGCGTATTTACTGGCGTAAGCGGTAACAAAAGGGTCGAGAAATACACAGTGTGAAAGAACGAAGAAGAATGTTTTAAACGGAGTTTGTAAGGAAGAGAGAAACAAAGCAGCATATAACAACGTAAAGAAGTGTAAAGAAAGAAAGAAAACATTGTACCTATAAATGATTTGAGTTGGAAAGACGAGATCCAGTTGTTCTACTGATTGCGACAAAGCTGTGATAATTAAAGTATTCTACAGTTCAAATTTCTTTCCTTTAGATGAAGTTTTCAATCGTCTCCTCATTTCTTCTCTTTATGTGGAGTTCTCGGAAGTGGAACTGATTGTACCGTTCATGGTCCATTGTAGTTGCTATATGTTTCATACATTATATTATTTGTTTTATCGCTTGGTATTCAACAATGATCATGATCCCAAATATTTGGACATAATTTACGTTAATTATGATTCTATCCATCAGAATGCATCATTTTTACCTCGTTTGTAAATTCCGATAATCAGCGAATCATCACAATGAGCCACAATTCCCAATCACCCGCGAATTTACATACCGAGGGAATTTATCGAGAGAAATACAGGAAGCATCGCAGAATACTACGGATGGAGCAATATTGCTTCATATGAAGTATTATCGATTTTTATATTATTTCAAGATTCTATACAAGGGTTTATCTCCCTTCGCAATGAAACTCGCTGAAAATTTTGTGTTGTATACAAACGGAATTTTTAGAATGAAGCTGTTTCCTCGCTTCTAGTTGGAGACTTCTCATCACTACTCACCCGCCGTCTGGATTCAGACTTAGAAACTTGTGCTTACAAGGTGAGCTTGAGGGCCACAAAGTTCAAAGTCTGCATGCTGATGGTGGTTGTGTACTGATAAGGAGTCTCACAGCAGGGCGGAGGAAACAGTTGTCCAGGACTCTCACATTTTATGATGGTTATGATGAAATCCTGCAACAAGTCATATCCCTAAGAACTACCATTCGAAAGCTAATACTATTATTACTATCGTTTTTCAAATCCCCTCAAGCCATAGAGTGTGTAAGATTGTACAGACTGTTATTAATATTGTTGGAAAGAATTTCCTCGTGGAATATTTTGTGCTTCAAATTACTCACTGGCATGTAATCGGTGTATTCGTGTTTCTGCCTAAATTAGCCCTGAATCTAGTATGAAATATGGTGACTGAACCGGTAGTGACGTACAATGTGACGTGAAATTGGATAATGCGAAGGGGGGAAACCAGACTAAAATAGTATCAACGAAGAAGTGAATAGGTTGGCAGGGAACTCTTTTTTCCTTGACATCCAGTGACGAATGTTCAAATTGCCCGGAAAAAACGAAGCTTTTCTATTATTACTATCATGCAGGAAATTTCTATTCACATGAATCGAAAATCACTGAAGGTAAAAAAAATTTAAATCCAAACATCATTAGGACTCGAACAATTGACCTAAGGGGGTGAAACAGCCTCATTCATAATCTAATGAAAAAAAATACGCAGTTATCCCAACTGAAGCATGTAGTTAATGTCAGACGCTACGAAAAAAGTGCAGTTTTTAATCGATGAAAACACATACCAAAGAAAAACGTTGTACTTATAAATGATATGAGGAGTTGGAAAGACGAGATCCAGTTCTTCTACTGACTATTTAATAAGTTATAGGTATCACGCCTAATGCTTTCTTTATCGCACAGAACACGAGCTAAGCAGAATATAGTTGAGTTTTTGTACTTACTAATGCGAGCATATAGTTTTCTATATAGACTTCTGGTTCTGCCTGATGAGATACAAGGGGAGACTTGTGAATGAAGAGTGGTGGTGGTGTGAGTCAGATAGAATGGATTGATTTACCCCATTTTTCACATGAGTCCGAGTGTCTGTCGACCAGAATATTAACAAGCAGGTTAACTGGCACACTGCTTACCACCCTGCTGACAACCTTTAACATCCTCTGATATATGTGTAAAACTCGGGCACTGTGGTAGTAAGTAATTGGTTTGTTTATTAAAATTTCAAAGTAGTGTGATCAAAATTCATGTGATTATGAACAATAAATTGTGTTCGAAACGTCATCCAGTAAATAATATTGTTTCACTGTGTGATACATCTAATAAACAAACTAATATGGAATTACTTTAACATCCTACGTAATAAGGTATAGTCTCTTTTCAGTAGCCTTGGAAAAATTAAGGAGGAACAATAGAGAAAAATAGGCGGAATGCAACAGTTAACGAATCATAAGACTATGAGTTGGGTTGGGTTATTCCAGAATATCTTAACTTCTTAATTGTAGAAGGTAAGACGGAATATTTTCATAGAAATCATCAAGATATGATGAGACGACGAGGAGAGATCAGCAAACAGAATGGCGCCAAGATATTGAATTTCTGACTTGGTCTGTATTTCAGTACCATCACCTATGTTGCAAAACCTCGTGAATGCTAACCAGTTTGTGTTTAGGTCAGATTTATGCCTAAAGGTGAAATTGATTGACTGTTTGGCATTTAGGGGGATTTAAGAGAAAGACCGTTTTCCTTGGACATCAACATAGATATACATTTATAAACTTGTCCCAGTCGACTGAACTTCCTCTCTTCTTTCATTCATATAAAAAAAGCGCATATTTGGCATTATAGTGTCATTATACCTACCCTATTTCAATGCTTATATATATATGTATATATATATTATACACAGGATTAGTAAATTCATCCTCTCTTTCGCTCTCTCTATCCATCTATCTATCTATCTATCTGTTTTCCCAAAGGTATCATAAATTCTACAAAATGTCATATTGATTGACATATTTTATAAACTGAAATTAACATTAAAATTTAAACAAACTCAAAATGGATGACAGATATATTTTTATTTCACATATACTGGTACGCCTATGTAGGACAGGTTGTATTTTTTCTTGTCTTCAACCATTTGGAATTATTATTATTATTATCATTATTATTATTACTATTATTATTGCTGTTATTCTCTCACGTTTATAAAAATGATGCTAACTAACACTAGAATCCGAAAAGTAAGTTTCGTCCTGTTTGGGACTCTTCATTTGACTCAATGATCAACTGACTGATTGGCTTCAACATAGAACTTTGCACAGATATGCAGAAGTTCGAGTTCCTACTCTCCCTCCACCTACCACACAGAGTAAGAGAAGAGAGTAAGGAGAGATTCAAAACAGTGAGATAAGAAACAGCAGAAGTGTGAGTGAGGGATATGATAAACCACAATCAAATGATGTATCTGCCCCAGCTATTCAGAAGGATTTCAAGCCTTATCACCACCAACTCTGTATAGCCTTCATTGGTTTTTACCATCCCGAGGACCCCAATCAGTCTAGTCAGGAAGCCTACACACCCGGCCTACATGATTGAAGGGCTGGCTTAAACTAACTGTTGTGGATTTCACTGACTGATGAATCCATGCCTTGGCCCTTTTCCAACCTTATTAGTCCTATTGCAACTAACACTGTTTGTCGAGGAAGGCGATGCCTAGGCTAGGCATATGTAACACATGTCCTAACCATCTCAATCGATGCAGCTGCTTCACAACCTCGTCGATTGGTTTCCCTTCATTACCTGACACTCAATCGATGCCTCGCCTTATTATATCACCATCTAACACGAGAGATAGAACGCAGACACCTATGATCAAAGACAGCTTGCGAGAGTTCTCATGTCTTCCATTCTCAATGGCAAGGTTTAACTCACAGCCATAAATGAGGATAGAGCGAATTGTTCAGGAGTACATATGTCCCTTGGTCAGTGGCCAGCCGTCTACGCTAGAGATGGTGTAATTTGGCAAATGTCAAATAAGCTTCCTGAATCCTTGCTTAGATTTCGTTAGCCATCAACCAGTTGTGACTGACTGATGCAACCTACAAAATAAGTGAAGAGCTCAACACGCTCCACCGCTTTACTGTTTATCTTTAAGCTAGGAGTGATTCGAGGTAGTCCAGTCCAGTCCTATAGCATCATCATCTTATATTTGACGGGGGCGAATTGCGTCCACAGCTAAAGGTGTTGAGAATTCTGTGTATCTATTTAGCGTCTTCACCACCTAGGAGGACTATATCATCTGCATGTTCTAAGTCAAAGAGGTTATTCCCTGATGGTGTCAAGTCAATCCCTGAGTTAGAGTTCATTCCATTAGTGAGTCAATGGTAAAATAAAAGGGAAATGATGACAGTGAGCATCTCTGACGGACATAACTGGTTGTCACTACTTTAGATGACAATTCTCCTGGCTGAATAAGTTCGATAAAGTGTCTTGATTAGTGTGATGTATTCTCTCGACATTCCTTTCACAGCCAAACATCGTCATCTGGATATACACGAATTCCTCCATGTCGCCCTCAAACTAACGACCCCGTCATCGCTTTCCAATGGCATTCCACTAAAACGATGGCCTGCATTGCGCGTGATGTCATTCAGCATCTCCTTCCTGATTTATCTCCATTTTCTCCTTCATATTTTGTTGAGTAACAGGCTCTTGGTTGTTTAGTTCATTGTCAGAGTTTCTTGTAGTCAATTCTTCTAGCTAGCTGGTCATTTGATCTTCAGTATGGAAACGGCGAAGGCCGCTGTCGAAAAAATGTTTTCATTAGCCCGTTGGAAATCCTTTCCGTGACACGCACTGAAACTATTCTGACCCATTTAGAAGAATGTTTAGAAAAGAATAGCAACAGGGATCTCTGGAAATGAGCGAACCAACCAGAAACAGATTGTGCAGCAAATAGGCAGAAAGAAATGGAGATGGATTGGCCATATTCTGAGGAAATCATCAAGTGAGTGGCATCACTAGACAGGCTGTTGCTCAAGTGAAACCTGAAACGGAAGCGGCGAGGTGGTCATCAGTGAGAGGGTGTCTTGGAGGAAATCATGGAAGAGGAGATGGAAGCATGTGGGCAGACCTGGAGCCAGGTGATAACACAATCAGAGAACCGAACGTAATGGAGACGTGTGGCTGAAGCTCTATCTTCCTCTAGGAATTAAAGGAAATAATAATAATAATAGAAGAATTGACTGACTTCCTATTTGTGTTAAAAATCCAAATCTTGTTCTTCATGCTGACTGATTTCAGGTGATTCCAAAATTGGTTTCAGGTAGATGAAGGCGTATCATGCCTTTCTGCGTCAGGCTGGCATCATCACTTTTATCCGTTCCGACTGTCTATGATTAAGGCCATGCTTTCTAACCAGACAAGTGAAGGAGGTAACCTCCATCAAACCTCTACCATTGGTAGTAATTGCTGTTGGTTGTTGTTGTTGCTATTGGCCAGTTACCTTCATCACTTCCATCTTCAACATTCCATAGATAGTAAAGCCGTTAAAAATTGAACTAGGAATTTGGATTTTTTTTCCAGTGAATGTGACTCTCTAAAGAATCAATTTAACAATTACTGGCGTTTAGATTCACTGAAATAACAGGCAGTAACACAGTCGAAGTCAGGCCATTCCTTCTACAATTCAATGCTTCAAACTTATGTTAGCGATATCTTCAGGGTGAAATTCTGTTTTTGACCAATAGTCACATGGATAAGAAATCCGGTTTTTAATTGAATTCTAATGCATTTTTTCAACTGTCAGAGGATTAATCTGTTCCTTAGATTCAGGCTAAAGTAGAGAACTTTAAACCTCTAACTCTGAGGTTTTAACAGCTGTGGTTTTGTTCCTGGACGGTATGGTTGCTGGCCTTATACCCAACTTCCTATGCTTCCTGGGCTTGCCATAGGCTAGAAAAGTAGGCAAGGCATACGAGTGTGTTTGTTGATTGGGAATAGAATCTCCACCTCTTGCGCGGCTGGTAAGCATTCTGCCGTTGAACTGCCGAGGCTTTGTGGGGATAAGATTGACTTCACTACATTTTGCTCATTGAAAGCAGTGGACAGCTGTCTCAATCTTATTCATGATTCTTCGGCAGTATATATTCATGGGCCAACCAATGGTCGAACTGTGGACCTTTCGGTAACAAAATGAGCCTTTTAACTATTCAACCACTTGGATCAAATCTCGTGAACAACTCAGGAATTCTAACCTCTGTGTCAATCTCAGTCATATATAGCAATACTTCCATCTAGTATCATAGACTGTTATTTCTCCTCACATCGATCACAGTGGACATCAGTGACGAGTTCTCAATGAAAATTCAAGGAATTTATTCCATACACAGATTGTCATAGTCCATCAAGGAATCGAAAAATACTGTAGAAATAACTGAAGTATATTCAACATGCGTTTCATTATTACGCCTTTAAATAGATCATAAACTTATTTTACAAAAATTACCTAGCAAAACACTTCCATGGATAGCCGGTTGAAGCTTGGATAATATCCAGTAGATGGAGATTTATGCTCTAAGAGAACAGAAATTCCCATCTGTCATTGAAAAGGGTTATTTAAAAAAACACCTTATAACTATTACGAAAATAAAACTCACTAGGGATGCAACCTTTAACCTTCAATTTACGAGGGGAGAACGCTAATTATTCACTTACTGGAACGGAATCCAATGTCCCATGAATTCCAATTTCTGTCTATTTATGATAGGTGCACACTGATGAAGAGGCTCATACCAGGACAAAACAGCTTTCCGGTATTCTTTGGTTTTCCAATGTTTCTCTAATTGATATGAATCCATGATAACACATGAAACCAATTAAATTTTAACAAAATAAACTAAACTGCTTACCATATATTACTTGATATTCATCGGAAACATAAATGAAGCTAGAAACCTATCCAATACACTTTCTGCTTTCTCTAAATTTTACGAACCTATTTTAGTTGACGTTGAATGACACTGTGCACAAAACATGCCAGTGCTCTAGTGGAATTCCAATTGAAAGCGATGACTGAGAGGTCAATGTTAGGGTGAAATGGAGGAGATCATGTGGCGAGGAGGAGACAACAGGTCATGGTCAATTATGGACCCAGCTGAAGAGAATGGTAGAAAATAGAACGAAGTGAAAATATGTTGTTGAAGCCCTATGTTCCAGTCGGAATGCAAGAGAAAATAATAATGTTAGGTAGAGTGTTCAATGTCTGTTTAAACAAGCAACGGATTATGGCTACTGGATCTGTGCTGCAGTCAAGAGACCTTCGCTACTCACAATGGGTCCAGGTACATGTGGTTACCCATTCCCACGTGACACTGTATTTTTTGGTACAAGTATGGAATTTTCAGCATATGATGTCGGTAGACCAAATTTTGCACGCCGACCATAGATATCAGGTGTCTGTGGGTAGGGGATTGAACCGCGGACCATGTGCATGGTCAGCGAGAGTTCTAACCACTGTGATACCAACGCTGAATTCTACTGCTATATAGCATAGACTCAATTAACATCATAACAATCCACAGACATTATCGAAGCGTGAATTCTAGGTGCTGAAATACGAACTCTTTGTTCTAACAAACAGTCAGCTAGAAAAAATGTCAGAATAACTTCAACAAATAGCTTTATCTCCTTTGTATAATGAGTTGTATGCGTCGGTGGGACAGCGGACAACAATCAGTGGGCCTAAACTGGAGGAACTTGAGAAAATCAAACTCCTTCATCTACCTATTTAACTACCTACTTGAGAAGCATCATTTAAACTACAGCCAGACGACACTGACGAGGATATCAAAGCAAGAATCGATTGGGAAAGCAAGACAAGCATTCATTACTCTCAAGTCTGTGTGGAGGTCAACAGCACTCAGCATGAAAATGGAAATAAGATCCAGATTATCAACTCCAATGTCAGGTCAGTGCTACTTACTGTACTGATCAGATACTTGGCGCCTCAGAAAGAGCACCTCAAACAAACTTCAGACCTTCAACAACAGCTCTCTTCGCTCAATAACAATCAAGATCAGACCGCCGGCCAGAAAAGATCAGCAACAGGAATTGATTGTGCAAAAATAAGCAGGAAGAAATGTAGATGGATTGGTAGCCATACTCTGAGGAATCCATCAAGTGAGTGACATCACTAGACAAGCCATTGCTCGAATGGAACCAAAATAGGAGGCGGCGAGTTGGTCGTCAGTGCGACAGTGACTTGGAGGAGGTGATGTGAAGAGAAGATGTAAGCATGTGGGCAGACATGGAGCCAGGTGAAAACTTTAGCAGAGAACCGAACGCAATGAAGATGCGCGGCTGAAGTTCTATGTTCCTCTTGGAATGAAAGGAAATAGTAATAATATGCCATCGACGCAAGTAATATCATAACAATCCACAGAAATTATCGAAGCGTGAATTCTAGCGTTCTGACATATGAACTCTTTGTTCCAACATGCAGTCAGTCAACTAGAGAAAATATCAGGATAACTTCAACAAACAGCTTTATCTCCTTTGTACAGTGAGTTGTACATGTAACAAATGTTTTCAAATGTTTGTTGATTGAAACTTCAGTGGCCTATATTTATTATTTTGAGTCCAAGATTAGACATAGAAGATACTTAAGTCAGTATAGGTCAACTTCATACTTTATTTGTATACATAAACCAGAATGGAAAATCTCAAGTTCTGTCAATTGACAAAAGAGTGAAACTATTCAATAAAGGTCATTTGATACTTGTGACAATCAAGAGCATGTTTCAGGCCACTTGAGTAGACTCGTTGAAGTTTACTCTGTGAACCGAAAGAGAAAAAAAATAGGAAGGCGTCTGTAAAGATTCATGAATTTTCAATTGAAAATAAAAATATTCTCAAGAATGAAGTGTTTGACAAATAGTTTTTGTAAGTAAGTAATCTACTTAAGTTAAAGACAAACTGTTTAGTCGACGAATGAATACTCTTCAACATTTCAAAGAATTAACTTTAAGTACCATGAGAAATTTAATGACATACCTGTAAATTTGGTTTTCCTATATATATTTTATGCCTGGAGGCAATCGGTAGACAACCATGAATCTTAGATGTATTAAGAACACAATTTTCAGCGAAGAGACTCTTTTCAACGAATTTATTATCAAGCTGTACAATCGTATATATATGGTTTTATAAAGAAATTATATCCGGTGAGGGAATTAGGTCAAAGGTGTAAATACATGAAATAATAATAGTATGAAATAAATTTAAAATATTTGTGATTAGGTTCATAGTTTAAGTCAAGTGGAACAATAATTAATGTCATATATAAGATAATTCATCAGGTGTATAGATTTTGGAAAGGTATGCATAATTATAAGATTAATAGACGAATGTAAAATGTTACGTAACATGGTGTGAAATTTGATGACATAGAATTTAATATTGTAAAAATAAAGATAAAAAGTATACACATGAATAATTTTTTTTGGTTTAAAATGTCAAGTAGATCAAGTGGAAAAGATTCAGAATGAGAGTCATAATAATAATAATAATAATCGAAGTAATAAGGGAAAAGTACATAGAATAATAAAATAAATAAATGTCTATCCCTCTACGGCCAAGGCAGCAGTAGGGATTGTACATACTTCTTTTGTACACAAAGGTCTGGCTTAAAGTCATGAATTGCCAAGGCCTCAGCTGTCTTTAGAAGTCTGTAACGAAGAAAACGCGGGAAGTTGGCATGAATTCTATATATGATCCTGAAATCGTGGTCAGGGTTGACGGAGTGACAGGAGTCGATGAGGTATTCTAAGATAGAGCTTCGCACACATTTCCTTTCTCCCTTGTAAAACCAAGCTGGAATATGTTCTCGTATCCGTGTGGAGAGCATTCTCTGACTACGGCCAATGTACCTTGCTCCACAAGAGCAGGTGAACTGGTAGATGCACATGGAGGCGGTCAGACGGGGGAGCTTATCTTTTACAGAGGTAGAGAACAGTTTGCGGCTCGTGAACGTCATATGTAATCTAGCTGCAGGGAACGTTTTACTAACTGATTTAGAAAGACGATTTTTGAGCATATCAGAAGCTTGATCTCCTTTGAATTCCAAGTTCACGAATAGGGTTTCCTTTGGAACTGAGTCAGTGACCAGTTTAGACTGCTTATCTTTTATGTTTCTGTCAATAAATCGGTTAGGGTAACCGTTTTCTGCGAGTGTGGCTTTTAATAGTACTCATGAGCAGGCCGTATCTGTCACGAGCAAAAAAAGAACTGATATCAGCTTGAATTATTTGAAGGCACGTCATCTGATGTTACAGTGAGAAACGTCACCATGGTTAACTTCTTGTAAAACTGTTGTGGATACTACACCATTTGCTTAGTAGGGATTAATCAATGTTCTTTATCTAATCCCCAATGCCTTGTCGAACTAAAGAACAAATAACAACATCTCTAATGCCTAATGTCACTAAATCTCCATGACCTACACGCAGAAACTAACAAGTTAATAGAAGAAGCGGTGGAGACAGGACTTCAAGTAAACGTGGGGAAGATGGAGGTGATAGAGATACCCAATAAATAACAACAGCGAAATTGATGGGATACCATTAGTGTGGGAGAAATACTAAGGAAATCTTCCCTTCTACTTATGTAGTCTAGACACCATCGCTCTAACTACAGGTAGCATGGGAATGTTGGACAGGCAGTCACTAATCTAGATTCTGTTTGGAAACCTATAGCACTCAACATGAAGGACACGATTCCGATTTTTAATATTCATGTAAAGTAAGTGCGTCTATATGGTCCAGAGAGATCTAGGGCGTCGACGAAGGCATTTCCAATAGGCTTCAAACTACCATTACCAGCCACCTTCGCTGTCTCATTAACTGAAGATTCGAGCGCCAGAAAGAAAATTTTAGCCCAAAAAATATGACAATGGAAATGGTGATTAATCTAACACACAGGCTGATGAAACTGCTCACTGACCTGATGCGAATTCCAAGCCCTCGAGAGGAAACTGAAATAGTATTTAGATAAACTTTAATACATCTCATCCTTTGTGTGTAAAGGCAGGCTTACTTAAGTGTCTAACAAACCAAGCAATATCACTAAGCAGTACAAGAAAAGACTTAAATGATAAAAATGAAATAGACAGAAGAAACGCTGCTGTTAAATAACTATCCTACGAAATTCATTAGGTAGGTCAAATAAATTTATCTTACCTGATGGGAATATTAACACAGACTAATTGTTGCTGAAATTCAACAACGTCCATCCTTCGCTTACTTTTACTTGTGAAGAGGAGTAAGGGAATAAACTACATTTCCTGGATGTCTTGCTAAGTAGGAGAGAATATGCGTCACTTCGGAGAAGCGCGTATAGAAAAAGCATCTTCACAAGGCAATACACACACTTCCTTAGTTACGTGCCCATTAAATATAAAAGAAATGTTGTTAAAGGTCTTACGAATAGAGCAAGAAAGATATGTATGGATGTCCTCTTACAAAAGGAATTTGAATATATTCACGATTCACTGATGGAGATGGGCTATCCGAGTAGTTTCATAAAGAAACTTGTGAAAACATCAGAGAAAAAACCTGAGACTATGACTGCACGAAAAAAAGCCTCTATTTATTAAATTACAATTGAATGGTGAATTATCAAGTAAGACTTTGTTTCAGCGACTATCCAGGAGTATACAGAGAAAGTTTTACGCAGCATACTTATGTTTGTCATTCTCTAGCCGACGAATGATTGGGACGCAAACGAAGGATAAGCTTGATAGTTTTGCCACATCTATGTGCATTTATCAATTCAACTGCACCTGCGGTGACAGTTATGTTGGGCGTAGTACTAGACAGCTTAGCCAACGTGTTAGTGAACATCTCCCATTATAGTAGTTTGGCAATGGACAGACAAAAACAATCCGTAGCTCAATTTTGTCACAGTGAATTGATAGTAGTCATGTAGTGGAGAAAATGAGAGCTTTCAAAGTAATTCGTCGTATCCCACCGAATCTTTCCAATAGACTTCCTATTCGTCTACTTCACACAGCTGAGGCGGTAGACACTCGGACTATTAAACCTAAACTATGCATTCAAAAGAAGTTCATACAGCCATTATCCCTCCCTTGACCTAATAAGACATAACCAACTATTGACTTCTACGCCACCCATTGTTTATATTTTCAATCCCTTTCTTAGCATCCCTTAATCTTATCACATCTTCATTAAAAACGTATTTCATTTCCTTCCCTTACAGTCTAGCCTTACTTAATCGGTTCATTTGTTTTTACTAGTCCTTATTGACTACTTCCACATGAACATTTGTTTGTTTAATCAAACTGTTTTTTTCATTATTCGTGTCATCACAGATTGCCTCACTTTTTCATCCTTCTTACTGATAAGACTATTATTATTATTACTATTATTAATATTATCATTACTTCCATTATGACTAATTGCACAATTTATATTCCCATCTTATTATCCTATAGACAAAACACCATGACTGGTTTTTATTTGACTTTTTATTTGTAAACTTATGTAGCTATATTAGAGTAAAGCCTGATGAGGTCTAATTGAAACCAACAATATTGTTCGCTTAAATGTGTTTTTTAAATTTTACTATGAGGATATTTGATTTAGGTGAAAAAAGTTCAAAAGCAAAATGAAAATAGTGATGAAACTAATAGTGATAACACAAATAAAAAAAGATTATAAGGCATCTACAGTTTAACCATTTAAGGCAGGAGAGGACAGCTGAGGCCCTATGTAGGATTGTCAATAAAGCAGGAATAAGAGTGGTGGCATTCAAACCTACAACCTCACTCAGAGATGACAAGCTCTGTGGGCTAATGGATCCTGTCTGTTGATCCAATTAAACAAAATAATATAATTTACAAAATACCTTGCAATGGCTGTGAGGGAGGTCAACCACATGGGTCAAACTAGTAGATCGGGGATAGTGAGATTATCAGAACAGAAGAATTTAGCTAAGGTTAAAATGACCGATCCTACCCACGAAGATAAGAAATTTAGAAAAAACTCAGCAATCGCACTACATGCATTAACACACAACAACATAAAAGGGTGGGTTAGACTGAGTCAAAATTCTAAAAAGTAATATAGGTAGGTGGAGAGGGAGAGGTTGATTACTGAATCTTTGTTCATCGAGTCTACACCCAACACAACACAACACAACAAAACACATGCGATAAAAGCGACTCAGTACAAATACCAGAGATATGGAAGATATTATTACCACCAGCCAGTCAAACCAAAGGATAATAAATAATGTTAAAATGTATGTATTAATACAATTGGTGGATGGTGGCTAGCAGTGGAATCCAGGATGCGCATTTCGTCCTAAGTGGGACTCGTCAGCTGGATGTACCTGCATTTCTCAGTGAGTGATGATGTTCCCACCGAGGCTTGAAGCATCTGCACAAGAAGCCGACATGTCAACCTGAGACCGAACACTTCGGTCCAATCAATCGACGGGAAAATCAAAAATTCAATTCAATAATGTATGTATTAAGTTCACATTATAACATTCTAACAAGTTATTTATTTATTTTAATATAAAAACATCTTACTTCCCATCTTACTCTATGTGATTGATAATACTAATATCACTAGTTCTGAATGCATATTATCCTACATTGCTTTTATTCAATCAAATGTCTAGTCATCAATTCCACTCGTGCCTATAAATGAAGCAAGAAAGTTATGTGAGTAGTGCCTTAATATGATTATGCGCAATGATTTCTTCTCCTTAGTAAGTATATATGTAAAACACTGTGTGATTTATCAAAATAAAATCTTATCTATAATGAAGGTGGGCAAGAGTCTGAGTGTGACATAAAGAGAACATCATGCACGGAGGAAACATAATCTTATTGGTAGCCGTGGAGCCAAGAGCCAAGAGAATTTGAAAGAACAGAGTTTAGTAACAGGGTGTCGCTAAAGTGTTTTGTGTCGCTTGAAAAGCAAAAGAATAAGAGTCCCAAACTAGGACGAAACAGATGTCCAGTACTCCCCGTTGATTTTCCAATGGTTCTCCAACCAATATCAGCTCATTATGAAATCCTAAAACCAATCAAATCCCTACAAACCAACACTTGAATATTGATGAGACGCACATTAGTGACTGGCCCTATTCAGGTAGGTAGTTACCTGGGATTCTGGTGAGACATCCTCGCCAGTAGGGTGCAGCAGGTCGGGTTTGAGGACAAATACTCACTGAAGACATTGTCTAGGGGTCGCACTATGTCAAGAATTGGTAGAAGTTAGAATTCATCGGCTGGCCATTGGATCGGGTCCTAGTGGCTTAATGGTATACGAGCTCACCTTGAAACCAGAAGGTCCTGAGTTCAAACCCTGGTGGTGGGTGCGTACTACTAAAGAGTATTAAACTAGGCTGACGGAACAGCTGTTCAGTACGCCGTGCAGGTTTCCCAATGGTTTTCTAACCAATGTCAGCTCATGATGAAATCCTGTAACCCATCAAATCCCTACAAACCAACACTTAAAATGAATTCATTCAACAAGTAAAATGGTGAATAGATGTACCTCATACGAATACTGTAAAAATAACTTTACTTAATCACCTATAGAGATGTATTCCATGCCTTGAGTTTCAACTGGAACAAAGGATATCGAGCTTTGAAGTTCCAGTGACGGTCATAAGTTCTTGGTTGGTTCGCTTCATTATCAGAGTTCCTTATTTCTTTCTTATACTTTCTAGACTACCGTCCAAACGTCAGCATGTAGCAAGGGCATCTACCGATGTAAGTGTAAAGCAGCCGTCGGAAATTCTTATCGTGATAGGTCAAATTTCTGAACTAAACAGAAGCAGGGGATTGTATAACATTAGTGCTGAAGATCTAGTTTCCTTCCTAATGCTGAGTGAAGTAGTCCTGTAGCACGGCTATATTAAGTTCGCCTCTCCAAATTGGTACAGAGGGAAGGCTAGGCATGAGACTAGCAACTCTATCCGGTAAAAATAAACACCACTGCTAGTGAAACTCCAAGCCTGTAGCTTGAAGCCCTGTGTTCCACTGGAAACGTAAAAGAATGGAAGGATTCATTTGTGAAGGACTTCAAAATGAATGTCAAAGGTTTCAACCAGAAGTTATAACTACTGAGATCTACTATATTTGATACAAACATGGAAGGTCACTGGTAACACTGATGAACTGTGACGGCACAGTATTGAAAACGGAAAGAAGTTGCACTTTGTGGGTGTCTGAACTCCAACGCGCTGGTTGGATGGCAAAAGCATCGACTTACAGTCTGGAGGTTATTGCGTCAATCCTGGAGTGGTTGACATTATATACTTTCGCGAAGTTCCAGTCGATGATGAAATGTTTGTTAAATGATTCACTTAGTTTTCAATGGTTCTTCAAGGTGGAAATTTCATATATTCGGTTTCCTTGATAAATTTCAATAGAGAAAGAAAGACTAGATTTGCAGTATAAAATGATATCGTCATTCTATTTCACAGGTTCTCATCAGATAACTGCAGACTAACTGAAATTACAATGGTTATATAAATGATAATAACATACTTTACTGTTTAAATGGAAGTAGAGAAGAAATACTATAAAACTGACGTATCCAAAATGAAAGCATTGCAACTTTTAGTTTAAGTTTTCATCATCAATTCCTACGGTTTCAAAGTAGAAAAGAAAAGAGGAAGGGGGAAGACAGAAATCATAAAAAATTAACGAAACATTGACAGAGACCACGGAATCATATGACTAATTAATGTAATCAAAATCAAAATTTCGCTACCAAGGGAGTGAGAGGTTAATCACACACTCTCTTTCTGTATGCATAAGTCCGGCTTAAATCGTTTGATTGTGATGTCTTCGGTAAATCGTAGTAAATTTGCTGTCCTCTGCCTGCTGAATATTTTGAAGGCCTTAGAAATCTCTACGAGATGATCAGTATCAACAATATATTTGGTAACTGTATGTGAATTTCTACGCATTTATACGCTTATCGTTTGTTTTCGCTTTTTTTGAAATTTGATTTCCTTGACAACATATCTTTTTAATATTCAAGTATTGGTTTGTAGAGATTTGAATGATTGGTTACAGAATTGCATCTTGAGCTGATATTGGCTAGAGAATTACTGGAAAACCTGTACGAAGTACTGGACAGCTGTTTTCTACGTCCGAGTTTGGGACTCTTCACAGTACGCATCCACCTGTTGTGATTCGAACTTCCGACCTTCTGGTTACAAGGCTAGCGAACTCATGTACTATTGAGCCAGTGGAACCCGATCCAATGGCCAGTGCATGAATTCTAATTTCTGCCAACTGATGACATAGCGCAACCGCCAGCCAGTGTCTTTGGCAAGTATTTGTCCTCACACCCGACCTGTAGTATACCTACTGACTGGTAATGGCTTCACACTAGAACCCCAGGTAAGTAACCACCTACCTGTATAGGGCCAGTCGCCAGTGAGCATTTCACCGATATTAAAGTATTGGTTTGTAGGGATTTTGTTGATTGCTTACAGGATTTCATCATGAGCTTGCCTTGTAAGCAGAAAGTCCTGGGTTCGAACCTCAACTGGTGGGTGTGGGCTGATGATGGGTCTCAAACTAAGACGAAACAGCTGTCCAGTACTCCTGGGTTTTCCAGTGGTTCTTTAACCAATCTTAGATCCAACTGAAATCCTGTAACCAATATCTTTTTAAGTTTTTTACTTGCATTTCTTAATACACTATTGTTTTATCTTTGACCGTGTACAACGTTAGCACATCGCAAAACATGAAAACGTGGATGCGCTATAATTTTATGGTCGGAATCATCTTTAGTAGGCCATAGGTCTCTACACTGATTCCAGAGAAAATGAATACATGCTCTGTTGTTCCATCCGCGGCTGACTTTTACATCCCCATCTATGCCACCTGTGGTTGAAATGATGCTTTCTAGGTTATTTATTTTATTTTATTTATTTTTGATTACAGCTTGATTCCACACACTGTATTTTTGGTACAAGTATGGAATTTTCAGCATGGATATCGGTAGCCCAAATTTTGCAGGCCGACCATAGATATCGGGTGTGCGTCGGCGTGGGGTCGAACCTTGGACCATGTGCATGGTCGGCGAGAGTCCTAACCGCTGTGAGTGACATCCTGCAGACTTCTCCAACTAATGGTGATTGATGTGTTGTTGTTGTTGGTAGTGGTGACGATCGTCGTCGCTGAGGTTCCTTCATTCCTTCTGTCTTCTCAATGTTAACTTATAGCCCTATCTTCACTGGCTCTTCTGCTCTAGCCGAGACAACCAAACAACCAGTCAAAATATGGTATTATCTGGCTACCTTCTCTATTATTTTACAGCTATCTATAGAATTTGCCACTTATCTATTGAGCCATTTTCCAGACAATTGGACAGAATACAACTTAGTCTGTGAGACCAGTCAGTGTATGAAACACACACGTCAAATGCTGTTGCCATGTTTGCATTCAATAATTCATTTCTTCACAACAAAAATGGCAAAAACTGCTGAATTGGAAAATCACCTTCAATTGTCAATCATATTGGATTAATCTACAAAAGTCTAAAACTTTCTCCAGAGGTAAGAAACCACATTCGTTATTATTATTATTATTACTATTACTAGTATTGTTCTTGTCATGATTGTTATTGACACATGCGTATTTCTTTTAAGCAGAGAATCCTGCTTAACACTGCCTTACTAGTAAAAATCATAACCTCATATAAAAAAATAATTTACCAGTCATCGTTAGTGAATAATTGACTTTATCGTCTGTCCATCATATTCAAGTGTCAATTATTATTGTTCAATGTTTCAATGAATCATATACACATCTCTGTGTGTGTATGTGTATATATTTTAAAAATTAATGAGAGGGACACTGAAATGGACACGAGAGGACAAGACAAGACAACAACACTGACATTAGCAAAATTAAAAAAACAGGGATTAATATGAAAAAGAAACAAAACAGATTTCCAAACGTTTCACTTTCAAAAGTTTCTTACCTGATTCAATGTTCAATGGAACATGAATTTTTGGGGTATTTAGTTTTTCTCCTTTTAATCTTTTTTAATCAAATGACTTTATGAAAGTTGAAAAATATTTTTTACTAGTCACGAGAAAAATAAAATGAGCACTTTTCAATGATTTGTTTATTTGAAAAAAAAACAAGTATGAATAATGAATATGCTTGTTGTTTAAAATAATAATGCATGTCTGACCCTCACGCCATCTTGGCTAGCGCGACTTTCAAATTAGTTATTTTCATTGGATCAGTGTTTTAAGCTAGTCTTCTTTGTATTCCAAAAACACTTCAAATTCGCTGTTTTTTTTCTAAAAAGAAAAATGAAATAAAGACTCTTCAAAACAATCATGTTATTATTATTATCTATGTAAATGTTTGTTCATCCTGAAGAAGACGACAATTAAATAGTTTTATTTTTATTCAGTCAATATGGCTATCTGTAACTTAATTCCGGATTTGCAAATTAATGCTGTTCGAGGTGAAATTTCGCCATAATTTCTCTTGGAAACTATAAGTGGAAATCACAAAAGTGTATCCCTTTAAGTAAATAGTAATCTGAATTGATTAGAGCTCTCCTGTCTGGGTCGAACCGGGTACACCAGTGATGAGCACAGCTCCTTACGAACAAAACGGCAGTCCCGTGTTCACATCAATTCAATCTGGATGGTAAGTAAGCAAGTATTACCGACTGTTGTGGGGGAGGGGGTATCCAACTACTCATGTCAACCGAGCAGAAGTATGTAGCATTATGAATTCAGTAATGTGTCTTCCCTATTTCCTAATCAGGCTGAGTAGCCTAGAGAATAACGCTTGTTTATTTGACGAAATGTGACCAAGTCACATTTGGGAACACCATCACTAATCACTGCGGATGCAGGGATACCTAGATGACGAACAAGTTCTATGTAAGCGTAATTGCATTATCTAACAAATTAAAAATACAGGTAATATCGAGACAGTTGATCATGGAGACTCATACGCCAAAATGGTGCTAATAGAGTAGGTCAAGCAGTGTAAACGGGCGGTCACAATTATCAATAAATAATAATACATACATACTAAACATTAAATGTACAAATCGTCAACGAAAACCCAGCAGCACCAGACAGCTGTTTCATCCTTGGTTGGGGCTCTTTCGCGGTGCATACCTACGACCTTATCAGAGATCTTACCAAGGACCTTCAGCTTATAGCGTTAATCTTATGGACAGTTCAGGTACTTGTGCTGGAATTCAATGAATTCCATGAATTTGAACAAAACAAGAACTATAGTTTAAGCAGAATAATGAAGTACCATCAGTGTTTATTTCGTTGCCTTCTCGTCAGCTGCTCACAGGCCGAAGACATTATCAAGTAAATCTACAAAAACAATCTTAACATACTTCCACAGAGTTCATTTTAAACAGAAATCAATCGATCAGTATATGCATACAGTAATAATATATATATATATGTAATATTGAACACTATTTCGAACAACAATGATAATCATACACAATGGAAACTTTTCAGCGCTTCGCATTCGGATGAAAGAAAGGTGAAAAATATCCAGTTACCAGGCAGGGGAACGAAAGACTGATAACCGCTTCTTTCTGGACGCATAAATCAGGTTTCCGGCGATTGGTGGAGATGGTTTCAGCAAACTTGACGAGAATTGAGCTCTTTTGCCCATTGATAATTTTCAATGATCTTGCGACGTCCACCTCATGACTGATATTGTCAAGGAGATGCCTGGCGATGGCACTGTTCAAAGCACTTGTTCCCTTAAGATTTTGGTACATGTTCAATAAAACGTGGATATGCCCTTCTTTCTTTTCTTCTTCTTCCAGTGTAACTGACGACGCAGATACATGTTAATGTGTATATACAGTTGGAGTTGTTAACATGCGAAGGACATCTATCGATTTTTGATTGCAACAAATAACAAGTTGTTCGATAGACGGTGACGAGCTTAACTGCAGAATAGGCTACGGCTAGTGATGCACTCAGCCTTCTGTTGATCATCGGTGCAATGTTTTAAGCTTTATAATTAAGCTGAATGTAGATTGGCTTTTTACCCACTGTGATTTGTTTTACATTTATGACTTCAGATCTTCCATACATGTTGTATATACAAATTTACATATATCTGAGGAAGCAGTTAAATTGGAAGGACAGAAATCCCTTCGTAATATTTTCTATTACCGATGCAATCACCTGTAGTACCTGTTAAACATCATCAATTGGAGTAAAACTGGTTGACATCGGCTGATCTATTAATCACATAAGTTTACATTTTTGCTGAGTGATCACTGCTGACCAAAAACCCGAACTGTATTACTCACACAAGCTTCCCGTGAACTGATGTTAGAATACGTGTCGTACGCAGCATTATCATTGGTTGGATACTAGTTAGTAACTAAATTTCATGTGCCTAGTCCTTTGTTTAGTACATACTGAATTCTATCAGTCAAGTTTACAATGTTGCCAGCATGCCACTCGGTAGTTTGCCGTCACAATGTACTGTAAATTGTTGATATTATATGGTTGGAGGCAATCGTTAGGACGTTTCGCCTGACCTAGGTTTCCTGCTAGTTGGCTTGTCTGCAACTTTGAAGGAACTCATGTCCTTCCTTCTGAGATTTGAACCTGCTTCCCTTAGTGCTACAGTCACAAAGGTTACCACTAACCTATTCAAGCTCGTGATTGACCCCTGTAAGTCTGTATTTGGGTAATTTGATTGGACACTAGTCACTGGCTAGTGACTGAAAATGCATATATATGAAGCCTTGCTGACTGGTGAGTGCCGACTATCCCAAACCTAGGTCGAGCAAGGCTTCCTGCCGATTTTATCCAATCATCTTATATCCACAATCCAAAAGGAAGCCTTATCTGCACATAAAAATGTGGTCAAGATCATTTTGAAACATAGATCGTTTAGATTTAAATGAAACATACAACCAAAGGTTTATGCAGAATAAGATAGTTCGTCGGCTGCACATCAACTGCGTGAGAACTAAAGTAATTGTTAACATACCTGCGAATGTTACGTAACATCAGTTGACAAGGGCTAATAAATTGCTCATACAGCTTATACACAGAAGGCTTAAGTCGAAACGTTAGCATAGAAGATGCGTCATGAAGATCACAGATGAACAAGACGATGAGTAAAGGATATGTTGAGTTCAAATAGAACAATAAAAACAAGAGATAAGCGCTGTAGCAAAGGGATCAGAGGATGGCTAAGCATTCAAATGAAAGATTCAATTTACCAGGAAAAGAAAAAACTGACAACAACGTTTCTCTGAATACATAAATCGAAATTCCACCCATTCGATTTCAGTTGCTTCTTCTACAAGCTAAACGGGAACGGAACTGTCTATTTTTGGTGATAATTTTTAATCATCTCAGGTTTTTTACATTATGACCAATATCAACTAGATGCCTGGAAATGCATTGTTGAAAGCGTTTGTCCCCTTGAGACATTAGCTATCCGGTATATATTCAGTATGTCGGTGAGATCTTCTTCCTGTTCTTCGGATGTAACAGCATATACAATTATAGCTAAAACAGGAAGGGTACCTGTCGAATTTTAATTGTGTCAAAGAGGGTGTTGTCCAGTAAACGGAAAATAACTTCTACCCAGGATAGATCCCAGCTAGCGAAATATTCAGTCTTTTAATTGAATTTGAGGTTTTTCCGTCGATTGATTGGACCGAAGTGCTCGGTCTCAGGTTGACATGTCAGCTTCTTGTGCAGATGCTTTGACAATGTCTGGGCATTCAATTAGAATTTAATTTGTGGATGGTTACTAGCAGGATGTGCACTTCGTCGGCTGGATGTACCTGCATTTCTCAGGGAATGATGATATTCCCACCGAGGCTCGAACCCAGCGCCCATAGTTTCAATCGCCAAAGCGTTATCCACTAGGCCACTTGGGCCACGAGAGCCACCCCTAATTAAATGCCTAGACATCGTCGGAGCATCTGCACAAAAAGCCGACATGTCGACCTGAGACCGTGGACTTCAGTCTAATTAATCGACGAGAAAATCTAAGTTTGAATTAAATAATTAATGTGACCCGTTGCTCAAGAGGTCGCTCTCGTGGCCTGATTGGTCTAGTGAATAACGCTTTGACGTTTGAAACTATGGACACTGGGTTCGAGCCTTGGTGGGAACATCATCACTCACTGGGAAATGCAGACAAACCCGGATGATGAGTCTCAAATAGGACGAAATGCAAATCCTGGATTCCATGGCTATTCACCATCCACAAATTTTATTCAGTCTTTTGTTGAATATTCCTACAAAATTATCACATTTAAAATTAGGCTGAATGAAGACAGACAGTTAACCACTATTATTATTAACAAAGAGTAATTCAAGAAGATCTGCGTCAGTGACACAGTGGTGCGTCATTGCTCGCCGACTGCACATGGGGTCCAGGGTTCGATCCCCTTACCACTGACACACTCATTTACCTCGCTCGTTAAGCCAGTTATGCAACTGATAGAGAGCGAAGGTTGGGAATGAGGCTTGCAACCCCATCCCGTAAAAATAAAACACCATTGCTACCGAAACTTTAAGCCTGTAGCTTGATGCCACCCTATGTTCAAATGGGAATGTTAAGCAATAAAAATTATTTAGGAGGATCACTAGACAGCCACGAACCATTTCAACTTTCAGAAAACTGACTTGTTTTATTATGACCTCTTGAAAACGCCATCAATTATGACGTTAGTTAGAAACTTTTGTTCCAAGCCGACGTCCATTTAACCTTTAGGTATTACAAACCAACCCTTGAATAATGGTGAAATGCACACTAGCGACTTGCTCTATTCAGGTAAGTAGTTACCTGGGTTTCCAGTGGAAGGTCGTCACCAGTAGGGTGCAGCAGGTTGGGTGTGAGGAGAAATACTCGCCGAAGACATTGGCTAGTGGTTGCGCTATATCGTGAATTGGCAGAAGTTGGAATTCATGGACTGGCTGGCCATTGGATAGGGTCCCAGTGTCTTAAAGGTCTTGTAACCAGAAGGTCCTGGGTTCGAACCCTGACGGTGGTTGCGTACTGATAAAGAGTCCCAGACCAGGATGAAACAGCTGCACACCCAGGTTTTCCAGTGGTTTTGTAGCTGATGAAATCCTGTAACCAATCAGATCCCTACAAACCAACACTTTAATCGTTATATTTCTTGACCTGAAAGCGTCATTCGATTCCGTCGACCAAGAGGTGTTATGGTAATATTTGACTGTGAAGGAAGTACCAAGAACATACATAGGCAATCACTCTACTAAAATTCATACAGCTAGGTGAGAGCTTACGGAGCATTGTCATCTGAAGTGATGACCACCAGTGGTGTCCATCAGGGATGCCGTTGATCACCATTTATCTTTAATTTCATCATAGAAGTCACTGACTTCAGCGACTAAGGCATTGACGTTTTGCCATGGAACAATCTCCTTGACTTATAATCTTCGCATGATAAAGTCCTTCTGCGTGGAGATGCTCACAAAATTCATAGTCTTCTCAACACCTTAAGCTGCTCAGTAATCTTCGAATGTTTGGCATGCGATTTGCATGTAAGATGATGCTCCAGGACTGAACTGGACTGGACTGCATCGGCTCACTGCAAGCTTGAAATTAGGCAGAGGTGAAGTGATAGAGCATGCTGACCTCTAAATAAAAGTCGAATAGACTAAATGGTTTCTCAAAATTTTATTTGAGTACTTTCCATCATGACATTGCTGTTGCGACAAATAAGACAAAATGTAGCAGACAGCAATTCTTTACAAAACGCTTTCCTTAAAAGCTTTTTTGAAAAAAAAATTCACTCGTTTATAACAGATCTAAGAGTTGTTAAGATTTTGAAGAGCAAATTTTTTTATCGACAACGTGTGTTTATTTTATTTTCCTAATGAAAATGAATAAAAAGCTTGAATAGGGCGTAAATTTAAGTTTTGTGAGTGTGTGCTGCTTTTTTTGTCTAGTCTCCCCTTGGGGAAAAACTTTAGTTTTCATTATTTGGAGAGATAATGGTGTGTTTTTTCATTGATTAAAAACTGCCTTTTTTTGTAGCGTCTGATAATAACTACATGCTTCAGTTGGGATAATCGGGTCTTTTATAATTTGATTTTTGAAGGGGACTGTTCATCCCTGAGGCCACTGGTTCAAGTCCAACTGGTGTTTGGATTTTATTTTCACCTTTAGTGATTTTGGTGCATTTGAATAGACATTTCCCGCATATTGGCAATCATAGAAAAGCTTCATTTCTCAAGTAATCTGAACATTCATCAGTGAATGTCGGGGAAAAAGGTTTTCTCTGCCAACCTATTCCCTTTTTTGGTGATACTATGTTAGTCTGGATTCCCCTCCTTCGCATTATCCAATTTCACGTCACATTGTACGTCAGTACCGATTCAGTCTCCATATTTCGTAGTAGATTCAGGGCTAATTTAGGCAGAAACACGGATACGCCGATTACATGCCAGTGAGTAATTTTAAGCAAA
The DNA here is from genome assembly GCA_944472135.2 of Trichobilharzia regenti. Taxonomy (NCBI): domain Eukaryota; kingdom Metazoa; phylum Platyhelminthes; class Trematoda; order Strigeidida; family Schistosomatidae; genus Trichobilharzia; species Trichobilharzia regenti. The sequence continues at coordinate 97,664,223 of OX235265.1, forward strand.
AAATATTCCACGAGGAGATTCTTTCCAACAAAATTATTAACAGTCTGTACAATCTTACATAATCTATAGCTTGAGGGGATTTTAAAACAATAGTAATAATAGTATTAGCTTTCGAATGGTAGTTCTTAGGGATATGACTTGTTGCAGGATTTCTTCATGACCATCGGAAAATGTGGGAGTCCTGGACAGCTGTTTCCTCCACCCTGCTGTGGGATTCCTTATCAGTACGCAACCACCATCAGCATGCAGACTTTGAACTTTGTGGCCCTCAAGCTCGCCTTGTAAGCACAAGTTTCTAAGTCTGAATCCAGACGGCGGGTGAGTAGTGATGAGAAGTCTCCAACTAGAAGGGAAGAAACAGCTTCATTCTAAAAAATCCGTTTGTATACAACACAAAATTTTCAGTGAGTTTCATTGCGAAGGGAGATAAACCCTTGTATAGAATCTTGAAATAATATAAAAATCGATAATACTTCATCTGAAGCAATATTGCTCCATCCGTAGTATGCTGCGATGCTTCCTGTATTTCTCTCGAAAAATTCCTCTCGGTATATAGATTTGCGGGTGATTGTGAATTGTGGCTCATTGTGATAATTCAATGATTATTGGAATTTACAAACGAGGTAAAAATGATGCATTCTGATGGATAGAATCATAATTAACGTAAATTATGTCAAAATATTTGGGATCATGATCATTGTTGAATACCAAGTGATAAAACAAATAATATAATGTATGAAACATATAGCAACTACAATCGACCATGAACGGTACAATCAGTTCCACTTCCGAGAACTCCACATAAAGAGAAGAAATGAGGAGACGATTGAAAACTCCATCTACAGGAAGGAAACCTGAACTGTAGAATACTTTAATTATCACAGCTTTCTCCTAATCAGTAGAACAACTGAATCTCGTCTTTCCAACTCAAATCATTTATAGGTACAATGTCTTCTTTCTTCCTTTACACTTCTTTGCGTTGTTATATGCTGCTTTGTTTCTCTCTTCCTTACAAACTCTGTTTAAAACATTCTTCTTCGTTCTTTCACACTGTGTATATCTCGACCCTTTTGTTACCGCTTACGCCAGTAAATACGCCGGCATCTACTTTTCTAACACCTTGAAACATTCTGTTCACTTTTGGCTTTGCTACGGATATGCTAATATGTTGTTGTTAAAATGAACTGAGACTATCCCCTACTTCCTATGTGATTGTAATTGATGAATAACACTCATATTATTATTTCTGAATGTACATTATCCTATATTGATTTTTATATACATATCTAGTCAATTCAATACATGTATATAAATGAGGTGAAAAAGTTGTTTGAGTAGGTGCTTTGATATGATTATGAGTGGCAGTGATAATTTGTCCTTGAAACGTGGTCATCAGTTAACATTACTGTACAACACTGTGTGACACTTTAACAAAATAAAATCTTATTCATAATAGGGTGACACTCTACCACAGTGCCAAGATTTTATACTCACATCAGTATCTCATGCCTCCTGACACGATCTTCTCCATGTTACCGTAAGATGACCCAATCAACATGTTCCATTCGGGTTCCCCTCAAGCGATGGCCTGGAGCACGACGTCGATCGACATTTGTCCAGTCAATCTCCATTTTCTCTTGCATACTCGTTGACCAGTTGGCTCTTGATTAGTTTGTTCCCATAGTTACTAGTTGCTTATTCTTTCTACCCTGCTGGCCATTTGATCTTCATTATGGAGTCAGCGAAGGCAGCTAATGATTAAATTCAATGACTTATTGGAAATCATTTTCGTGACATGCAGTTCATGTTTCTGACCCATGAAAAACAAATGAATTCACTTTTGCATAAGAAATCCGAATCCTGTTCTGTATACTGCGGAATACAGAAGATTTCCGATCCGATTTCAGATTAATGAAGGTGCATGTTGCCTTTCCAATTCTTGCTGATTAACTTTGACGTCTTTATCCGTGTCGACTGCCTGAGGTTAAAACGATGCTTCCCAGGTCAGTGAAGGAGATAACTTCTGCTAAGTCTCTCTCGCTGGTGATTGCTGCTGCATGTTGTTTTTAGCTGGTTGTTTGATTGGTTATCCACATAACCTACATCTTCTCTATATTCACCTGGAGTCCTGTCTTCTCTGCCTGCTTACGCTGCATCTTCAGTCAGTTTGTTGGTTTTTGCTTGTAAGTCTTCGAGTTTGTGTGATTGGTGTTCAGACACAAGGATATACACAAGGCCATATGGATTTCACCAGATGGGCACACCAATAACCAGACAGACTTCATTTCAATCTCAAGGAAGCGGAGACGGAGCCTAGTGGACATAAGATCGAGGAGAGGATCAGATATGGGTTCAGACCAACTAGTACAAGGGACTTTCAAGGTGAAGCTTAAAGCCTCGAGGATAGCTGCGAATAGGCCACAATGTAAGTTCAACACTCAATTACTGAAGGACACAACCAAAAAGGACACTTATACCGAAATTGTCAGAGCAAAGCAGGAAACAATTTATAACATCACTGAGGAATCATGCGTGGAAGAACATTGGAAGTCTCTGAATGCGATTCTCAACGAAACGTGTTCAACGGTTTTAGAAAGAAAGAAGAGAGAAGACAAGGAATGGCTCTCAACGGACACTTGGAAGCTAACAGAAGAGAGAAGAATGGTGAAAGAGAAAATGATTAAATGCAAGGACGGACAACAGAAGGAGACGCTGTGCTCAACTTACACAGCACTGGACAAAGAAATGAATAAGAGTGCTAGGCAGGACAAAAGACGATTCTGCGACAACCTGGCCACTGAAGCTGAGAAGGCAGCAGGTGAAAGGGACCTGAGGACATTATATCAGATAACCAGATCTCTATCCTGGAAGAGACCAACACAAGTGAAACCTATAAAAGACAGCCAAGGGAAACCGATTACCAGAAAAGAAAGACAGATTAAACAATGGGCGGATCAATTCAAAGGACTATTGAACAGACCATCACCTGCAACTCATCCAGAAATACCAACAACAGCACATAAACAACTGCAAGTTGACACCAATCCTCCAACGAAAGCTGAAGTCTTCAACGCAATCAAGCTTCTGAAAGCTGGAAAAGCAGCTGGACCAGATGGAATACCCCCTGAAGCTCTGAAAGCGGACCCAGAGACTACAGCAGACATGCTGACTCCATTATTGCAAAAGGTCTAGAAGGAGGGAAAGGTGCCTACTGACTGAAGGAAGGCTTACTTCGTGAAAATACCGAAGAAGGGCGACTTAGGGCTCTGCAAAAACTGGCGAGGAACCATGCAGGAGAAAGTGGAGATGGATTGAACACTCTCTGATCAGGCTGCTGGGTGACATCGCGTGCTCATCAGGCCATTTCTCGAGTGGAACCAGGCCGAAAGGGAAGCAGTGACGTGGAGGAGATCGCGTGAAGAGGAGTTGAAACAGTGTGGACTTACATGGATGCAGGTGAAAAGTACAGCAAAAGACAGAAGCAAGTGAAGGCGTACTGAACAGCCGTTTCGTCAGTCTAGTTTGAGAGTCTTCACAGTGCCCGCCCACCAGGGTTCGAACCCAGCTCTCCCACAAACCACTGTTATCCATAAGCTTTCTCTTTACACCCAAAGTGGTGAACTCCCTCCAACCACAACTTCTCATTAGAACTTCAAGGCATCCTCCATTCAGTAGACAACTTCCGCAGGAAATCGGCACTGAAATTACTTCAAATCACGCAAAACAGCGGGTTAGGTTTGTGTTTGCAGAAGGTAGGAAACACAAATTGGTAATCGGATCGAGTCTACGAGCTCGCCTTATAGCCAGAAGCTCCAGGGTTGAAAATGCTGTTGGTGTATGCTGCTGAAGATTACCAAACTAGGATTGAACAACTATGCAGTACTCCCAGGTTCTCCAGTGTTCCTCTGATCAGTGTCAGCTCATGATGAAATCATGAGACCAATCAATTCCTAGCAAGCCAACACTGGAGTAAACTAATTTAATAATTCCCATTGTAGCATTAAGAAAACAATATTCAGCGAAGAGACTCTTTTCAACGAATTTATCATCAAGCTGCATAATCGTACATATATATGGTTTTTAATAAATTATATCCGATGGGGGAATTAGGTCAAAGGTGTGAATACATGAAATAATAATAGTAGTATGGAGTGTAATTTAAATATATGTGATTAGAATCATAGTTAAATGTCAAGTGGCAAAATAATTAATGTCATATATGGAATAATACATAAGGTGTATAGATTTTGGAAAGGTATGCATAATTATAAGATTAGTAGACGAATATAAAATGTTACATAACATGGTGTGAAATTTGATAAGATAGAATTTAATATTGTAAGAACAAAAAATATAAAAATTAATTTTGGGTTTAAAATGACAAGTGGGTCAAGTGGAAAAGATTCAGAGTGAGAATAGTAATAATAATAATAATAATCGTAGTAATAAGGGAAAAGTACACAGAATAACTAAATAAACAAAATAAATAAATGTCTATCTCTCTACGGCCAAGGCAGAAGTAGGGATTGTACGTACTTCTTTTGTACACAAATGTCTGGCTTAAAGTCATGAATTGCCAAGGCCTCAGCTGTCTTCAGAAGTCAATAACGATGAAAACGCTGGAAGTTAGCATAAAGTCTATATATAATCTTGAAATCATGGTCAGGGTTGACCGAGTGACAGAAGTTGATCAGGTGTTCCAGAATAGAGCTTCGCACACACTTCCTTTCTCCCTTGTAAAACCATGCTGCTGGAATATATTCTCGTATCCGTGTGAAAAGCGTCCTCTATCTAAAGTCAATGTACCTTGCTCCACAAGAGCAGGTGAACTGAGAGATATACATGGAGGCGGCCAGATGGGGGAGCTTATGTTTCACAGAGGTAGAGAACAATTTACAGCTCGCGAAAGTCATGTGTAATTTTGCTGCAAAGAACGTCTTACTGACTGATTTAAAGAGACGACGTTTTGAGCATATCTGAAGCTTGATTACCTTCGAATTCAAAGTTCATGAATAAGGTTTTCTCCGGAACTGAGTCAGTGGCCAGTTTAGACTGCTTATCTTTCATGTTGCTGTGATTTCTTACCTTTGACTTGAATAAAAAAAGCTAAAATTCTCAGACAAATTTATAATCTCTCTGAGTTATATTCAATCAACCTACCGAAAATTAGATTGCTTTATAAATGCGTACATACATACATACATATATGACATAAAAAAGGAATCGGATTAATCAAATCAGCGTATAATAAATAGAGTAGACAGATTAGAGAGTTAGTTAGTTATTTAGCTGCCTTAAACCACTTTAATAAAACTGTTTAGTCATCGGCTTTCTTCCGACTACTCCTCATCTCTTTTTTTCTTTCTTTTAAGATCTTTCAGACAATACCCAGTAGACGTTGCTTTCTTTCTCTCTTCCATGTTGTTTTTTTCCTTTATCGTGTCCAGTGTATTTATCATCACTAATAGAAGAGGGAAGATACTTGATATAAGTATAAGGGAAGATACTTCATCGCATATTGTATGTGGAGGGCAAACATAAAGAGAACAAAAAGGAAGACGAAAAGAATGGAAAAACGAGGGAAAAATCAAAGCAATAATCAACAATCACAACAACAACAAAGTGACACGTTGTCTGACTAACTCAATATTTGACTGACTAACTGACTGACTCACTCACTCACTCACTCAGTCATCGAAATCACAGACTTTTCCTCTTTGATGATGTTTAGGTCAATTATACACCCCAATATATGGATTAATTTTCATTACTTTTCATCAGTTTGCGGTTGATTTTCGCCCGTAAATTAAAGATTAAATCTCATCATTTCTTTTTTGTTAAGGATTTCATTTCATTTTTCCCACACTTTTTGGTTATGTTGAACCGAAATGTCTGATCTCCGCTGACTGGTATATCGGCGTCTAGCACGGGCTGTTCGATGATATCTTTCGGATAAGCATGAAATTATTTTAGTGGATGGTGTATAATAGTGGAATCCAACTGGATACACATTTCGTCCTTTTTCGGACTACTCGTCAACCAGATGTGCCTGCAGTCCCCAGTGAGCGATGGTGTCCCCAGTGAAAGTCGAAACCAGAAGTTACTCAAACAAATAAGGGATCTAGTGGATAATGCTTTCATGTGTTAAAACTATGGGTACTAAGTTCGAGTCCCGGTGGGTACACAATCAACCATTGTAGACTGTATGCACGTCTAGTTGATTCATCACAAATACGGAGCAATATATTATCTCATTTAAAGATTATTATTATTATTTCCTTTAATTCCTAGAGGAACATAGGGCTTCAGCCGCCCAAGTCTCCATTGCGTTCAGTTCTTTTCCAACGTTTTCATCCAGCCGCAAGTCTGCACACATGCCTTCATCTCCTCTTCACATGACCTCCTCCGTGTCACCCCACCCTCACACTGACGACCAACTTGTCGATTCCCTTTCGAGTTCCACTCGAGTAATGGCTTGTCTAGTGATGTCACTCACTTGATGTTTTCCTCAGAGTATGGCCACCAATCCGCCTCCATTTCTTCCTGCCTATTTGTTGAACAATCGGTTCCTACTAGGTTGTTTAGCTCATTGCAAGAGATCCCTGTTGCTGATCTTTTCTGTCCGGCCATCTGATCTTGAGTAGTAGTATTGAGCGAAGGCAGCTGTTGATGAAGGTATGTAGTTTGTTCGAAGTGCCCTTCGTGATGCGCCAAGCCTCTGATCCGTATATTAGCACAGACTTCACATTGAAGTTGAAAATCCAGATTTCATTTTCATTTTCATGCTGAGTGCTGTGGATCTCAACACCGACTTCAGAGTAATGAAAGCTTGCCTTACTTTCCCGACTCTCACTTTGATGTTCTCGTCATTCGGGTGGCTTGTAGTTGAAACGATGCTTCCCAGTTACGTAAGGAGGTGAAGGCGGTTGCATCTCTCAGATTCCTCCCATTTATGCCAGCTGATTGTCTTCTTTTGTTGTTGCTGTTGTTGTTGCCAAGGAATCTTCATCACCTCGGTCTTCTCTATGTTCGCCCGAAGTCCTACTTTTGATGCTTGTTCTGCCAACTTGTTACTTTTCACTTCGGTTTTGTGGGAAATCAGACATATATCATCGGTAAAGTTCAGATTCTCCTACTTTTTGGTTTTCAGTAAAACCAAACACACCCATCCCTACCTCTTGCGAGACGAACCCGTCATGCAGGATCATCTTGTGTTGCAAACACTCGAAAGCCCTTTCCCTCGGTGGATCACATTTAAAGATTACTTGAATGTAATACAGGCTTCTTCTTGACTGCAACAACACTGGTCAAAATCTAAATGAGTCGGGTAACAAAATGAACATTTACCAGTGTCAGCAAACTATAAGAGCCAAATTTTATATAGATTTGCTAAGCCTATCGCTATCAAGCAATTTAAATGCAACCAAACGAACAGGGATCGATCGCAGTTTGCCCGCCCCTCCCCCGCCCACCTGCCTCAATAAGCCCTGCTTATTACTAACATTATTTTAGCCCTATAATCTCAACTTACCCAAGTGATTGCAAATCACTTAAAGATAATTTCTTGTTCTTTATTACGTATTATTTTTTCCCATATTATTATTATATTATTGTTTCCTTTAATTCCCAGAGAAACATAGGGATTCAGCCGCGTGTCTACCTTTCACCTGGCTCCACGTCTGCCCATATGCTTTCATATCTTCTTCACATGACCTCCTCCATATCACCCAACCATCTATCTGATGGCCAACTCGCTGATTCCAGTTCGGGTTCCATTCGACCAATGGCCTGGCGTGTGATGTCACTCACTTGATGGTTTGTTTTCTCAGAGAATGGCCAATGTAACTCCATTTCATCCTGCATTTTTCTTGCATAATTGGTTCGTCCATTAGCCAGCCATCTGATCTTGAGTAATATTGAAAGAAGACAGCTGTTGATGAAGGTGTGTAGTTCGTTTTATGTGCTTTTCGTGGCGCGCCAAGTCTGATACGTTTTCTTGTATGTTTCAGATTAATTATCGTTTTATCATTAACCCATTTGCCAAAGTTCTTGAATCTTCCTGTGCATTTATTTATGAATAACTCACTGCTTTTCACGTCAATTGTAACAAATATGCTAGTATAATCCACTTTTTGTTATCGTCATGCCTAAATCCAAGTGAGTAAAAGTTACATGGAAGATTTCAACATGAGCTGACATCAGTTAGAGAACCACTGGAAAACCTGGGACTGCCAGGCAACTGTTTCATCCTAGCTCGGGACTCTTCATCAGTACACACCCACCGGGGATCGAACCCAGGACCGGCTGGTTACGAGGTGAGCTCGTGGACCATTGAGACACTAGGACTACAACGTCCTGGTTTCGGACCCCTGGCGGGTATATACTCCTGAAGAGTCCCAAACTAGGACGAAGTAGTTGACTGGCAGTCCCAGGTTTTCCAGTGGTTCTCTAACTGGTGTCAGCTCATGATGAAATCCTCCATGCAATCAAACAAAATCCCTACAAAACCAATACTTTAGTAAAAAATCTTAAACTATACATTCTTGTTTTATTAGTCTAACCTGGAACTTTTGTTTACTGAAAATCGCTGACTGTATGTGGATTCAAACCCGTACTGTCAATCACATGACACTTTGATCACAAATCTAATGATTCGTAGTTGCAGTGTAGCACTAAATTAACACTAGTCAGATAGCTGACTGATTTTGTAATAGGGTACTAATATTAACAGATAAATCTCAAGGGGTTAATTGAAATGCATATTCATTAGCCTTAGCTACCTCGTGTACTTCGTATTAATTCTTCGACATTTGAAAGACTTATCAGCCAATCTATCTACTTTTTAAGCAGTTAAGTCATTAGAAATCTGGCTGTCTTCAAGACAAGTTGCTTCACGAAGTAAAACCGGCTAAAATCCAGAGTCCAGGAACAGTTGATACTTGTTCATTTAATTATGGAAAACTTTAACCGATATTTCACTAACTACACAACCAAAGGTTTAATCCAAAACGCTTTTTTTGTAAAATAAACATAATTATGTTCACGTTATCTGTGAGTTTGGTTTCCAAAAGTCTTAGTAGTGATCCATGGACGATGAAGTCCAACAGGTCTATTAAGAGAACAAAAACACTCGAGGACTATATTGGGTGATTTTTTCCATTCACATTCCCCAGTGGAATATAGGGCTTCAAGTTAGTGGCTTAAAGTTTCTGTAGCGGTGTTTATTTTTACGGGGTAGGGTTGCCCAACCTCTTCTCTTTACCAGCATTATTTCTAGTTTAGCGAGGTAGAGGAGTGCGTCTGCCGGGATCGAACCCCGAACCAAGTGCATGGTCAGCGAGCATCCTAACCGACATGCCAACGACGCACACTTTGGGTGATAATAATACCTTATGATTATGACTCATAGGTCAATAAATCCAAGTTCTTAAAGACTGATTAGTAAGCAAAGTATGCTATAGGCACAAAAGGCTGAGTCTGTTTCTTTTGGTTAAACACAGCATAAGATATACAGACGATATGAGCTTGGGTTAAATGGTTCTCATGACTCGCTCATATGACTGTGTATGGTTTTCTGTATTCTTGGCAGAGGTAAAGAAGCTATTTGCATGCTAAATTGGTTAGCAGGGATAACGATTTCATTGAATTTGATGGTGGCTGCTGGCTTCGTTTATAGGGGGGGGCCTATTGTCACTATAGCGTCGCTATGCATGCTACTTTTGCATATAATAATACGTTTGGCCAGTCTTGTATGCGAGATGAGTTCTATTGGGCTTGTTCATGCAGTGCATAATTGATTGACGCGATCAGTGATCGTCGTAATAATGTTTACCTATGCATTACTATGTATACTAACGGTGCAAATGGTCCACCGAGGGAGAGGGCTCTCGAGTGGTTGCGCCACAGAATTATCTTGCATGCCGGTCTAGTTTCGCAAGAGGCAGGGATGGGTGTGTTTGGTTCTCCTGAAGACCGATACCCAGTCAGTGGGTATACCACTGTGCGGATAAACCGGTTGATCCTGCCAGTAGTCATATGCTTATCCCACAGATTAAGCCTTGCATGTCTAAGTACATACCTTAAAACGGTGAAAATGCGAATGGCTCATTAAATCAGCTATGGTTCCTTAGATCATATATACCACGTGGATAACTGTAGTATTCCTATAGCTAATACATGCAATCATGCCCTGACCCGCTAGAGAACGGGTGCATTTATTAGAACACAGCCAACCGGGGGTATTTTCAGCTTTGTTGAATTGTGTGATGACTCTAGATAACTGTAGTGATCGCAGTTGGCCCTCTGTCGGTGACGGATCTTTCAAATGTCTGCCCCATCAACTTATTGGTAGGTGATCTGCCTACCATGATAATAACGGGTGACGGGGAATTAGGGTTCGATTCCTGAGACGGAGCCTGAGAAATGGCTACCATACCCAAGGACGGTAGCTCCTCTGCTTTTTGAGGCTCTTCACGATTTATTTGGTACCCGTTAGACAACAGAAGACGATTCTTCAGAACCAACTTCCTGGCTTGTTTGGACCAGGCATAGTCTAATATCGAAATTTTAATGGCTTTTATTGCACCTTTATTTAGTCACACTAGTAGGTGTTCCTGAGCACAAAAAACTGAATTCCCAGGACCATTGGATGACAACATCTCCACGCCATTTGGTGGAAGGTAATTCTTATACACTACTGAAGAGTTCTGAAGTGGTACAAAACATCCACCCAACTGTATATGACATCATTAATCAACATCAAGCCTCCCCCTCCTCCTCCTGTGCGTGTTCTCAACTCCTACTTCACGAAGGAGGTGAATTAACCGCCAGTAATCAATAATATTTTACCAGTTATGTGAGACAATCAAAGGAAATAGCCTCACATATGTGTGAGGTGTTTGTCTACCTGTTTTTGAGTGGGTTTGAATGCGTGGATATATATTTGTGAGCACGTGTCATCCATCTATAACTAAACTATAATTCAGTCTTAAATAATAAACACACATAATATTAATGGCTAAGTTGTTACATATTAATAAGTTTTTAAGTATTATTAGTGCTATTATAATTCAAATATGAAAATTTAAACAAGAAATTAAATTAACTAACTAATAAGTTTTTTCTAAGCATATGAGTAGCTGGTTAATGCTAAATATAGTTTTAAATAATAAGATTAACAGTAGAATATAAAGTATGATTGACAGTGAAAACAAATTGACTTTTAAGACAATGGTTGAGTAAAACTCACTCTTCAACTGGTTGTTGGCGTTTCAGTTTTCTATTTTCGTATGTAGAAATATAAGATGTTAGATTGCTATTACTATTATTGTTCCCCTAGGTTCCAAGCAGAACATAGGGCTTCAACTCCACATCTCCGCTTGCTTCTGTCTTCTGCTTTACTTTTCACCTGCATCCATGTTACTCCATACTGTTTCAAACAAATCCTCTTCACACGATCTCCTCCATGTCACCCTTGCACTGACGACCAACTTGCCGCTTCCCTTTCGGCCTGGTTCTACGCGAGCAATGGCCTGACGCGCGCGCGATGTCACCCAGCGGCCTCCTCAGCGAGTGAGTGTCCAATCCATCCATCTCCACTTTCTCCTGCATATTTGTTGGTTGGCGATTGCTTTGTTCTTGTTTTGTTTCTTTCCATGATTTCTTGTTAGTGATTCTTTCTGGCCCGGCCATCTGATCTTGAGTATAGATCCAGCAAAGACAGGGGTTGTTGAAAAGGTTTGCAACATGCTGTTGGAAATATTCTTTGTGACCCACCCGCCAAGTTTCTCATCCATATAAAACTGACTGACTTGACCACGTTTGTATTGAAAGTCCCACCGAATTTTGTTGTTAATGCTGGCTAAGTGACGAAGATTTCCAGTTGATGATGCATGTGTTTCTCGCTCACCTTCCCGATTATTGATTCTCGAATTGACATCCTCGTCCGTTCCGACTTCCTGTAGTTGAGACAATGCTTTCTGAATGAGTAAGTGAATGAAGTAACCTCTTTCAAATCCCTCGTGTTGATGGTGATTGCCTCTGAATAGTGCTGTTGTTATTGATGATGATGGTTGGTTGTTTATTTTCATAAGCTCCGTCTTGTCTATGTTCACCTGGAGTCCTATCTTCGCCGGATGCTTCTTCTACCAGTTTGTCGATTTTTGACATCAAACATAAATCATCCACGCCCTGAATCCAAATCCTCTAGGTCGGTCTTCACGTCGGTCCAGGATATCCCTCTCTGTCTTCTCCTCTCCCACTCGCTGTCTGACGCATAATCCAGTCAGTCCACCACAATTAGGAATATCATTGATGATAATAGGCAGGCACCCTCGTCTGACTGCTGTATTTACTCCGAACGCCTCGCTGAGTTTTCCGTTGTGGATCTGTTGGCATGTGCTGTTGTCCTACAGCAGCTTTTGAATAAGGTTGAGTCACTGTACACTATAGTACTCGAATAGTTTCCAAATTACTTCACGGTCAACGCTGTCGAAGGCCTTCTCGAAGTCTATAAAGTTGAGGTACAGGTTTGATTGCCATTCCATGCCTTGTTCTGGGATGATGATGCGTAAAGTTGCAATTTGGTCAGAACATGATTTGCCTTCTCTAAATCTAGCTTGTTCTGGTCGGAGCTCTGTTCTGTATCCAGTGCGTCCATTATTCTCTCCAGGAAGACGCGACTCAGGATTATACTTGGTGTCGACAGGAGCATGATTCCTCACTAGTTCTCGCAGAGTGAGGCCTGAGTCTCCCCTTTCTGGTAGTTTCACGAGGTAACCTTTCCTCCAGTCAGTAGGCACACTTCCCTCCTTCCAGACCTTCTGCAATAATGGAGTCAGCATGTCTGCTGTCGTCTCTGAGTCCGCTTTCAGTGAGTGCTTCAGGGGGTATTCCATCTGGTCCGGCTGCTTTTCCAGCTTTCAGAAGTTTGATTGCATTCAAGACTTCAGCTTTCGTTAGAGGATTGGTGTGAACTTGCAGTTGTGCTCGTCTTCTTATTGCCTTATTTTAATTCACAAAGGGAAGTAATTGTTTTAAACTATAAAATAATAAATAATTTATCCTTCACGTTCCCAGTGGAACATAGGGCTCCAAGCTAGTGGCCTGAAGTTTCTGTAGCAGTGTTTAATTTTTACAGGATGGGGTTGCTAGCCTCATGCCTAACCTTTCCTCTTTACCAGCATTATTTCTGGCTCAGTGAGGTAAAGGTGTGCGCCGGCCGGGAGTCGAACCCCGGACCATATGCGTGATCGGCGAGCGTCCTAACCGCTAAATTATAATCATAGTTAAATGTCAAGTGGCAAAATAATTAATGTCATATATAGAATAATACATAAGGTGTATAGATGTTGGAAAGGGGTACATAATTATAGGATTAGTAGACGAATATAAAATGTTACATAACGTGGCGTGAAATTTGGTAAGATAGAATTCAATATTCTAAAAATAAAAAGTATTAAAATTATTAAATTTGAATTTAGAATGACAAGTGGGACAAGCAGGAACAATTCAGAGTGAGCACAATAGTAATAATAATAATCACAGTAATTAGGGAAAAGTACATAGAATAACTGAATAAATGTCTATCCTTCTACGCCAAAGCAAAAAAGAGGAATTTTACATACTTCTTTTGTACACAAAGGTCTGGCTTCAGTTAATGAATAGCCAAGGCCACCACTGTCTTTACAAGTCTGTAACGAAGAAAACGCGGCTGGCAAATTAGTATGGCTTTAGAAGATGATATTTGCAATTGTAAAGCTGTGAAAATGAATTCGCCGCCTAAAGGAGACACTGTTCACTAAACTACATATTGGTCTTCTCTGCATTCTGAATTTCACAGCTAGTCAGCATTTACCAAAACAATAATAATATCAGTCGTTGAAATATCATTTGTGCAGCCCTTTGTCCTTGCTTCTTTCATAGAACATAACCATTTTATTAAGACTATATATATATATATATATATATATATAGGAGTAAGAAAATTAAATCATTCTCAAGAGTGTAGAATACTTATTCTATTTCTCTATATGATCCTTAAGTGCAATTGTAAAGCATTTAGGAACAGAGAGAGAGAAAGAATGAGAGGAATTGTTAGACTAATTCTTTTTGGTTGATTTGTCTGCCTATTCAGTACAAATCTAGAAATAACTTGCATCCATTAGGGATAAGATTTTATTTTGATAAATCACATAGTGTTCGTCATACAGGAATATTTAACTGACGACCAGGTATCGAGCACAATTTACCATTGCCACTCATAATCATATCAAGTCACTCACTCATATAACTTTCTAACTTCGTTCCTGTAATTCGATTATTTTTCATCGTTGGATTTGATTGATAGTAAGTAGTATTGGTCATTCCTACTGCATATGTTGAGTGTAGTAGATACTATGACCAGAGATTCAGTAATCTACCTCTCTCCCTACTTAAGAATTTTGAACCTCTCTCAGCCTATTGTGTGGTGGTGTATTAATGAATAAAGTACAGTCGCTTAGCTTTCTTCTACAATACTTATCTTCGTCGGATCAATCATTCTAACCTTAGCTAAATTCTTATGTTTTGAAAGGGAATCTAACTACTCCCGATCTACTAGTTTGATCTGTGTAGTTCACCTGAACCACAGTCATTGCAAGGTATTTTGTAAATCATATTATTTTGTTTAATTGGATCAATCCACACGGTCCTTTAACCTACAGAGCTAATCGTACCTGTCAGTCTAATTCCTATTTTACTGCGAATCCTCTGTACGGCCTCATATGTCTCCTCTCTCCTTATACGCTGAAACTACTGTAGATGCCTTATTTTCTTTCTTATTTATGTTATTATTATTATTAGTTTCACCATTACTTTTATTTTGCTTTTGACCTTTTTTACTCATGTATATAAATGAAGCATAAAGTAATGTGGGTGAGTGCCTTTATATGATTATGAGTGGCGATAAGTTGTGCTCGAAATCCGGTCATTAGTAAATGTTACTGTTCCCCTGGAGTAATGGAGTTATACTCTACCACACTGCTCAGGTTTCATACATATAAAAATAACTTGCCTATTATTCTATCAAAAATGATTGAGTGACTACAAGTGATACGAGTAATAATCCTTCATACGTACAAACTGTTATATACACAGACATCAAATGTTATGGAGGCCTGTTTAAATTACTGAGCTACCGGAATGTTTACATCCTTCAATAGACCTTAACTCCCCTGTAGTTCTAATTGTTTAAATCGTATAATTATATCCTCAGATGAACAGTACATAAACTCGCGGGTATCTTTAATTAGCTTCCAAATAAACGCCCTACAGTTCTTTAAAAACTTGGAGGAAAATCTTACAAGATTGGTTCTCTCTTCAAATTTGACAATGCTAGGTTACACGGTGTACTTCAAATTACTATTTTACATGTGTAAATCCTGAATATATATACGCTGAAAACTTCTATACTTTTTGTTCACATACTGTCTGGTGAGAAGAAAATCTTTTGATAGAGAAAGAAGGACCACATTCGCAGTATAAAATGATGCCATCATTCTATTTCACAGGCTCTCATCAGCTGCCATTGACTACCTGAAATTAAAGTGGTTGTAAATAATAGCATTTCATATTTCATTATTTGAAAAGTAAAAGAGAAAAAACACTATAAGATGAACGCATCTGGAATATAAAGATTACAATTTATAGAATTGGATTTTTGATTTTCCCGTCGATTGATTGGACCGAAGTGCTCGGTCTCAGGTGGACATGTCGGCTTCTTGTACCGATGCTTCGACGATGTCTGGGTATTCGTGGCCCAAGTGGTCTAGTGGATAGCGCTTTGGCGTTCGAAACTATGGATACTGGGTTCGAGCCTCGGTGGGAACATCATCACTCACTGAGAAATGCAGGTACATCCAGCTGACGAGTCCCAAATAGGACGAAATGCGCGTTATCCTGGATTCCACTGCTAGTCACCATCCACCAATTGTATTACAATTTATAGTTTAAGTTACCATCAATTTATATACTACCAAACTATGAAAAAAGAAAAAAGTGAGTGGGGGTGAGAGAAGACAGAAAAATCTAATAAACAGTGTTAACATGTCAACTCAAGAAGGTCAAAGTTCATCAATCTGAAAACTTGATTAGTGAGTTGAGCCCACTAGGGTGTATGACTAATCAGTGTAATGAAAGTGATATGGTTACCAAGGAAGCGAGTGAGAGACTGACTACACTCTCACTGTCTGTGTGCATAAGTTTGGTCTGAGACATTTGATTGCAAATGCTTCAGCAGTAAATCGTAGTAGATTCGCTGTCCTTTGTATGTTTAATATTTTGAAGGATTTGGAAATGTCGACAAAGTGACCCGTATCCACATGGTGGGTGTCTGGTAATTGCACTTTGTTAAAATTTCTGGTTCATTTTAAACATTAGTTTCTCGGAATAGGCTTTGGAAACCGGATAGAAGCCCTTCTTTCTGTCCTTCCAATGTACTTGCTGCCTCAAATGTGTGGTAGTGTGTCCTCTAAGCTCTATGAAATAACTGCAAAGGCTTAATGTTTCTTTCTCGGCGATACCTTCTGCGCCAACTTTACTTTGAAGTTTTCAAAAAGTGTTTTCCTCTAGGGACAATAAAAACTTGACACCTTTTTTTACCATTCAGTTTAATGAACACAATGATATCTGAGCTACAAATCTTCTCCATCAATTTAAATGATTGAATTACGAGTAATAGTTGAGTGATGATCCCCAGGAATATGACCAATTCCCAGATGGACCGTCAAATAACATCAGTTAGTTGGTAAATATTGACTATTAACATTATTGCTCTATTTCTGTGAATCATGCTAAATGAAGCCCAAACATTACCTAAATCTCAGATCACTTTGTGATTATAATATCGAATGGTCGGATACAATAAGCAAGTAGTCTTGGACGCTACTTTTCTGCTTTTTGTCATCAATGTGTATTTGAAACACCCAAGGATAGGATGTACCCTGTGTTGGTTCACACTTGCACCACACAGCACTGTAATCTCATTTGTGTGACTTAATTACATTATCATGCATTTATTCTACTTCATGAATTTGAATAAAGCAAGAACAACAACAACAACAGTGTTGTTTGTGCAGAATAAAGAGATGGTACCATTAGTGTTTATTTCAGTGGCTTCTCATCAGCTTAGATACTTGCAGTCTAAATAAATTATTATTATTATTAAGTTCATGTACAGAAAAGTTTTAACATACTTGCAAATTTTACATGATGTCAATCGACAAGAGGCTGAAAACTTATTAAACAGGGCTCAGAAAATTACGCTTATATACTTTTTTACACAGAGAATTCAAGTTTAAACAAATTAAGTGTATGCACAGAATGGTAAAGGAGTTAGGTAATAAAGACAAGAGAGATGTTTAAGATAATGAGTAAACAATGAACTGGATAACAATGTACTGAGTTCAACTGAAATCACAGAAACAGGAGACAAGCAAAATTATGCTACAACAAGGGATGAGTGATGTTAAGGCCAAAAATTACTTAACCAGGTTGACTAGGAAAGACTTTTTTTATTCTGTGCACATAAATCGGGTTTCAGGAGCTTGATAGAGATTCCTTCGACAAATTGGCGGAAATCTGAACCCTTTTGCCTACTGATAATTATGAACGATATTTCGATTTACACCTCATGAACTATTTCAAGGAGAAGCCTGCCGATGGCACTCTTCAGAGAATTTGTTCCCTTGAGATATAAACTTTAAGTACGTGTTCAGAAAATCAAAGGTGTGTCCTTTATTCTGTACTTCCAATGTCACTGCTGCTGCGGATACATGTAAATTTGTATACAAAGTTAGATGTAACATTAGAAGGGTATCTGTTGACTTTTGACTGTACCAAAGAGCATATTGTCTGATAAGTGTGAACCAAATTAAATGCAGCATAGACTCTGGCTAGTGGAGTGCTAAATATTCTGTTGACTACCACTGAAATATTCTCACCTGTGAAATCGAGTTGAATGAGGACAAGCTTTTTTCCGACTGTGATTTGTTTGATGCTTGAGACTTCACATCTTCCATATCTGATCATAGGGAATAAAAAGACAGTTGCAGCGAAGAAGAAAATTTCATTATCGATGAAATCATCAACTGGGCTGTATATTCATGTATTTATAATAAATGAGTAAGAAAGTTCCAGAAAAATTTCCGGACAGGTTTCAGAATAATAGAATTTCAATTAGAAATTCAAATCCAGTAATAAACAGGCGGACGAATAAAGTTCAAACAAAGTAGCGCCATAATTACTGAGAAGATTGACATTTTGTGCAATTATAGGTCAGGAAAGTGCATCGGTAGCACAGCGGTTAGGACGCTCGCCGACCATTCACATGGTCCGGGGTTCGATCCCCGGCCACCGACGCACTCCTCTACCTCACTAAGCCGGAAATAATGCTGGTAAAGAGGAAAGGTTGGGATTGAAGCTAGCAACCCCATCCTGTAAAAATAAACACATTGCTACAGAAACTTCAAGCCACTAGCTTGAAGCCTTATGTTCCACTGGGGAACGTGAAGGGAAAAAAGGGGTTAGAAATGTAGAAATAACAAAAGTAGACAGGATGTTTGGATGAGAAAATCTAGTGGAATCATAACTAATGTGACGAAAAAGTGTTTATGCAATCAGGGATTAAATATGTAGAAATAATAAAGTAGATAGGAAGTTAGGATATGAAAATATGGTAGCGTAAATAGGGATTAAAAAACCTTAAAATAACATGAAAAAACAAAAGCGTTTGGGTGGGTCTATAGCCAGAGATTGCATAATCAAGTGAGAGAAAGCATAAAGATATCCAGTTACCAGGTATGCAAAAACGTCTGACAACTGCTTCTCTCTGAACAAATATATAAGGTTTCACGCGTCCGACAGAAATTGCTTCATCAAAATTTAGGAAAATCGACCTTTTTATCTATTGATAATTTTAAAATATCTTTACGCGACCACCTCATTACACCTATCAATGAGATGCCTCGCGATGAAACTTTTGAAAGCATTTGTGCCCTTTAAACATAGGCATTTTGGAACATGTTCAGAAAATCGGAGGTATGCCCTTCTCTCTGTTCTTCCAATGTAACTAATCCTGCAGATACATGTAAATTTGCACACACACAGTTGGAGTCAACATGAAATGGATATCTATCGATTTTTGATTGCACCAAAGAGTTTGTTGTTCGATAGACGGGAACCAACCTTGCTGCTGGAAAGGCTCTGACTAGTGACGTCCTCAATCTTCTGTTGACTATTGCTGCAATATCACCACCTTTAAAATCTAGTTGAATGAAGACAGGCATTTCCCTCCTCTCCCTCAGATTTATTTGATGTTTAAGCACTCACATCTTGCATATCTGTTAATGAATCTTTGTGAGTAACCGTTTTTGTCAACATCTTTTCGAGAATCATCAATTCTTTCTGTAATTTCTCTGCAGAGCATATTCTTTAGACTCTATAGTACAAACTCTTGACTCGTGCTCGTTTAAAGCCATTTGAAAAAAAAACTATTAAGATGTAGGTATTGTCTTTTCCATGTGGGCTTTCGGTAAGTTGACCTATGGAGACCAACATCTTCTAGGCGTTGCATGGCAATGTCGAGAAAGTGGAACTTTCCATCCTTTTCATTTTCCATAGTAAATTCAATATTAGTATATGCATCGTTGGATAAACTGAGTAAATGGGAAGCATGACTTTCATTAATGCACACTACAATTGTGTAATCGACATATCGACGACACTAAGAAGTTGTTTCGTCGATTGCATGCTTCAACTTTGTTCTTTCAGGGTATGCTGACATTGTCACTGTAGATATGCTTATTAATGACTTTAGACAGTAAGCAGCTGAACTGATGAGAAGTCAACGAAATAAAGAATGATGGTAACACTTTATTCTGCACCCCGAGACAACAGCAAATATGCTTACTCCATTATTGCAAAAAGTCTGGAAGGAGGGAAAGGTACCTACTGACTGGAAGAAAGGTTACCTCGTGAAACTACCAGAAAAGGGAGACTCAGGCCTCACTGTGCTAGAACTAGTGAGGAATCATGCTCCTGTCGACACCAAGTACAATCCTGAGTCGCATCATCCTGGAGAGAATAAAGGACGCACTGGATACAGAACTCCAACCAAAACAAGCTGGATTTAGGAAAGGCAAATCATGTTCTGACCAAATCGAAACTCTATGCATCATCATCACAGAACAAAGCAAAGAATGGCAATCAGAACTCTACCTCAATTTTATAGACATTGAGAAGGCCTTCACTAGACAGTGTTGACCGCCAAGTAATTTGAAAAAAACTCGCGTACTACGGCGTACCCTAAATATTCATCAACCTTATTCAACAGCTGCTGTAGGACAACCGCACATGTCAAGTGATCCACAACGGAGAACTCAGCGAGGCGTTTGGAGTAGAGACAGGAGTCAGACAAAAGTGCTTATGATTATCCATAGTATTCCTAATTGTGATGGACTGACTGGATTATGCGTCAGACAGTGAGTGGAAATCAAGAAGACAGGGAGGGATATTGTGGACCGACGTGAAGAACCTAGAAGACCTGGATTTTGCGCGTGAATGATTGATGATGTTTGATGTCACACAAAATCGAAGACTTACAAGCCAAGACCGACCGATGGACTAGTCGAAGAAGCAGCCAGAGAAGACAGGATTCCAGGTGAACATAGACAAGACGGGGGTTATGGAAATAACCAACCAAACAACCAACAACAACAGCAACATCCAGTGCCAATCACCAACAACGAGAGGGATTTGAAAGAGTTTACTTCATTCATTCACTTATCTAGCCTTCAGCATTGTCTCAACTACAGGAAGTCAGAATGGACGAGAATGTCAAATCGAGCGAGAATCGGGAAGGCGAGAAACACATTCATCACCAACCTGAAACCAATCTGGAAATCTTCGTCACTCAGCCAGCATCAACAACAAAATCCACTCGGATTTTCAATACACACAACGTCAAGTCAGTCAGTTCTTCTATATGAATGAGAAACTTGGCAGTCGGGTCACAAAGAATATTTCCAACGGCCTGTTGCAGACGTTACCTTTATCAACCAGCAACTGTCTTCACTGGATCTATACTGAAGATCAGATGGCCGGGCCGGAAAGAATCACCAACAAGAAACTATGGGAAGAAATAAAAAAAGAAGCGGCGAGTGGGGTGTCAGTGCAAGGGTAACATGGAGGAGATCGTGTGAAGAGGATTTGAAAGAGTACGGACTAACATGGATACAGGTGAAAAGTAGAGCAGAAGAGAGAAGCAAGTATAGACGTGGAGTTCAGGCCCTATATCCCATTAGGAACCAAAGGGAACAATAATAATAATAATTTTATTCTGCAAAAGCCAGTGTTGGTTCCTTCTAAAATGAATATACTGTCACCAATGTTCCTATTAATTTTTAATTTTACAATTATGTTCTTATTGAAATTGTCATCAATGTAAATGTCCCCTGAATTATTTCTCTTCGTACTATATAATGTGAAAAGAGAATATTAGATGCAATATTCTACTATATCCTGAATACTCCACATTATTTCAGATATACTGTTTGGAATCAAGCCATTATGATTATTATTATTATTATTATTATTATTACTAAAATCCATCCAGTGAATATATATGTACATCAGATTAAGCTTATCTCATATATGGAACTAAGCTGCCATCCCACTGACCAGTTCCTACTCATTTCCCTATCTATAACTCACTGATTGATGGCTGGATTGATTGACAGACTACTTACTACTGAAAACGAAAAAAAGAGAAGAGACGCATCACTGTAGAGTAGATATAAATCATCCCCGTATGATTTACAGCCTTCTCATCAGAGAGCTGAGAAAAAAACTACAACAACAAGAGAGAAAGAACCTCAGAAATATTGATCACCACAGGATACACATTAGATAGGCAAGCTGTTTTTTTTAATGTATGGAATGGAAAAAAGGATATTGTGTAACACTGTTGCATGGAATGAAATAATAATAATTTCACATTAGAATAATAAAAAAAGCTAAGTAGCATAAATCCTCTTGGCTAAAAATAATAGTAATAATAATTTCCACAAAATGTTACATAACACAGATGAAAAAAGAAACAAACAAACACACGGATTGGAAGATAAACAGATAAACATAAAAATGCGTGATTATGAAACTGTGAGGAGGCTGGGGGAGTGGGGGGGGCTTGTAGAACTGGCTGACTGGCTGGCTAGCTGGCTGGGTAGGTGGGTTGATGGTGAATTATTACCTCACGAAGAAGAACAGAACGATAAAAAACCAACAACAACAACAGCGGATAAGAAAAATAGCAAAAGAAAACATTTAACATGGGATAATAATAATCTTGAATACTACTTAAAATTTCTTCCTTCCACGCCCATCCTCAGCTTCTCGTTCTGTTACAATGGTTTTTTCCGTTTTCTTGAGGAAAAGAGACAGGGGAAAGAGATGACGGCGACAGAGAGAAAGAGAGAGAGAACGCCTCAGTGTTTGTTAAAAATATCACTGACAGAAGCAAATAATTACGATTTAATTTTGTCTCTTAATAATATTTTTTACGAGTTGATCACGGATTGATATCAGTTAGAGAAGAATTGAAAACCAGCACTGGAGTACTGGACAACTGCTGTTTCATCCTAGTTATTTTGGGAATCATTGGAACTACGGACCCACTAGGGTTCAACCCAAGTACCTGCTGGTTACAAGGCGAGCTCGTATACCAGTAAGCCACTGGTACCCGATCCACTGATGAAGAGTCCCAAACTAGGACGAAACAGCTGTCTGGCAGTACTACCAGGTTTTTCAATGGTTCTCTAACCAATGTCAGCTCATGATGAAATCCTGTAACCATGGATCATATCTTTCCTCTGACGTTTCTTGGGCTTCACATATCACTTTAATTTATAGAAAGATATGTCAGCAAACCTACTATGCAAGAAAGTTAAGAAAATTTGGTATCAATATGTCTCTAAATCCTTAATTTTTTTAATTTTTATATTTTTCTTAATAATTGTAATTCCTTTTTCCAAAAACAGTACTCACGATACAGCAAGGAATTTTCAGCATTCAGTACAATATTGCATCTAATTTACTTAAAAACGACAAAAAAAAATTAAAAATACCCATTACATAATAGTAATAAAACGATTGTTATAGCAGCTACGTAGCAAAATCCTGTGTGCCATACGGAGAAAAATATGTATAAAGTACAAAATTGTAGTAATAATAGTAATACCAACTAAAAATAAAATAGCAGAGTAACGATTTGAACGATAGAAAGTGTGACACCATAAAATACAGAAAGATGAACGATAAAAGGGTCGATTCACTGTGCTAATTACATAGTAACTTGTAAGTTTCACGTCTAACAGAGTCTTCGTCACATAAAGTACGGGCTAAATAGGGTATTGTAGAATTTCTATACTTAGTAGTACGAGCATATAACTTCTTATATTGACTTCTCGTCCTACCTGAAGAGATACAAGGGGACAGGTGTGAATAAAGGGGGTGCAGAGGGTCTGACAGTATAGCCTTTGCCCATTTTGTACAGGAATTTATATGCCTCTCGACTATAGTATTAGCGAGCTCATGCAGTGGCATACCACAAGCTCTACTCACAGCATTTAATACTCTTCGTAATATGATATAATCTTTTTTGAGAAGCCCAGGAAAGATTAATGGAGAGCAATAGAGTACAATAGGTAAAATACAGGAGTTTAAAAATTGCAAAACTAAAGATTGCTTGATACCTGATTGTCTTAACTTTTTAATGTAGAAGGTAAGACGAAACATTTTCTTAGAGATAGATAAGATATGGGATGACCATGAAAGGTCAGAGGAAAGAACTAATCCAAGGTATTTAATGCTTGATTTGGTTTCAATTTCCGTGCCATCTATGCTACAGGGATCATGCGAGTTAACTAGTTCAAGTAAGTCACGTCGATGCTTGAAAGTAAAGTCAAGCGCCTGACATTTGGAAGGATTTAATATAAGACTGATTCATATGAAAAAAGAGGAGACGTTCAGCGAAGAGACTATTTCCGACGGCGAATTCATTCACATAGCGCTACAATCGAATTTATATATGTGTGTACATGAGGTTTGTCAAGTTTAGACAATTAATCAGGTAATACAAGAATGATCTTATATGGAAACAAGGTTAATTAGACGACAACTAAAGTAATATTGAGTTAGTAAGTAAGATGACGTAATATAAATGACTAAAATGTTTCAACGTCGGTCAAGACAGCAACAGAGGTAATTACAGGGGAGACAAAGTAAAAGTGGGGTAGATAATAATGCCATTTAAATTACGACTAAAACTGAGCCAATCGATTGGATGACGTAACGTAAATGACTAGAAATTGAGCATTGGTCAAGTCAGTAAGAGTGATAATGAGGTGTAGAAATTAAATCGGGTTGGAGTAGAGAACAGGAAGTTGAGAATGTAAAATCTTACAATTAGAAACACAAAATAATACCAATGAAGAGACAGAAAGTAAGGAATAGAATTTAGTTGTTGTGTATTAAGATAGATTACATCAATTGCAACTGGAGTGATTTGACGAAATTCTTCTGTATGCAGAGTTTAGGGCTAAGCAAGCGACTTGCCATTGCTTCTGCAGTTTGCAGAAATTTGACTGGTACACTTTTAGGAAGCGATTTTGAAGTTGGATTGGGGGTATATCTTGGTGTCCGGAATCTCTCAGCTGTTCTAAGATAGAGCTGATGGGGCATCGTTTTTCTCCTTTGTAAAACTGTGCTGATAGGTGTTCGGTGATATGTTTGGAAAGTGAATACTGGGTACGGCCGACAAAACTTGCTCCACAAGATCAGGTTAAATGATAGATACACATTGATGAAGCTAGCAGTGATAGCTTATCCTTCACTTTGATACGAATCATAAGTTTCGTGGAGAAGGTTAATCTTTGTTCAGCTTCGGAGACGATTTTCTAAAGTGAAAAGGACAGTCGATTTTACAGTGTCTCTGATTCGTTTTTTAAGTTTTGTTTTAAAGCGTATCAACTCATCGTAAACATAAGGTTCATCAAATCATAAAGTCGAAGAACATGTATTTTTTTTTCTGTCAAAAATACTGAATGATGCACCTTGGTCGGCGCGGCGGTTAATAGCAGAATTCAAGACACTTGTTTTGCCTGATTCAGGACTCATCATCTGGATATGCTTGCATCACATGGGCTTGTTTTCCTACTCAGAATCCGGCCCAACACCCATTAGTCGACAAGTGGTTTTGTGAACCGAAAGCTGACCAGCTTTATTCCCTACTTATTCACTTATACATTCATTTACTCACCTGATTAACCACTTACTTAGTTACTTATCCCCTAACTAACTAAATAACTACATTCATCAACCTGAAACCAATCTGGAAATCTACGTCACTCATCCAGCATCAACAACAAAATTCAGTCGGATTTTCAATACACACAACGTCAAGTCAGTCAGTTCTTCTATACGGATCAGAAACTTGGCGAGCGGGTCACAAAGAATATTTCCAATAGCCTGTTGCAGACGTTACCTTTACCAACCAGCAATTGTCTTCACTGGATCTATACCGAAGATCAGATGGCCTGGTCGGAAAGAATGGCCAACAAGAAACTATGAGAAGAAACAAACAAAACAAGAACCAATCAATCGCCCATGAAATATGCAGGAGAAAGTGGAGATGGATTGGACACTCGTTGAGAAGACCACTGGATGACACCCGCGCGCGTCAGGCCATTGCTCGATTGAAACTCGAAAGGGAAGCGGCCAAGGGTGAGTGACATGGAGGAGATCGTGTGAACAGGAGTTGCAACAGTATAGACTTACATGGATTCAGGTGAAGAGTAGAGCAGAAGACAGAAGCAAGTGGAGTTGTGCAGTTGAAGCCCTATGTTCCACTAGGAACCCAAGGGAACAATAATAGTGATAATATTAACTAAATAACTAACTGACTTAGGCTGCCTACCTACTATATAACTAACTAATTAACCAACATAACTGCAAACCTACTAATTAGCTTACTCACTTATTTGCTTACTTAATAAATAACCACATTAATTACTTACTTACTAACTAACTAACTAACTAACTATCTAACTTTATCACTAACCAACTTACACACTTACCGACTGACTAACTTACATATTTTTATGATTGAAAGCCTACTAAAAAATCTGTAGAATACCCTCAATTAGTATTATGACTCAGTTGGATAAGTTAAGTACCACAAAATGGTGAACACGAAAGTGCACGACTGACAACATCAAAGTACACTGAAGTTACTTAGAACAAAGAACTGTTTTCTGTTCCACCCTTAGTTGTTATAATGAAAAGTGTATTAAGCTTTGTCATAAAACGTATAAAATGAGGAAAAAATGGTTTTACAATGATGCTTATTATGGAAAAGTGCAAAGATATACTGAAAAACACATAGTTGAGTCACTGCCTACTCATATTCATAGATATTGAACTGTGATTTACCAAGAATAAAAAGGGTTCAACTGTATCTCAATTAATCTACTGTTCAGTCAAAAAGAATGTTCGCCTAACAGGGTAGAAGAAGAATTAAGCTTTGTTCAAAAATTTTTTTTAAGGAAAACGGGCATCAAAATGAAGTTGTTTTGAAGTACAGCAAAGAAAGAGATGAGAAAGAGAAGTATCCAACAGTTGTGGAAAAGAAGAAAGTGTTTTCATTTACCTCCCATACAAAGGAGAAACAGTATCGCAAAAGAATGAAAGCAGGATGATAGGGGCAATAAAGAGACGATTCCCTGAAGCCATTCTGGTGACACTATACAGTATTACATGCTTGCTCTATAAGCCAATCGAATCTGGATAAGTACGCTGCTGATGTTACCTCCAACTGCAATTATAAATTTTTTTGTGTACCTGTGGCAGCAAGTACATTGGAAGGACAGAAAGAAGGGCTTCTATCCGGTTTTCAAAGCCTATTCCGAGAAACTAATGCTTACAAGGAAGCAGATATTTACAAAGTGCAATTATCAGACAGACACCGACCTTGTGAATGCGGGTCATTTTGTCGAGATTTCCAAATCCTTCAAAATATTAAACATACAAAGGACAGCGAATCTACTACGATTTATTGCTGAAGCAATTGCAATCAAACGTCCAGACCTAACTTATGCACACAGACAGTGAGAGTGTAGTCAATCTCTCACTCGCTTCCTCGGTAACCATATCACTTTCATTACACTGATTAGTCATACACCCCAGTGGGCTCAACTCACTAATCAAGTTTTCAGATTGATGAACTTTGACCTTCTTGAGTTGACATGTTAACACTGTTTATTAGATTTTTCTGTTTTCTGTTTTCTCTCACCCCCACTCACTTTTTTCTTTTTTCATAGTTTGGTAGTATATAAATTGATAGTAACTTAAACTATAAATTGTAATCTTTATATTCCAGATGCGTTCATCTCATAATGTTTTTTCTCTTTTACCTTTCAAATAATGAAATATGAAATGCTATTATTTACAATCACTGTAATTTCAGGTAGTCAATGGCAGCTGATGAGAACCTGTGAAATAGAATGATGGCATCATTTTATACTGCAAATCTGGTCTTTCTTTCTCTATCAAAATTTATCAAGGGAACCAAATATATGAAATAGAATTCATTTATGACCAACTTCAGAAGCAGTTTTGATAATGACAGCACTATAGTCTTATAATCTAAAGTTCTTGGATTCGATTCTTAGTAGCGTCATGGGTAAATCCCTGAATTCCTCAGAAGAAATATTATTACAATCATTAGAAAATACACGCATGATCTGATAGCGTGTAAATATTCACTAAATTAACACATCACATTATCAAAAGGTCAAATACCAGAACTAATTATACACTCGGATCCCGGTGGCTGAGCGGTATACGAGCCAGTTTACCTTGTAACCCAAAGGTTCTAGGTTCGAATCCTGGCAGTGGGTGCATACTGCCGATGATTCCCAAACAAGGCTGATGAGGCAGCTGCCCAGTATTCCCTGGTGACTTTCAGTATTTCTCTGACTGATATCAAACAGTGGTCAAACTCGTAAAACAAATCTAATCCGTCCTCACAAACCAACTCCAAACAATCAATACCGATACAATAGAATGCAATCACAATATAAAAACATGAGACAAACATTCATAAAGAAACCTGAAATTTCAATAAGGATAGAGCGAACATATTCCCGTGCAGGATAATACGAGCTTGCCTTATTTCGTGGATTCTCTTCAGCTGCGTACATCTTAAATAAAGTGATTATAATATATTAGATTGAAAAGAATAAGAAGTTCAGCAAAGGTATCTTTTCGGCGATTTCCACCGAGGGAGTGGGCTGTAAAGTGGTTGCGCCACAGAACGATTCTGCATGCCGGTCTCGTCTTGAAAGAGGCAGAGATGGGTGTATTTTGTTCTCCTGAAAACCAATAATCAATCAATGGGTGTATCACTGTGGAAATCGCCAAAAAGTTATCTTTGCTGAACTTCTTGCTTTTTTCAATCTAATGTTCCAGTGGGTGGTTTCCACGATTATAATATATTACAAAATTTATAAATATACTCTCCACAATGACTTCAAGTTATCGATAGAAATTATAAGCAACTTAATTTCAAAGATTATGTAAGTTGACGAAGTATTCTGTGTTAAAAGATTAATTATTTATCTAGTAATTAGACAGAGGAGTAGAGTTCAGATTTCTCTTGAAAACAAAGATGGACTACAGATAAAATACATGGCAGAGCAACATACTGAATTTATATATATTATAGTGGAGAGTTCAGAAGGGTAGGGTGATCACTGAAGTAAAATTATAAGATAGAATACACTGTTTCGTAAAGTGGAATGGGTCGTGCAGCTAGACTCAATGTAACGCCTTACAAATGCGGTAAAAAGATCATTCAGTGTTGCTGAATTACGATGTGTCTTCAAAATCACTCCTATTCTGCGTTCGCAAGTATCTTCCTTATTGACCAATGTACCACTTATGGAAACAATGAACTTTGTATGTGAAGAAATCATAAGACGAAACATCGATGTTGGCATTCCTATATCTTTTGTAAAAGAGCTTCTCTTAAAATGTACAATGAATGTCCACTTTTTATCTAATAAAGAACTATATTGACAAATCGACGGTATGGCAATCGGGTCATCACTAGGACCTATTCTAGCCGACATTTTCCTTATGAAACTAGATAATGGGCCTTTGAAGGATGTTATTAATGAACTTTAATTCTATAGTCGTTACACGGATGATATATTTTGATTATGAAAAAAATCAGAAGGAAGCGAAGAACATACTGGATAAATTCAACGAGGTTCATCCTGCAATACATTTTTCTATTGAGAAAGAAAAAGGCTCTAGTATTTCATTTTTAGACGTCCTTATGACCAGAAAAGCGGATGTCGCAATAAGAAGAAGTGTACATAGAAAACCTACATCAACTGACTGTCAGTATACTCATATATTTTCAGCTTCGTGCCATTGAAATACAAACGCAATCGGATAAAGAGCTCGGTTCACAGAGCAAAAGCAATTTGCTCGGACGAATGTCTTGATAACGAACTTAATAATACTAAATAATTGCTGAGTGAAAATGGTTATCCAGTAACGTTTATTGATAAGAATATGAATCTAAAATCAAGGCTATGTAAGGTACAAACAGTTCCTAAAAGGGGCTTATTCTAATAATTTCAGTTCCTCGGAAATAACATCAGCGAGATGTTAAAAAACCGTCTAAGGAATGCAGTAAAACGAGCATTCAGTGGTGGTGAATTACGATTGATCTTCAAAACTACTTCTATTTTTCATTCACGAGTAAAACATAAGCTGACTAATTTCACCTCCCCTTTGTCTGTCTAACAATTTAACTGTTCCTGTGAAGTGATCCAGTTAGTTACATAGGTCGTACAATTAGACGCCTTTCTCGTTGGATTTCTGAACACCAACCTGCATGGTTGGCTAAGTAAGTCAAGTACAAACAAAATCCATTCACAGTGCTATTCTATATCATCTCGTGGATACAGAACACAACACTGATGTTAACAAGACGGCATGTACACCCAGATGATGTGTCCCAAATGGGACGAAATGCGCATCCTGGATTCCATTACTAGTCACCGTCTACTAATTAACTTGTAGTTATGGATTCGTTTAAAAGTGATGCCAGAGAACATACGGTAATCAATATGTGTCCTCTGAATGAATTTCAAGGCTCCAGTCGGAATGGCAAACAAAAGATGTTTTCCATTTCGTAAAATGCTTGTACATGTAAATCATCTTCGCAGGGATTTCTGCCTTCGAAATACGGATTCTATTGCTTTTGCAGTCAAATAGAATC
Organism: Trichobilharzia regenti; assembly: GCA_944472135.2. Taxonomy (NCBI): domain Eukaryota; kingdom Metazoa; phylum Platyhelminthes; class Trematoda; order Strigeidida; family Schistosomatidae; genus Trichobilharzia; species Trichobilharzia regenti. Next base: position 97,694,608 of record OX235265.1, read on the forward strand.
TCATTTAAATGCATGTCAGACAAGACTCATGCACTTACACACACACACTTTATAGACGATACTAAAATTAGTTTGCATGTATACCTGGAGGCTAGAAACAAATTAATATTCTATAATCATAGTATGAGAGAATCTTTTTTCCCTTGTGTAATCGGAACGGTATATATATATATATATATTATGACGATGCATCTTGAAAGCATGCTTTGAGTAGGACTACGTCATGCTGAGCAACAGAAGCATATGAGTTAATGAATCTTCTTTCAGATAGCAAGATATCTGAAGCCTATAATCATAGCAACAAAAAAGAGCTTTCTTTGATGTGGTTGTGTTCTCTGAACTGGTTAGTTTATTTGCAAAACTTTCATTGCCCCACTAGGTAACATTCTCAATTCAGTGCATACTTCAATTTGTTGAAGTGAGCTTTTAGATTTCTCCACGAGTTTATAACTCATCTGTCCTGGTCACGTGACATTCAATGTGATTCGTTGTTTTTTTCGTCTTTTCACGCCCTCTAGACAGCTGCTTGTATTGGAGCTGATTGTTTCCTTGACTTGAACTTTGACCCTTTGTGTGTGTGTGTGATTTCGGTCTTATCGGTTGGTAAATTTCGTCTATCTCGATGCGTGTCTATTGACTGACGACTCACTAGAATTCCAGTCTTCAGAAACCATTCTCTAGCAATCATCCTCTGTCTAATATTTGAAAGTTGGTTGTCTCAGTCGAAATGATCTCCTTGGTTGTCTGTATGAGGCGATATGAGCGAGGGAGTGGATATCATGTCTTTTAATGGCTAGCTTATGATCATGGATACGAAGACGAAGAGCAGGGACGTCCACCTTGGCTAATGTAGTGTTTTTCGCAGTTGTTACAATTTTTTTGTATATGATGTTGGTTTTATCTTCTTTCGCTGTTGAGTCTTTTGATTGACATAGAGACAGTTGAGTGAAGTGATTTTGTTGGTTTGTGTGTGACGTCAATTCCTAAAGTTTTGAAGTCTTGCAGTAATTTATGAGATGTCCTTTATATATGGTAGGGCGATTTTCTTTGTACATTCCTTGGTTGGGGCCATTAATTTGATAGGTTGGCTTGGAAGTATATTTCTTATGATGATGTTCCGTGGATATCCATTCTTTCGGAAGACTGGCTTTCATGAGATATCTTTCTTTAATTTTCCTAAAGATAGAAGTGATGCAATGAGGTCTGGCCTTCTTGTAGAGTCGGTGGCACAGTGGTTAGGACTCTCGCCGACCATGCACATGGTCTGGGGTTTGAGCCCACGCCGACGCACACCTGATATCTATGGTCGGCCTGCGAAATTCGGGCTACCGATATCCACGCTGAAAATTCCATACTTGCACCAAAAATACAGTGTGGAATCAAGCTGTAATCAAAAATTTAAAAAAGATTTTTTAAAAAATTTCTTTTTGTGTGTTATTGGATTAATGAAAACAAAACATGTAGATCAGCGAAGAGGCTTTTTTCGGCCAATTCATTTTCTTAGCTGTACAATCGCATATATATATATATATTATATATATATATATATATGGGTTATTTTGTATGTATATGTACATTAAGTTTGTCAAATAAAATTACAATTGGTTATGGTTATTTTAACTAAACAGGTGAAGATTGTTAATACAAGTCAAGAAAATTAGGTGTTAATGAAATTAGGGTAGTAACAAAAGTGATGAGTTGTCACAAACAGTTGTTAAAAGAAGTTGTGTAATAATATGAATAGTTCGATGAATAAGTTTTACTCAGGATGCGCATAGAAACAAAGTATATTATACGAAATTACGTAAGAGTTCTAAATGAAAACAAGAATTCAGGTGTTGGTTTGTAGGGATTTGATTGGTTTCGGGATTTCATCATGATCTGACATTAGTTAGAGAACCAACCAACTAATGTCGGCTCATGATGAAATCCCGAAACCAATCAAATCCCTACAAACCAACACTTGAATACCAATGAGATGCTCACTGGCGACTAACCCTATTCAGGTAGGTAGTTACCTGGGTTCCAGTGTCAATTCGTGACCAGTAGGGTGCAGCGGGTCGGGTGTGAGGACAAATACTCGCCAATTATGACATTGGCTAGCGGTCGCGCTATTTCGTGAATTGGCAGAAGTTAGAATTCAAGGACTATCGGATCAGGTCCCGGTGGCTTAATGGTACATGAGCTTGCCTTCTAACCAGAAGGTCCTGGGTTCGAATCCCGGTGGGTGCCTACTGATGAATAGTCCCAAACCAGGATGAAACAGCTGTCCAGTACTCCTAGGTTTTCCAGTGGTTCTCTAACTGATGTCAGCTTATGATGAGTATATCCATAATAAGTTTTAGTCGTTATGAAAATAAATACTTGACCGTATGATGTTCATCCTACAAATCCATCTTAGAGTAAGCTTCAAAGGTATACAAAGTAATCTTTTTTTTATTTTTTACTTAATTTTTTTATTTTTGATTACAGCTTGATTCCACACACAGTACTTTTTGGTACAAGTATGGAATTTTCAGCATAGATATTGGTAGTCCAAATTTTGCAGGCCGACCACAGATATCAGGTGTGCGTCTGCAGGGGGTTGAACCTCGGACCATGTGCATAGTCGGCGAGAGTCTTAACCACTGTACCACCGACGCACAAACATTCTTCTAACGTATAATTTGTTCACAAAAATGACTGATGATTTAATTAAACTACACTTTTTTCTATGTTAATTTAAAAAAATAACAACAGTTGAAATCTAATGTCTAACATGGAGTTTCACACACGATAACATTCATTACCAAGATATATTTATCACTCTAGTTATATATGTCCAAACCAAGTTCACTTTTAACAGATATTTAAAATATTTGGGCACTGGGTATATGATATTCATTATAATAAAAGATGTTTTTGTATTTCCCAATGAATGAATGAAAAACAAAACGATATTGTTGTGTTTACTGACGTTTCACTATTTAATGCTGCTGCTAACAGCTTTATCAAAGTAGTATTATTAAAGCAGAATTTATAAAATCTCTGCATTTATAACAACTTAAACATCGCTCCTCACCATGGGGTTATTTCTGTGTTGTCAAATTGGTCAATTGGTAAAGATAATAAAACCAGGTGCAGATTGTTGGATTTGATAAGTGTGTAAAATTGTAAAAGCAGCGTGTGTTTACATAATGAAACTGCTTGTCATATTTGTGTTTATTTTGATACTTCATGGGGGAGTGAGGTGTTGTAACCAGGTCAGATTCTGTTTTGGGTCTATCATTCTTATTCAAACAGTTTGGATTCCACTGCATATGAAGTGCTTCAGATTATATTAGGCGTTCTTTGTGATTTCTGAAATGCTTTTTCTAGATGATGATTTCAGTATTTTCAAGTATTGGTTTTTGTAGGGATTTTGTTTGATTGCATGGAGGATTTTAATCATGAGCTGACATCAGTTAGAGAACCACTGGAGATGAGGCAGTAACTCATCGAAGAAGACATTGCGAATTGGTCGCGCTATGTCGTGAACTGGCAGAAGTTAGAATTCAAGGACCATTGGATCGGGTCCCAGTGGCTCAATGGTCTACGAGCTCGCCTTGTAACCAGAAGGTCCTGGGTTCGAATCCCGGTGGGTGCCTACTGATGAAGAGTCCTAAACCAGGACGAAACAGATGACTGTCCAGTACTCCCAGGTTTTCCAGTGGTTCTCTAACTGATGTCAGCTCATGATTTCAGTATTGTCAAAATCAATTTTGTGGCCTGATTCTATAGCGTGTAAATAAGCTATGGCTGGCTAATGATTTTTCAAGCTTTTCTAGTTCAACTGGATTTCTCAGTGGCCGAACAGATGCTCTACGGTGTTCATTTCCTCTAATTTTGATTTCTCGAGATGTTTGTCCAATGTAGATCGCATCACATTCCAATCATTTTATTTTGTACACACAGTATGATAGATAATCTTTTGAGATTTGATCTTTCATATGGACAAGGTTACTTTGTAGTGTGTCTGATGTGTTTATTGAGCACTCTTCTTACATCGTCTGATGTCTTCAATCTATGTGGAATGAAAACTGTTGAGGACCATGTTTTCGAAATACGTTTTCTACCATACTTAATGTCTATGTTGGTTTTGTTGAGAGTTTCAGTAATGTTTGATATTTCTTCTTTGTTTTCTCTCTCGTCGGTTAACATCAAAGAATGTGCCCATCTTAGAAGACTTGAAACGGCTGATACCTTTGCACTGATGGGGTATGATGATCCGAAGTTTAAATGTTTCTTGGAGTGGATTTTTTTTCTTGAATACAGATATAACTAAATGTCCGTCTAGAAATGGTAGTTCACCGACGTCTGATTCTGAGCGATAGATTGTTCAGCCTCTCCAAGAATGAACTGTTTAAGTCTCGTTTTAGTACTACAAAAGTATCATCTACATGTCTCAACCATATTTTGGAAGGGAGTACGCTTGAAAAAATCTTATCTTCGAATCTATTCATGATAATATCAGCGAGTATTGGGGGAACTGATGAACCAATAGTAACACCATTTATCTGTCTATATAAATTCCCTTTAAATGTATAGCAATTACTTTCTAGACAGAATTTCAAGCTCTTAATAATTTCACTGGTGTTCAATGGACATGTATGTTACAGGATTTCATCATGAGCTGACATTGGTTGGAGAACCATTGGAAAACCTTGGAGCACTGGACAGTCATCTGTTTCGTCCTAGTTTGGGACTCTTCAGCAGTACGCACTCACCGGAATTCGATATCTTTATGATAGTGTTGTGTCTGATTCTAGTAGACTGGAAATGATATCAAGACTTTTGGTGATAGGGATATTCTATCATAGCTTACCATAATGTCTTCTTTATCAATTTCTCGATGTTTTATTTGTTATTTGAAATCATGTGAATTTTTTCCTTACTGAGGCACGATAATTAAGTTGTTTTGTATGTAAGCTGAGTGGATTTTGTAAATTCTGGTTTAATAATACTACTTTGATTAAACTATTAGCAGCAGCATTAAATAGTGAAACGTCCGTAAACACAACAATATCATTTTGTTTTTCATTCATTCATTCATTGGGAAATAAAAAAAAATTATTATTTACTACTCTAAACAGAATCATCCAGTCTAACTCATTCAATCCTCACCGTGTCAGTGAGTTGTTTCAGCATAAGTATGTTCAAATCTTTTGGGTGAAAATGCCTTTTTTTGTGTATAGAATTTCTTATCAACTAGAGCTCCATTCAAAAAGGAAGTTGGTGAAGTTCGCTTTGATTTTGTTTAGACTTATTTCAGATTTCTTTCATCAACCATCATCATCAATAATAATAATCTATTTTATTCCAAAACGATCAGTACTTATAATACAGAATGGAATTCTCAGTATTTGTCACAATATCTTGCATCTGATTTACTCAAAATATAAATTAAATTAAAAATTAAAGCAAAAGTGCGTCGGTGGCACAGTTGTTAGGACTCTCGCCGACCATGCACATGGTCCGAGGTTCGAGCCCTCGTCGATGCACATCTGATATCTATGGTCGGCCTTCGAAATTCGGGCTACCGTTATCCATGCTGAATATTCCATACTTGTACCGAAAATACGCTGTGGAATCAACCTGTAAATCAAAAATTAAAAAAAATTAAATTAAAGTAACCAGAGGAATTTGTCCACGCTTACGATATAAAGTCAAAAATATTCGATGCACAAATTGAGAGTATTAAATATAATAATAATACCAATAATAATAACAACAGTGAGTTTGTTTCAAACGGTATTGTCGATTCAGTTTGGAAATTTTAGCATGTTGTTATAGAGTATTGAATCTAATGTTCTGTTGATATAGCAGTATGGTGAGGGGAAATACAAAATTAACAGTTATTCACACAGCTTGAATGATGTTCACACTTATGAAAAAAATAAACAAATAAAAACAAAATATTGAGAGGATTATAAATATAAGAAGAACAATAACAATAAAGGTGAATGTTGTAAGGGTGGAGGAAATGGTTTATTTAGTATTGCAAAGAAGGTTAGTTAGCTCATGCCTGACACTATTTTCATCACATAAAGTACGTGACGCCAAATATGGTATAGTGGAATTTTTATAAGACTTCTTGTTTTACCTGAGGAGACACAAGGTTGAAGCTGCGGGTAGAGTGGGTGCTCAGAGTCTGAAAAAATTCCTTCAGCAAATTTGTTGCATGACATCAGGTGCCTATCCGTGACAATGTCAAGGATATGGTCCAATGGGATACCACTCGCCCTACTGACAGTCTTCAAAGTTCTACGAAGCATGACATAATCTTTTTTAAGCAATCCAGGAAAGAATAAGCAGAGGTGAACAGTAAAGAAGAATAGGTAAGATGCACGAGTTGACAAACTGTAAGAGGAGGAGTGGTTGGGTTATGCCTGAGTGCCTCAACTTCCTAATGTAAAAAGTCAGACGAAATATCCTTTTAGAAATCGCTAAGACATAGGAAGACCAAGATAGGTCAGAAGTAAGAATTAATTCAAGATACTTAACTTCACACTTGATTTCTATATCAGTTTCATCAATTTTGCAAGGGTCACAGAAGCCAACAGCTTCATTTAACTTTCGTTTACATCCGCAACTGAAATTAACAGTCTGACATTTGGAAGGATTTAGTTTAAGACCGTTAGACGATGATCATTTACTAACTCCTTATAGGAAGCTGATCACCTTAGTACAGTCAAGCTGGGAGTTAACAGACGTTGAAATAGTTAGATCATCGTCATACATGACAAAGTTCATTTCGTTATCAGAGTGAGGCAAGTCATGCAAGAAAAAAGAAAACATAAAAAGGAGAAAGGACAGCGCCTTGAGGGATACCGGCCTCAGTAAGCAATGAAGTGAACGACTTTTCCTGACATACAGTGTACTGCTTTCTTTTCAACTAAGTAAAAATTGGATAAAGGAGAAGAACTAACTGTTTAACCCATTTTTGTATTCCTCAAAAATTTTGAACATTTCAGACATTTAATCATTTACAAAGAGTCTAATTGTGAATACACAACCATATCATTCATCCAGTGGTTCAGCTGGAGTACAATAACCCATAATTTTTCAGATTTCATGAATCTGATGTCTAATGTGATCATTACTTACGGTCGGTTGAAGCAATCTTATTTGAAAACCAGTCATATTTTGCCTTTTATTCATCTTTTGAGTTTCCAGTAGAACATAAGGGCTTTAACAACACATCTCTATTTCAGAATTTCATCATGAGCTGACATTAGTTGGAGAACCATTGGAAAATCTGGGAGTACTGGACAGTCATCTGTTTCGCCCTAGTTTGGGACTCCTTATAAGTACGCATCCACTGCCATGGTTCGAACCCTGGACCTTCTGATTACGAGGCAAGCAAGCATATCACTAAGCCACTGGGACTCGCTAGATCCAATGGCCACTCCATGAATTCTAACTTCTGCCAATTCACGACATAGCGCGACCCCTAGACAATATCTTCGGCGAGTATTTCTCCTCACATCTCTATTTCACTTTGTTCCCAGTTATCAATTTAGGTGATGCCCTTTGATTCACAAAATACATTCATTCCTTTCTAACACACAGTCTTCGCCATGTCACATTTAGTCATACACCTAACTCGAGGGTCTACTAGGCGTGTGATATTACTGACATGTTCGATTCATCTCTATTTCCCCTTACACTGATTCTTTTTGTCGTAATTCTACGTTGCTTGGCTGTCTGACCTGTAGTATCCAGTATCCAGAGGTACCTATTGCTTATCATGACGCGGATGTCAAGTTTCTGAACTGTATAGAAGTACTGGTCTAATTCTTATTGATATCAAACATCCAGATCTTGTCTATTTTTTGCTGTGTGAAGTATTTTTCCACACTGATATCAGATCAATGAAGATCTGTCTTTAATTTCCTGATCCTGCCTGACTTTGAAATCCTTAAATGCGTCTTCTGTCTGTAGATGAATCCATATCGCACAGGTAATTAACTAAGATACGTGACTTCTTTTAGATTTTTCCCATTATTGGTTTCTTTTTTTCATCACCCAACTAAGCGATTCCATTATTCATTTCCAATGTGTATAATAGCCCTTGGGCTATGTAAGTGGTGGATATATTATACATCCACAACCTGTTGGACAGAACAATTTATTCAAGAATATCCAAAAAGAGAAATAAAGAAGCAAGGAAGAGATTAAAAAAACAGTATGTTACAAATAAATGCAAAATGTATAATTAACTTGTTTTCTTCCTTCGGTATAGAAATGTTGTTCATTGTCTCTTTTTTTGAAATGTACTCAAGTTCAAGTGGACAGTGGAATCCATCTGCGTATAGACGTTTGTGTGAGCATGCGTGTGTGCACTCAAGGAAATGTACTTTATGAATATATGTATATACATAGACATACCTTTGTTTGCACTTCATAAAATGCCTGACAGCCTAAAAGTTTTGACTTTAACTAAGAGACAAGGTTCGTAAGAGAAATAACCCTCCTTATTCGCCACAGTGCAATTACTTTAAAAGTTAGGAAAAGAGAGATAGTGAGAGGAGAGTAGAAACGTGTTAAATGTACAATGTCACATTGTCTATTTTCTTATTGCTGTCAAAAGAGGTAACATCGATTTGATAAATATCTCTTAGACTTTCATGAAACATCTCCATTCAAACATTAATAATAGACAGAAGACCAGTATTTCAGAGAAGAGTCTCTTTTCGGCGCCGAATTTCATGAAACATCTCCATTCAAACTTAATAATAGACAGAACATTTTCACAACCGTACAATCGCAAATACACTTCGTTGTTTTGCATGTGTGTGTTCATTAAATTTGTCAGACGAAAATACAATAAGTAAGTTCAGATGGATTGGATGTTGATATAAGAGGATAGTAACAAAAGTGATGAGTTGTCACAAACAACTGTTAAAGAACAATTGCTTAATAACATGAATAATTTTATGGAAGAGTTGTGCTCAGGGTGTACATTGAAAGAAAACAAAATACGAAATTACGTTAGAGTTTTAAAAGGATAGAAAGAACAAACAAACAAGCAAAAATTAAGTCAAATAAACAAAGTTGTTACCATGAGAGTAGAAGGGGATGAATAATTTTCTTTTGTATGCATAGTTCTGATTCTTCCAACTGAATGACTAGGCCTTCTGCATTGCAAAGAAGACGGAAACACATTGTCTTTGTCAAGTTGAGCTTCACTTTGTAGATTACTTTGAAGCAGGCATTACTGAAGATGGAATGGCCAGTGGTGACGAGATGTTCTAATATTGCGCTTCTTATACTGCGTCGGTGGCACAGTGGTTAGGACTCTCGTCGACCATGTACATGGTCCGGGGTTCAACCCCCTGCAGACGCACACCTGATATCTATGGTCGGCCTGCAAAATTTGGGCTACCAATATCTATGCTGAAAATTCCATACTTGTACCAAAAATACAGTGTGGAATCAAGCTGTAATCAAAAATTAAATTAAATTACTAAGAAAGAACACTATCCAGCGTAGTTGCAGAAAGGAAGTGTTGGCCGCATAAGGAGATCAATAATAGAACATCTCATCACCACTGGCCATTCCATCTGAACAACAAACGCCTCCTTCAAAGCAATCTACAAAGTGAAGAACAACCTGACAAAGTCAATACGTTTCGGTCTTCTTTGCAATGCAGAAGCCCTAGACATTCACATAGAAGAACCAGAACTATGCATGCACAAAAGAAAATTATTCAGCCATTTATACTCTCATGGTAACAACTCTGTTGATTTCACTTAACTTTTGCTTGTTTGCCTGCTTTTTCTAACTACTTAAAAATCTTACGTAATTCCGTATTTTATTTTGTTTCACGTACAACCTGAGCACAAGTCTTCAATCAAACTATTCATGTTGTTATTACGTAACTCTTCTTTAACAATCGTTTTTGACAACTCATCACTTTTGGTACTGCCCTCTCATATCAGCATCCAATTCACCTGAACTTATTAATTGTATTTTCGTCTGAAAAATTTAATGTGCACACACACATACAGAGCAACCATATATATTTGTGATTGTACAGATGTGAAAATGAATTTGCCACCGAAAATATACTTTTCGCTGAACTACCAGTCTTCTGTCTGTTACAATTACTGAGTGCATGTAATACAATTTCAACTTTAGACGATAGAATGAGGTAACTGAATGTAATCGAAAGTTTGTTTGGTTTAGGGATCCAAACTTCAACTCTTTACCAGGCATTAAAATCCCTTAAGATGATTAGAGTTCAAGGCGTAGCTCCAGGCTGCTACGTATCCCTGAAGCAATTGTCATTAAATGATTAAAACAAATTCATGCATCCATAAGGAAACTGTTGTTTATTTGATACGCAGTAGATGATAGAGAAGGATTCTTCAGTGCTCTATTTGTGTGCCACCGATTCGGACCAGGCGGTCTAATATTGAACTATTGATGTTTTCAACTACACCTTTACTTAGCCACAGTGGGAGATGTTCTGGAGTGAGCAGGAAAAGTCGTCTCCCTAGAGTAACGGCCAATATAATTTCCCCCAGAACAAGCGCGGTCGAATTCGTAGATACAATTAGAATTGGCTGGTCTAGGTACTTCATATTTCAGTCGAGGAATCACCATCGGTTGTGTAGAGAGCAAGACTTGTAGTCCGCCAGCATCAAAAGTTCTTTGAAGATATTTCACTTGGTATATCGCCCTTGAATTGCAGTCATATGTATAAAGGCTTCTTGTTAACGGATAGTGAGTAATCGTTTTCCGCTTTCTTTGTTATGTGTTTCTTGATAAATTTGTTGGGATAGCTATTTTTAATCAAGGTATCATATAAAACGGTTAGTTCATCTTCAGTTACTTCTTCTGAGCATAGAGCTCTAACCTTGCAGCTGAGGGTCTTTACTAACTTTATTTTGCACTTAGTAAATTTTTCGCATTATAATATTGTTTTTGTTTTTATTAATGTGATTACTCATCACTCCACTATTGTGTATTAATAAAGAATTTTTTTTTCTCCGTAACTTATAATCATCAAAGTTGAACAGATCGGAAGTTATTTGAAATGTTATGGAAAATCGTAATAAAGATGAATCATTAATATGTAATTTCCACCTCCCCTAGAATTTCCTTTTAATTTATATTCGGGACATGAGTATTTTTCAATAACCAGTCGGTTTAACGAACAACTTCAATTTTCAAGTATTGATTTTTGTAGGGATTTGACTGTTTGGTCACAGGATTTCATCGTCAGCATCATCAACTGAAATTGGTTAGAGCACCATTGGAACACCAGTTGAGAGTACTGGACAGCCAACCGTTTCATCAGCCCACTTTAAGACTCTTCAAAAACATGTACCCACTTGAAAATCAATAAGATAGATGCTCACTAGAGACTGGCCCTATTCAGGTAGGTAGTTACATGGGGTTCTAGTGAAAAGTCGTGACCAGTAGGGAGCAGCAGGTTGGGTATGAGGATAAATCCTCGCCATCGATGACAGTGGCTAGGGGTCGCGCTAAGTCTTGAACTACAATTTTGTGAGCCGCAGATTCGCGATCAATAGGACTTTGGAGTACGATGGATTACGTATTGATTTATCAAAGCTTTGGAGCTTTGTAACCACGGTAACCAAATTATTATCAACACAGAAAAAACCTCTTTCAGATGATAATTTCATGACAGAAAGAGGTGTAAATTAGATTCAAGATAGGACTCAACAGCAAATGAAATCAGCTTAAAAAAACAACCAGGAACTAGACAGGGTCAACTTAGAAATCAATGAGAGTTAGAGTTTATGGATTCTCACCGTTTGGATGATAATGTGTCAGTCTCGATGAGATTAGATAGTTGAAGGCAATCGGCAGGAAGCCTTGGACCTAGGTTTCAGCCTAGTTGGTACTCATCAGCAAAGCGTATCTGCAACCTTGAAGTTACTAATGTCCAATCAAAATGTGCCAGTCTACTTCTGATCTGAACTATCCTTCTCTCGATTTCTGCTTAGATGAGATGTGCGTATTACAAATTTAACCAGAAGCAACCATCAAGTCTTCACTGGTTTTGAAGTAGTTTGTTCAGAAAATCATTCTGATCGACCATATTTTTTAAAGAACTAGTCATTTGTGTTCATTATTATCATTATTCACCCCTGCGTTTCAAGTGTAAAACAGAGGATCATTGGGACCTACTCATCATATTCTCTCTTCTTCCATCAATCCAAGAGAACTTCAACTGACATGATCTCCTTCAGCTGACATTCAAATCTAACTTATATCTTCCCATTGCCGTTCCACTTAACGAGAGGCTTGGCATATGATGTCACAGGACGGTCATATCAGTGTATATTCAGTCCAATGCCATTTCATTTTGCATTTCCATTTACTGGGCAATAAATAAGTCGTTAACAGGATGCCACTATGAGCTAATATGAGTCAAGGAACCATTGAAAAACCTGTAGGGAGTACTGAACAACCGTTTCGGATGCTTCACCAGCACGCAGCCACCGTCAATGTTCGAACACAAGATCTACCGTTATAAGGCAAACTCATAGATATTCAACGACTGCAATCCAGTTCCGACTTCTACCAATTCTCTCCTATCATCCGTGGAGAGCATTTACCATCCCAACCGACCTGCTATACCCCACTTGTTCTTTTTACAAACACCCGTAGGTCTCTATTTATTTACTATATTACTATCGAAATATACCCCCTCACCTTCTTACTGTATCTGTCCTCTTTCCATTGTACCAATAAAACCCACGTCGGTGGCATGGTGGTTAGGACGCTCGCCGATCATCCATATGGTCCAGGGTTTGATTCCCTGCCGGTGCACTCCATTGTGCTTCGGTGGCACAGTGGTTAGTACTCTCGCCAATCATGCACATGGTCTGAGGTTCGAGCCCTCGCCAACGCACACCTGATATCTATGGTCGGCCTGCAAAATTTGGGCTACCGATATCCATGCTGAAAATTCCATACTTGTACCAAAAATTACTGTGTGGAATCAAGCTGTAATTAAAAAATTAAAAAAAATTAAAAAAAACAGTTGAACTAAGCCTGTTTCTTATTAAGAAACATAATTTTCTAATAATTACTTTCAAACAGTGGGAAATAAATAATTCTGTTTCACAGCAGGATTTCTTTTTTTTTTTAAATCACTGACCTGCAATTCCCTAATAAATATGCAGAACTCAGGTCATCCTAAATGTTCTTATTGGCTTGAAATTTTACTGGGTTACTTACTGATGATCTTTTGTTAGGTCACGTGAATTATTTTTCCGATCCTTGTGAACTTTAGCGGAATCTGAATTTCGCCTAACACAGTGTTACACATAAGAAGAGAAATTTGGAATTCTAATCTTCTTCGAATTGTGAAATGTATCCATAGGGGATAATAGTTAAACTTTCTGAAAAGTACAATAGTTGAACAATTTTTATCACAGATAATAAATGCATTATTCATATATTCAAGTATTTGTTTGAATTCATCATAAGCTGACATTAGTTAGAGAACCATTGGAAAACCTGCAAGGAGTACTAAAAAGCTGTTTCGTCCTATTTTGAGACTCCTCATCGGTACAAACCCACGGGGAATCGAAGCCTGGACCTTCTGGACAAATACTCGCCGAAGACTTTGGCTACAGGTCGTGCTACGTCGTGAATTCGCAGAAGTTAGAATTCAAGGACTATTGGATCGGGTCCCAGTGGCTTACTGGTATACGAGCTCGCCTTGTAACCAGAAGGTCCTGGGTTCTAACCTCCTGCGGTGGGTGCGTACTGATGAAGAGTCACAAACTAGGCTGACGAAACAGCTGTCCAGTACTCCCAGCTGGTTTTCCAATGGTTCTCTAACTAATGTCATCTCATGATGAAATCCTGAAATCAATCAAATCCCTACAAACCAACACTTGAATAACAATGAGATGCTCACTAGCGACTCTCCCTATTCAGGTAGGTAGTTACCTGGGGTTTTAGTGAGAAGTCGTGACCAGTAGGGTGCAGCTGGTTGGGTGTGAGGACAAATCCTCGCCATCGATGACATTGGCTAGAGGTCGCGCTACGTCGTGAATTCGCAGAAGTTAGAATTCAAGGACTATTGGATCGGGTCCCAGTGGCTTACTGGTATACGAGCTCGCCTTGTAACCAGAAGGTCCTGGGTTCTAGCCTCCTGCGGTGTGTGCGTACTGATGAAGAGTCATAAAATAGGCTGACGAAACAGCTGTCCAGTACTCCCAGGTTTTCCAATGGTTCTCTAACTAATGTCAGCTCATTATGAAATCCTGTAAACAATTATTTAAATATTTTCAAACAGGCATGCTCATCGACGATTCACAAGGTCCAAGTTTGATCCCTAGACGGCTCAATTCTACGCCTGGCTTGATTAGTTCACCAGCCCAAAGAATAGAGGAAGCCAGTAGTCTACAACTTATAAATCATAGCAGCATTACGACAGAAGACAAGTTCCAGGCAACAGATCGTTCATTGAGAAAATCAAGAGATATTTATAGACTTATATGTACGTCATTATTAACGTTATTGTTAGCCCAGAAGCAACGTCTTCTGATTGGTTGAAGGTTATTCTGTCATCTCTTTTTGTGACTGTTTCTTAGACAGTCTGCGAACCGTATCCGCCCACTCTAAGTTGGCTGTGATTGGTTGTTGAGTTCCTCAAGGTTAAGCTTTGTTCTTGTGTTTTTTTTTCACGACAAAGATTTGTGACGTAAATTGCCGTCTGCCGATTTTGACTAGCAGACAGCTCTCACCACAGCGGGACCGTCAATACGGAAACTCCAGAGCTCAAGTGTAAAGCCCTCTGTTCCACTGGGAAGACAGAGTTGCAGATTGGAGACGATTTCTTTTTTGGTAAAACACTCTCTGAGTTTGTCATGAACACACTAGCTAAGATAGATCCTAGAGATGACACTATGGTAACGCCATCCTTTTAGTTGGAAACCAATTCATCATATTTAAATAACACAATAAACCTACATCCCAGCAATAACACTATTATGTAATTCGTTGATATTCTAATGGTTGTATTATTACTATCAGTGTAATCAATATGGATAACAGATGGTTTCTGTCAATGACATATTTGTGAAAAGAGAGCAAGAACACTCAATGAAACCATACGGGTCTTACGAGTGAAAGGAGTGTCTGAAAGACTGTATTTACAAAGATTTAGTTTCACTGGGAAGAAATCCTGCCATAGAATGCTAAGGTGAGTTCACCATATGCAATATAAGGTACAGAAAGTCACAATATTTATGTATGTTTGGTAAATCAGTATACATGAGGAATGATCACACTGTAAGGCCTGAAACCTTTGTATTTATGAAGAGTACTAATAGACTCGTACGTCAGTGGCACTGCTTGCCATTCACGCTTCGGGGTTTGGTTTCCGGCCACCGACGCAATCTTTTAATTCGCTAAGCCAAAAATAAAAGCCGGTAAAGAGGAAATGTTGGACATGAGGCTAGAAACCCCATCCCGTAAAAATAAACACCACTGCTACAGAAACTTGAAGCCTCTAGCTTGAAGCCCCCTGTTCCACTGACGACATAAAGGTATAAAAAAACTAATAGACTCATTTTCCATTTCCTTAAGAATTTAAACACTTTCTTCTTAGTACCTTCAATTCTCTCCTTTTAATCGAATCATTTGGGGTATTTATTTTGTCAAATAGAAGAGTGCGTAATTTACTAAACTGACTCTCATGATTTTAAATAATTAACTCCGATTCTTTATCTGGGTGGACAAATATTATATCTTTGTTACTAACTAGTCAATTCTTTTTGATTACATGTTCTTTTGTTATATTTCTTGGTCGTTATCTAGATTGTGTCTTCCAACAGGCAGCAGTGTAAACGGACTCAGAGATCTCATTCCGGCTACACTTACACCGCTATCGCAGAATATTTCACAGTTGACGAAGCTAATTATCGACTGAAAGAAAGGCTACATTGTCCAATCCAGGATTATAGTGACCTAGATCTATGCGCCGAATTATACCCCATCGATGTAAAATATTGAGAACCATAATCTTGGGAAGACTGAAAGACTGACGACCAACTCAACGCTTCCTTTTCGGCCTGGTTCCACTTGACCAATGGCCTGACGCGCGCCTGATGTCACACGGCGGCCTCCTCAGCGAGTGAGTGTTCAATCCATCCACCTCCATTTTCTCCTGCATATTTCAAGGGCGATTGGTTTGTTCTTGTTTTGTTTGTTAGTGCCCGTAGTTTCTTGTTGTTGGTGATTCTTTCTGGCCCGGCCATCTGATCTTCAGTATAGATCTAGCGAAGACAGTCGCTGGTTGATAAAGGTAACGTCTGCAACAGGCCGTTGGAAATATTCTTTGTGACCCGATCGCCAAGTTTCTCATCCATATAGAAGAACTGACTGGCTTGACTGCGTTTGCATTGAAAATCCAAGCGAATTTTGTTGTTAATGCTGGCTGAGTGACGAAGATTGGTTTTCCAGATTGGTTTGTTTCAGGTTGATGATGAATGTGTTTCTCGCTCGCCTTCCCGTTTCTCACTCGATTTGACATCCTCGTCCGTTCTGACTTCCTGTAGTTGAGACAATGCTCAATGCTAGATAACCGAGTGAATGAAGTGACCTCTTTCAAATCCCTCCTGCTGATGGTGATTGACGCAGGATGTCGCTGTTGCTGCTGTTGTTATTGGTTGGTTGGTTATTTTCATAACCTCCGTCTTGTCTATGTTCACCTAACGGCCAAATATTCAACTACAATTCTTCTACTTCTAAGAGTCCTTCGTCAGCCTTGATTACGAAGCAGTTTGGAAACTGTATAAATACTACAGAAGGCAGAGAACCAAAGGGTTACAAACATCATTTAACATCTGTACGACAATGCCGTCTGCTATGCACTTCACAACGGAAAGTTTGAAAAAGCCATCGAATTGAAGACATGTCTATGACAAGGCTCCATACTAGTATCTATGACATTTATGACTGTAGTCAAATGGAGCATGCGGCAAACCATGGGGAGTGAAAAGACAAGAATAAGTTGGACTGGCAACAGGACCCCAGGAGATTTCCATTTCACAAACGATCTGTGTCTAATGTTGTGAGAATTCAAAGATCTACACCTGAAGATCAACTAGTTGGCAGAAGATGCGTTTGGCAAAGATAACAGCCCAAGTGAATATGGAGAAGTCAGATGTAATGAAGACACCACGAGCAACAAGCAAAGTCCCCAACAACGGGAATAATCAAAAGAAAGTCATCTACAGGCATCCTACATGAAAATAGCAAAGCCAGACAAGATTGGGAAAGTGAAATAAGCGCTCATTACCCTGAAATTGATAAAGAGGTCTATACCACTCGGAATTAATCACAAGATCGAGAGTTTCAGTGCTTCGGGACACTTTTGAGCATTTCTTTGGGATGTAAACTTTTACAGAAGGATATCTATGACATTTTGCTGAAAATTAAATGGTCGATCGAAAAAGATAGGCGAAGAGGTAGCTGACCAATCAACAAATTATTTATTTCATACAATAATCCCCTTTTATAAATTTGAACAAAGAAAGAAGAAACATTGGCGCAGAATAATCTGGATCCATTTTATTCCGTTGGTTCTCATCAGCTGCGTACAACCTGAATTCTTTTTAATAACAATAAAAAGTGTACAATTTTAACAAACCTTTGTCCATTAGCAAGCATATTGTCAGAGCGTCATAATAAAGTAAGAGGTTGAGATTTGCAAGGTGTCTATGTATATATATATTTTGGTAGAGAGAAGTTTCTTGAGAAAAATTTACTAAAGGTTGTGTTGTTGGGGTGGTAACAAAAGAAAATTAGCAATAGTTATGTAATTAGATAAGAGAAGATCAAAATTTTACAATTTCAGCGTACATGAGGTCACATGAGAAGTTGATGATGTAATACAGTGAGCAGAATTCAGAAGATCAAGAAAATTATTTCTTAAGACAGTCTAGCGAAAAATAAAGGGAGGGCGTAGAGTGTAAATTTAAGCTAACAAAATTAGAAAACAAAAAGTTACTAAGAGGTGAATCACCAGGGTAATTGAAGTCCAACAACGGATTCTTTTTGAATACATAAGTCAAGCTTCAATCGTTTTATTATGATAGCTTCAGCGAACCTGAGAAGACTTGAGGCACTTTGTCAGTTAAATATTTTGAATGATTCCAGCACATCTACTCGGTGCTGTCCTGCGTCAATCAGATGTTTGGCGATTGAAGAGCTTAAACAATTCGGTCCCTTTAACCAGAGGCTCCTTGGTAGATGTTCACAGAATCTAACGTCGGCCCTCCTTTTTGTTCTTCCAATGTAACTGGCGAACACATACTCAGAAGGAAACAGAGATGGACTGGGCCTACACTGAAGAGGCATTCAGCCAATACTACACGTGAAAAAAAAATCCTCGAATAGACATCCGAACGGAAAATAACGAATCAAACTTGGATTCAAGGGTAAAAAGGAGGAAGTCATACTCAAAGGAACTAAAAGTCTACAAGTGGTAGTGAGGCTAAGTTAAGCATATTACAGAGAACTGAGTTAAATAAGCGTGTATGATACTGACGTCCTCTGTTATACTGGGAATAATAAACATTGCGCCTTCCTGTTTTACTGGTAACAATACAGACTTCAAGGATTTTCAGTGAGCTGTTGAAGTAAATTCTATATCTCAGTGGTGATTAGATTTTCGAATTGAACCTTTTGACTCTAATTCATCAACTCTTGATGAAATAGCATCAGTGATATAGGAACTAAATCAGAAATTAAGTATCTTGGACTTATTCTCCCTTCTGATCTCTCCTGGACTTCCCATGTCGTAGCAATCTCCAGTAAAATATTCCGCCGGACATTTTACATTAAGAAGTTAACGCACTCGAGTATAACTCAACCCCTCCTCTTACAGTTCATAAACTCTTGCATCCTACCTATTCTTCTTTATTGTTTATCCTTATTCTTTCTTGGTTTGCTTAAACAGAACTATGTCACAATTCGTAGAATGCTGAAGACGGTCAGTAGGGTGAATGGTGTCCCAGTGGACCACATAGTTAATGTTGTTGTCGATAAGCACTTGATTAAGTCCAATAAATTTGCTAGAGACATTTTGTCTGACTTGGAGCATTCACTTTACTCTCAGCTTTCACCTTGCATTTCCTCAGGCAGAACAAGAAGTAACTTCAGAAAACTGTATGCTCACACCTCATAGTATAAAAATTCTATGATACCATACTTGTCACGTATTTTATGTGATGAAAATAGTGTCAGGCAAGAAATAACCTTTTTTCATCTAGTAAATAAACAATTTCCTCCATTCATCCATCCTTATATACCTTCAAGTTTTACTTTCATTATTTCTATTATATTTATGGTCCTGCTACTTCTTTGTTTTACTCTAATAATTGCAAGCACCAGCTTATCTCCATGACTGCTGTAATCTTTGTTCTTCCCCTCACCATCACCATCATGTAAAGAGAACATTATGTTCAATATTTTTAAACATGCTAGGATTTCTATACCGCATCGACACTACTGTATGAATCAAGCCCACAGCAATTTTCACTTGTATTATTATTATTACCTTAGCTGTTATCATTATTATTTTCATTTTATATGCTGCATGTTTTTGACACTACCTCTATTGTAAATGTGAAAAAATTTTCTGTATGATTAATTTTATATATAATTTGAGGAAATTAGATGCGATATTGTGATTAATGCTGACACTTTCCATTCTGTATCACAAGTACTGTTTTTGGAATAAAGTAAATCATTATTATTAATTATTAAAGATAGAGGATTTACTATTGAATTCACTTTTTCCGATTTTCCTGTCGACTGACTGGACCAAACTGCTCTATGTCAGGTTGACATGTCGGCTTCTCGTGCAGATGATTCGACGAGGATTTACACCTAAATCTCAAAAGTAGTAGTACTTAATATTTTTTTTATTCTGGCTTGACTCCACACTGTATTTTTGGTGGAAGTATGGAATTTTCAGCATGTGATATCGGTAGCCCGATTTTGCAGGCCGATACTGTGTGCGCGTCGGCAGGGGATCGAACCCCGAATCATGTGCCACCAATGCACCAAGTTCGAGTGATTGGTTTATGTGATACCCTCCACTACGGAAAGGATTTATCAAGAGGATAGCAGATAGAAAATTAAGTACTTTAATACTTATTGTTACTCGACTGGTGAAACAAGAATCCATAGAGACATAAGTCTTAGGAATAACTCTTCTATGAATAATATATTCTGTTTTGATGCCTTTAGTTCCTTATTTTTATTCAAATCGATAAATGCGGATGAAAACAAAATAAAAGTGAAGAAGTGCAGAGACACCGAAATCAAGTGACTCTACCTTTTAATTATTCGGTGTAAAGGTCAGATTTTAATTTTATTGGCGAAATGAATAGGTATACAGAACTGGCGCCTTAGTGATGTCGTCTTATTTCATTCAGAAACTAATTTTAGCTGGTGGTGCCTGTTAATGGAAAACAAACATCTTGTAATCTACATTTAGAAAAGTGGCAACTTTGAAGAACCAATTATTTTATTTCCTTCACGTTCCCCAGTGTAACACAGGACTTCAAGCTAGTGTTTGGAGTTTCTGTAGCAGTGTTTAATAATACAGGATAGGGTTACTAGCCTCATGTCCAACCTTTCCTCTTTCCCAGCATTACTTTTGGCTTAGCGAGGTAAAAGAGTGAGTCGGCGGCCGGGGATCGAACCCCGGACCATGTGCATGGTCAGCGAGCGTCCTAACTGCTATGCCGCCGACGCACCTGAAAAACCGATAGCTGACCAGAAAGAATAAACAATACGGACACCTGTTAAAGCAGCGCTGCAGCTGAAAAGCATACAAGAATAAAATGTCTAGTCGGATTCAATACGTGTTGAGAAGGCCTTCAAGTGTGACACTACAATCAACGCATTCCTCGAAACCGGAAGTGAAGAGCTGAACGCGGGTTTGAAGGCGACATGAAGTAAATCAGTATGAAGACGGAAAGAAAGAAGGCTTTTATGAGCAGTTGAGGAGCCATGTATGTGGAATTGAGATCTTCCGCTGAAGCTCAAGGTTTACTGCATACGAGGTTACTTCTGCGGTCAAAAGGTTTCATGAATAAAAACTGGACAAGTGGAAAAATAGATGATGTGGATTTCAGATGTGAGTGACAGAATTATACCTCACTGAGGGCGGAGTTAAACTTTAAGCACCACTAACTACCAGTGGATGGCATCTGCACCAATGATGCTTTATGGTCCAGTGAGTTTTATTCACGTGAATTGAAGCTTCTTTTCAGCTAAATTCAAGTCTAATGCCTACTGTAACACAGCTATGTTTGGTGATGTTGGTTGGGACTCTCACCGATCATACACACGGTCCGGGGTTCGATCCCCTGCCGACGCACACCTGAAATCTATGGTCGGCATGCAAAATTTGGGCTACCGATATCACATGCTGAAAATTCCATACTGCTACTAAAAAGTACTTTGTGGAATCAAGCTGTAATCGAAAATAATAACAATAATATTTCTCGGGTTTATGTTTTGCCAGGTCTCATCTGGCCTTAACCCATATTTTGTATTTTTTGTAATTATTCGGTTTTAAAACGGCCTTTGACAGGTGCCACTGCTGAAACTGAAGATAATCCCGTATTTAAAAAATTCCGGTGATACCAGCACTCCAGGGATATCGTACCCGGAAAATGGATAGGCTTACTTCCTTATTGAGAGGAGAAGGTGTCATGGTACATACTAAAGCAAAATTTAGCCGTGGTCGAGAACGTGCAAATAATGTTCGAAAGATTGGTTTATGCAATAGCTCTCTACGGAAAACAATCATCTAGGGGATTGGAGACAGAAAGTCAAGTGCTTTAATATGCATTATTACTCGACTGATGAAACAAGGATCTGTGATACACATTGATGAGTGGAGAGGTTATAACTCCTTGTCATCCCTTCGATATATTCATCACAGAGTGAACTATTCTAGTGATTTTATGGATCCTATTACGGGGACCTACACCAATTCTATCGAAGGTTTTTTAGGAAGGTTAAAATACAGGATTAGAGCCATTCACGGATCACAAAGCGATATCATTTATAGTCATTTAGATGAATATTACTATAGAATGTGGTGTAACTTTTCCATTTACACTCCTATGCTAAAGTGGGAGATGTTTTCATCACATATGAAAGAAAGGCATCCTCTGTAACACGATTTTATACGGGTTTTCTTGCATTTTTTAATAAATATATGTATTCCATACCCGAAAATGTCTCTTCCATATGACTGGTGCATTCAAGGTCATTCACTGATTGGTAGTTTATTATTATTTATTATTGTTCCCTTGACTTCCCAGTGGAATATAGGGCTTCAACTGCACGTCTCCACTTGCTTCTGTCTTCTTCTGTACCCTTCACCTGCATCCATCCATGTTAGTCCATACTGTTTCAACCAACTCCTCTTCACACGATCTCCTCCATGTCACCCTTGCACTGACGTCCCACTCGCTGCTTCCCTTTCGGCCTGGTTACACTCGAGCAATGGCCTGACGCGCAATTTCACCCAGCGGTTCCTGAATTCAGCTTATTCTCGTCAGAATTCTGTATACAGTGCGTCCATTATTCTCTCCAGGATGATGCGACTCAGAATTTTACTTGGCGTCGACAAGAGCATGATTCCTGGCCAGTTCTTGCAGAGTCCTAAATGGCCCTTTTTTGGTAGTTTCACGAAGTAACCTTTCTTCCAGTCAGCAGGCACCTTTCCCTCCTTCCAAACCTTTTGCAATAATGGAGTCAGCATATCTGCTGTCGTCTCTGGGCCCACTTTCGGTGATTCAGGGGGTATTTCATCTGGTCTAGCTGCTTTCCGAGCTTTCAGAATCTTGACTGCTTCAGCTTTCGTTTGACGATTGGTGTCAACTTGTAGTTGTTTACGCGGTGTTGTTGGTATTTCTGGACGGGTTGCAGGTGATGGTTGGTTCAAGAGTCTTTTGAAGTGATCCACCCATTGTTTAATCCGTCTCTCCTCCTTGGTAATTAGGTTCCCTTGGCTGTCCCGAATAGTTAGTGATGCCTAAAGTTTAACTTTGCCTCAACGAGATCCAGGGAACGCCTTTTGACGAGTCTCAAGCACTTGTGTCCTGCACTCAACTACTGGCTACTATTTATCAGGTAATAACAAGATCACACATTTATCTTGTAAGGACAATTTTCAAGATTAGATATCCTAATAAACCTGAAGAATCTTGACAGTTTATCAGGGATATCTATAATCGATTATAATACGATACAACTTTAGATAAACAAAATTATTGAAAATTGAAAACTTGTTTATTTACATATCTATACGTATATGCTTCTTTTTCAAACGAAATTTAACACACACACTGAGAGAGAGGGAGAGGGGAAGAGAGAGAGAGATCATCTCCATTTTATTCTTTATAACGATTTAAACAAAAATTTTCAACTTGAACACCTAATGTTGTTTATGTTTAGATTACACGCAATCTTATAGCCATCAATAAAAAAGAAAGAATACTCTACCGGTATTCTGTTGAATTTCTTTTAAACAGTATCTTTCTTTTTTAAATAGGTGAGTGTTGTTCGTAGAATGAATAAACATTAGTGTATCAATGTAGTTTGTTTATATTTTTACTCTGAATATTCTGTATTTCTGGCTTCATACAACCATAGAATTAAGTCAGTGACAATAACACTGCTATTCACCATGGTTGTTAAGGTTTCATAAACCCTCGAACTCCTACTCCCGACCGATAGCTGCTACCTTGAAATGGTGGTCGCAGGGCTTGCACATCGCGCTGACCCAACAACAAGCTGCACTGGTTGGAACCAATGTTCCTACTGCAGGTCCTACCATGCCAGGAAGGTTGTTAGGATAGCGATTAGACTAAAAGCAGTTACCGTCATTGTGTAAGAATCTTTCCTACACTATGCTGGGGGTCTGGGGGCAAAGTCCTACTTCTGGGGAACATGGATGTAACAGCCACAGTAAGGTATTTCTCTTACATGACCAACATGTCAGCCAGCTATGCTGTCTCTCCACTTCGGAGAGAGCGAGGTAGAGAAGGTAGACCCCAAAAATTGTACATCCAGACTTACACCACCTACGGTGGTCCGTAACCGGCGGTAAGTTTACTAATACGGAACCAAACCAAGAAACCAGTTCATACAGGCTGTGTGTGACCGGCCAGCCTCAAGCAGTTGTCCACTGGGCTGTGTGGTCACGCAACACTAACCCTCTTTCTGTTTCAGGTACCCGAAGAATCAAGCTACTTCCACAGTGGTGTGGACAGCTGGGAAGTTAAAGCCGCCCACACACTTCCCAAAGCATGCCACAGTTCTCCTGGAAGATAGGGCTTTAGTAGTATGCCTCTATTTCATTCCGTTCTTATTAAAAAGACGGATGTAGCCAAGAAAATTTTCTTTCTGATAAATT
Organism: Trichobilharzia regenti; assembly: GCA_944472135.2. Lineage (NCBI taxonomy): Eukaryota > Metazoa > Platyhelminthes > Trematoda > Strigeidida > Schistosomatidae > Trichobilharzia > Trichobilharzia regenti. Next base: position 97,719,074 of record OX235265.1, read on the forward strand.
CACTGCCAGCTAGGCTGTACATTCGTGTATTTATAATGAATGGGTGGGAAAGTCCCAGAATAACTTCTGGTTAAGGGTCAGATTAATAGAATTGCAATTAGGAACTAAAATGTAATAATAAACAGGGGGACAAATAAAGCTCACATAAAGTAGCATCATAATTAATAAGAATGATATATTGTGCAATTAGGGTTTAAAAATGTAGAAATAACACAAAAAGACAGGATGTTTGGATAAATAATCTGGTGGGATCATAACTAATGTTACGAATAATTGTTTACGGAATCAGGGATTAGATATTTAGAAATGACAAAACAGACAGGAAGTTCGGATACGAAAATGTGGTAGTATAAATAGGGATTAAAAAGAATCTAAAAGTAACATGAATTATTAGGAAGTTTGGACAAGAGAGACGATGGAATGGTCATTACTAAAAAAATTTTACCTGTTTATCATGGCCATCGCTGGCACAAGGGTTGGACTTTTTTTTCGATGCATTGGGTGGGTTTGGGATTTTGGATGGCTAGTGCCTCGGCTATGCCTAGGTGTCTCGATTTTACTCCTTTTGATAGGTTTGATCGAATCTTGTGTATTATTTTGAAGGATTTTTCGAAAGGCGCTGAATGTCTTGAATTGACCAAATGTTCTGTCACTAGACTTAATACACATTTTCGTTCTCCTTTTCCTAGCCAGGCTGGAGAGTGTTCACGAGCGCGTTTTTCAAGTTGGCGAATGGCACAGCCGATGTACTCAGCTCCGCATGAGCATGTAAACTGGTATAGGCACATTGAAGTGGCCCAGTGCGACAGCTTATCTTTCACATTCTGGCTGAACAGTTTCTTGCAGGAAAACGTCAGTCGTAGGCTCGTGGCGAAGTATTTTTGTCTCAGAGATTTGCAGGGGCGTTTATGAAGGATTTCTGCTTCATTGTTACCTTTGAATTGTAGAGTAAGCAGAAGTATCTTCTTTGAAACGGATTGGACTTGTTCGGAAGTCTTCCTTGATTTGAGATTCTTCTCCATGAACCTCAGCGGAAAACCGTTTTCCATCAGGGTTCTTCGAAGACTACTCAGTTCTTCGTCAATCACTTCCTCGATGCATATATTCCTAATCCTCGAGGAAAGAGCGTGTATCTGTGTATATCAGTCTATTCTTCGGAGTCTTTTTCAAGCTGACTACACAACTGCCTACAAGCTCCCTTTTCTAATCCACATGATCTCTGCAATATCATCCTTGGAGGCATACCTAGACTGACACTTCTCAATCAGGCTTGACCCGACAGTGGGCCTGGCATCTGATGTCACTATAATTCCTCTTTAACATATGTCTAGTTTATCTCCATTTCATGATATTAGAGGGTTGGAGTTAATCGGCAAGAAGCTTTGCCTGACCTATGAAGCCATCTCACTGAATATTCACTCACTTTGACCAAAATTCAATAACCCGTAATTTCTAACTACAGTGTCGAGGCCGTGTGGATTCTCATAGACAGTAGTGCTTATGAGAATACCTATATCACTATATGAGCTGAAAAAGTTTATGAGTCATAGGTCACTGAATTACAGCTCATTTACGGAATGTTTAACAAGTTGATCTTGCAACCTGAAGGTGCTGGGTTCGACTACGTGTGGAATCATGAGTCCCAAATTAGAATTAAGTAATTATTCAATGCTACCTCGTTTCCAATGATTCTGTAACCCATGTTGGTTCGTTAGGATATATATATATATATATATATATATATATATATATATTTCAGTGTCACATACGTACATCCAGGCGACGACTCACGAACAGGACGAAACGCACATCCCGGATTCCTCTATTAGTCACCATCCGCCAGTTAAATAGTTATATTCAATTTAGACGAAATAACACCAAAAGCACCTCAAATAACAATTCTGAAAAGTTAAAAAAAACCCTTCTATGGAGGATAAAAGCTCGTTATTCCACATAAATCAGTGGCTGTGTATAAAATTTCTGTCATCGTTAGCTTCTGAACACTTCTAATACGTATAGAAGGTGAAAACAAAGATTATATGACATCATCAAACAAAGTCTTCACTAAATTATTGCGTTTGCAGATATTTGAATAACTCATATATATTCTGCAGGGGATCAATCTCAGCCTAAGTTGCCCGAGTGGGAATGCCTTGGGACTGTACTACTCACTGGCGTGTTTTCATGCAGATATAATGGAGAAGATTTGGTTGTCTTCTCTGAGTTGGATAGTTTATATGCAAAGCTTTCATGACCAAGAATTAATGATATCCTTTGATGTCACAGCATTATATACCTCCAGTGGACAGGAACTAGTAAAAGAGTTCATGCAGCAGTCACTCAGCAACGATGAGTACCTTCCATAACAATCGAAAATGCAACACATAAACCTATGCCTAACAACGTACTTTCTATTCAACAGCCAAATGCATGAACAAGTTTAAAGAAACACACCCATGGAATAGTCAATATCACGTTTGATTGCACAAGTTGTCATGCAAAGGCTCGAAAACGCAATCCTACTAAAGATCAAACCCAAGATTTGGATACGCTACGTCGATGATACATTTGTAATAATCAAAAGTAAAAAGTTGGATAAAACTCACAACGACATCAAATTCAGAAGAGAAGAGGAAGCAGATAACATATAATCCTATTTTTGGATATCTTAGTCAAGGGGATTAGAAACTCAAGTTTATAGAAAATCAACTCAAACAGACCAAATACTCACTCAAATACAACAGCAACAATCCAATAACACAACACACAAAAGGAATTGCATACAAGCACTATTCAAGAGGACCAGAAGTCATTGCAGTATTCCCAACTTAAGCAAAATTGAAGAAAAATATCTCATGGACGCCAGTCTTCCAAAAGAGCCGATATCCATGGAATTTCATCAAAAGATGTATACCTTGAATCCCGCTGGGTGTGCACTGATGAGGATTCCCAAACTAGGCTGACGAAACAGCTGTCCAGTACTCCCTGCAGATTTTCCAGTGGTTCTCTAACTGATGTCAGCTTGTAACAACAGAAGACAAGGGTCAGGCAACAGATCGTTTATTAAGGAAATCAACACATATTTATAGATTTTTATGTACATTATTATAGATTATTGTTAGCAGAAAAGCTAAGTCTTCTGATTGGCTGTTGTTTCTCACTGAAAGTTAACCTTGCATCTCTTTGTGGCTGTTTCTTGAATGCTAGATCATCTATATGTTAACTGTATCCGCCTACGCAAAGCTTTTGTTCTCATTTTTCTCAAGACCAATATTGGGGACGTAAACATTGACGTAAATTACTGTCCGCCGAATTTGGCTAACAGTCAGCTCTCACCACAAGCTCATGAGGAAATTCTCCATCTATTCAGCTCAGTGTTTTCATATCTCTGGAAAGAAATTCGCTCCGTCAAGATAGCAAGTAGGTTGGAATTAATGTTCCCAGCTACTTTCTAACTGCCTACAATTATATAAAATCAAACTAACTATCTGGCTTTAAATAATTCGATGGCAATCCAATGATTTAATTAAATTTTAGATTTTCCTATCGATAGGTTGAACAGAAGTCCTCGGTTTCAGGTTGATATACCGGCTTCTTGTACAGATGCTTTGACGATGTCTGGTCATATAACTTGTAGTAGTCAATTGGTGGATGGTGATTAGCAGTGGAATGCAGGTTAACGCGTATTTCATCCTATTCGGAACTCATCAGAGAGATGTACCCCTACCCCCCCCCAGTGAGTGATGGTATTCTCACCGAGGTCTAGTGGCCTTTGGAACTATGGGCACAGGGTCCGAGCTTCGGTGGGAACCTTATCACTCACTCACCCACTGAGTGAGGTATATCCGTCTGATGAGTCCCAAATTGGAAGAAACGCGCATCATGCGGGATTCCACTGCTAGTCACCATCCACTGTAATTAAAAACCTGATGATCTTATTATATATTTATATATATATATCAGGAAAATTTCATTAAACTGCACACAATATTTTCCTGAGGTGTGATATGATATTGTCATATATTTACAGGTGGTAATAAGCTATGTGTGTAGATGTCATGCCTGTTTGCAGTGTATTAACAACAACCTTACTATAGAATTTGGCGATTTGTTCATTGCCCCATCGTTTTTCTCTTTAGGAAACAACAGAATCAGAATCTTTCTTTCAGATCTACTAAAACGATATCAAAAAATAAATAAATAAATAAGAAAATGACCTCAAGAGAAAGTGATGATAAAAATTTCTGATTTCTATTTTCAGAGATGAACTCAATCACTCACTCAATGATTCAATTAATTAATTGATTGATTGATTGATCGGATGATTGATAACATTATCAGAAAAGTAACGAAAAAAATGTTTCATGCATCAACTGTTTTGAAAAAATGAAGACTGTTCACTCTAATACATATATATATATATATATATGTATATATTCAAGGGTTGGTTTGTTGGGATTTGATTTGTTACAGGATTTCATCATGAGCTGACATTAGTTAGGGAACCATTGGAAAACCTGGGAGTACTGGACAGCAGTTTCGTCCTAGTTTGGGACTCTTCAGCAGTACGAACCTGCCGGGGTTTGAATCCAGGACCTGGTTACAAGGCTAGCGAGATTTCAGACCATTAAGTCGCTGTGACCCGATCCAATGGCCCATGAATTCTGACTTCTGCTTCTGGCTAGGGGTTGCGCCATGTCGCGAATCGGCAGAAGTCAGAATTCATGGGCCATTGGATTGGGTCACAGCGACTTAATGGTCTGAAATCTCGCTAGCCTTGTAACCAGGTCCTGGGTTCAAACCCCGGCAGGTTCGTACTGCTGAAGTCCCAAACTAGGACGAAACTGCTGTCCAGTACTCCAGGTTTTCCAATGGTTCCCTAACTAATGTCAGCTCATGATGAAATCCTGTAACAAATCAAATCCCAACAAACCAACCCTTGAATAAGAATGCAACCATTCATTAATCCGGTAACCTCTTTGTGTCACAGCAAGTTTGTTAACCAAAAGATGCCTAGACACAGAGTTGAAGGCAGATTTGTAATAAAGGAAGGCACGCCAAATATACCTAACACGTTCGTCTAAACTGAAGGCAATCATATAATGTAAAACAACAGTGACATCTAAAGGCCATCCACCGTGTTAAATGCCTTCAATGAAGGTTCAAGTTTAGCTTCGCAACGATATCCACATTAGCTATAAAAATGGTGGCGTAATAGCAATAGATCTAATAAACTTAACTCACGATTCACTTGTTGATTTATTCACAGGAAATAAAAAACATTTTATTGACTTTTCAAAAATCAAGGAACAAAATTTGTGGAAAATGATCCACTGAAAATATCACTAAGAAGATGACTTACAATATCTGCACATTTTCTAGAGACAATAGTTGGTATGTCCTCATGGCCTAGAGACTGGAAAGGTTTCAAGGACTGGAGACGCTTAAGAACAAACTTGTAACAGAGATGGAAAAGCCATAATTCTCTGCATTTATAGAATCTAAAATTATGTCATCTGCTGGACGATATATCAGGCTTGTTAAGCGCATTAGAACTAAATGAAGAGGCATCATTATTGTGATGTGTTTGTGTTCCCTGAGTTGGATGGTTAATTTGCGAACCTTTCATTGTCCTACTAAGCGACATCTTCAGCGCATAATACTTCATTTTCTTGAAGTGAGCTTTTACATTTCTCCACGAGTTTATTCATCATCTCTCCTGGTGACCACCTTGAACGTGACTCCTTGGTTGTTTTTGTGTGTTTTCACACCCTCTAGGCAACTACTTGTATTAAAACTGATTGTAACTTTGACTTGAACTTTCAACCTTTGTGTATGAGGTTTCTTCCTTATCGGTTGATAAATTTTGTCTGTCTCGATGTGTCTATTGAGTAATGATTCACTGGAATACTAAGCGGGCTTGTAAAAATTCCCTAGCATTCTTGATCTTTCCTCTGTCTAATACTTGAACGTTGTTTGGTTGTCCCAGTCGAACTGATGTTCGTGGTTTTCTGTATGCGGCGATATGAGCGAGGGAGCGGATTTCATGTCTTTTGACGGCTAGCTTATATTCATGGATACGAAGACGAAGAGTAAGGGAGGTCCACTTTGGTCAATGTAGTGTTTTTCGCAGTTGTTACAATTTATTTTTTAGATGATGTTGGTTTTATCTTCTTTCACTGCTGAGTCTTTTGGTTGACATAGAGCCAGCTGAGTGAAGTGACTTTTGTTGGTTTGTGTGCGACGTTAATTCCTAGAAGTTTGAAGAGTCTTGCTTGAAGTGTATTCTGAGATATCTTTTACATATGGTAAGGTGATTTTTTTGTGTTTCACTTGTGGGCTTTTGGTTTGATAGTTTGGCTTGGGGGTGTATATGCCTTTTGATGAAATTCCGTGGACATTCATTCTTTTGGAAGACGTCCACGACATATTTTTCCTCAATTTTCCCCAAGGTTGGAGCGCTGCAATGAGTTCTTGCCCTCTTGAATAGTGTTTGTATGCAATTCCTTTCTGTGTTATTGGATTGTTGCCGTTGTAATTCAGGATTTGGTCTGTTCAGAAGTTGAGCTTCTCGAGTTGAAATGAATTCACACAATATGCTCCTGTATTTTACTTTGCCCAGGTAAGGATAACAACATTTGTAGTAAAAAAAAATATGGTATATCCATTTTTGGGAATCTCCTCAGAACCTGTAGACATGGGAGGATTATTGAAATAAGATCATTCAGTTTGCCCTTCTACGGAGTACTGGCAAAGAATTAAGGTCGTAGTTTACGCAAACAGAGAAATGAATGAAATGTGTGAACGCGTGACGTAACTGCAACTAACAATTCTAACATGTGATGTGATCATAGGCGGTAGTCTTCCTCAAAATATTACCAAAATTTTAAAAAAATTAACACTGTGCATAAACAACCAGAACCCAGAGTGAAAAACACCCCCCCCCCGCGCATCACTTCAAACTGATGTGGAACTTTGTGTTAAAGTAAGTCATGAAGTAAAAGCTACAGCATAATGTTGCTTGGTGGAAGCCCAGAGGTTTCAATAATTAAGGGTGATACGCAGAGCATTTACTAGAATCATCAGTTATTTTTTAATATATTTATGCGTTGAAGTTTCTGTAGCAATTTGGTTAAGTTTTGGGGGGTGGAGTTGCTAGCACCACGCCCCAACCCTGCCTATTTATCCGGGCTTGGGACCGGCTAGAAAACTAGCAGTCTAGTATTATAGGCGAGGTTGGTAGCAGAGCGTGGTTTTTGGAAACTATTCGAGTACTATGGCATACAGTGCCCCAAATATTCATCAACCTTATGAAACAGTTGCTGTAAGACAACGGTGGCACATGTCAAGCGATCCACAACGGAAAACTCAGAGAGGCGTTTGGAGTAAACACAGGAGTCAGACAAGGGTGCTTATTATCGATCACCAATGATATTCCTAATTGTGGTGGACTGGCTGGATAATGCGTCAGACAGTGGGAAGCGAGAAGACAGAGAGGGATATCCTGGACCAACGTGAAGACCAACCTAGAAGACATGGATTTCGCACGTGGATGATTGATGATGTTTGATGTCACACAAAATCGAAGACTTACAAGCGAAAACCGACCGACAAACTGGTGGAAGAAGCAGTCGGCGAAGACAGGACTCCAAGTGTACATAGACGAGATGGAGGTTACGAAAATAACTAACCAAAAACAATAACAACAACAGCAGCAACAACATCCAGCGCCAATCACCATCAACGAGAGGGATTTGAAGGAGGTTACTTCATTCACTCACTTATCTAGAATTGAGAACTGCCTCAACTACAGGAAGTCGGAACGGACGAGGATGTCGAGAGAATCGGGAAGTCGAGAAACACATTCATCATCAACCTCAAACCATTCCGGAAATCTTCGTCACTCAACCAGCATCAACAACAAAATTCGCTTGGATTTTCAATACAAACGTGGTCAAGTCAGTCAGTTCTTCTACACGGATCAGAAACTTGGCGGGCGGGTCACAAAGAATATTTCCGACAGCATGTTGTAGACCAGACCTTTATCAACCAGCGACTGTCTTCGCTAGATCTATACTGAAGATCAGATGGCCGGGCCGGAAAGAATCCCAACAACAAGAAACTACAGGCACTAACAAAGAAAACAAGAACAAACCAATCGTCAACCAACAAATATGCAGGAGAAAGTGGAGATGGATTGATTGGACACTCACTCGCTGAGGAGGCCGCTGTGTGACATGGCGCGCGCGTCAGGCCATTGGTCAAGTGGAACGAGGCCGAAAGGGAAGCGGCGGCTTGGTCGTCAGTGCAAGGGTGACATGGAGGAGATCGTGTGAAGGGAGTTGGTTGAAACAGTATGGACTAACATGGATGGATGTAGGTGAAAAGTACAGGAGAAGACAGTAGCAAGCGGAGACGTGGAGTTGAAGCCGTATTTTCCTCTGGGAACCCAAGTGAAGCTGTATCCACTTCTTAGTTTAATAAGGTCTCATACATTCTAGAAAGGCTTCAAAGGAACACAACACAAATTATTCTTGATATGACCAGTTTATTATACAAGCCTTACAAGTTTAAATCTGTTATCTTTGTCATATATTAGGCAGACAGAAGATCTTATTACAATGTTGCAAATCTTAAGAAATAACTACCGAACTAATCAATCCTCGCTTTTCCACTTACCAGGTCTGAACATCTCAGGGGATATGGTAGAAGGAGGCGTATCTCTATGGAGTACTGGTTCTCTTAGAATCGATTCCCCGAAGAAGTGTTGTTAGCGCCCTCAACTGACTGGTCCAAGAAGGATGTAGACAGGAATAGAAATTTATCAAAAAAGGATTCACATAAGCTCTAAGGCTATTCTCAATCAGTAAATCTCCATCTAAAATATAGTGAGAATTAATCGATCAAATTCAGTGAAATCTTCACAAATATTATTCAGTAAATAGCTTGACAATAAAACAATAATTTTATCAATAGAACACAGGAAAAGAGGTTACGTAACACTAAAATAAGAAAACAAGCCTTTCTAAGTGATCTCAAATCAGTTAAATGAGTTGTGATCAGTAAGTTAGAAATATTTTTAAAGAAAGAATGATAGAAAAACAGTGTATAGTGTTACGTAGCAAGTGAAGGCATAAAGACAGATTAGTTATGGTATGGACAGGGACAGATGTATTCGTAGGGTGAAAAAGGCGCATATTAGTTTACTTCACGACTTCTCACCAGCTGCTTAGAGCCTAAAAAATGAAATAAGTTCTTGTAAATTTAAAATTACATAATACACTTCAAATGCTTTTCAACTCAAATGGAACAGGTAATATAAATACAATATAGTTATTTGTAATCTAATTGAAATAATGAATTCAGCTCAGTGAATTGTAATCAGTAAAATAAAAATTGTGACACATCCATAATAACTTATATTAATTTTTTTTCCCAGGCTGTGAGCAAAGGATGAAAAGCTTTGAAATAGGAAAAATATGAACACTCTTCTTATCCTGCAGACCTATTTGTTCATGATATGTTCAGAATTAAATCAATACAAATTAAGTATTGATAGTTAATCTGATGCTCGCTAGTAACTGGCTACCCGATGAATTTTTCTGCAGTTTTGATAATAAGTCGGGACCAGCGGGGTCCACAAGGTACTCGACGATGACATTGGCTAGTGGTCGCTGTAAAATCACGAACTGGTAGAAATTAGAATTTATGAATCGTTGAATCAGGTTTCCAGCGACTGAATGGTCTACGAGCTCGTCCTGGTTTGAACCTTGCAGTGTGTGCGCAGTGTTGAAGAGTCCCGAACGGGATGAAACAGCTCTCCCCACTCCCTAGTTTTCAATGGTTCCCTAAGTGACATCAATGCTTGATTGAGCTTGAAATAAATCAAATCACTACAAAGTGACCCTTGAAAAATGTGAACTGTTTGTTTGATAATCAGAACTTAAGTTGTATCTATATCTAAATCATCTACTGGAGTATGCGTCAAATTTAGACCCATCGCTATTACCTCTCCATTTTTGAAAACTATGGAGAAATTACTTTTACTTAGTCTTGTATCTTCGCTTAACTCCTTTACTGACCCTAAACAATTTACCTATAAACATACTAGAAGCACTTCAAATGCAGCTGCCGTCATATATCATAACATTGCTTCCAGTCTAGACTTTCTTCCTTACAAACTCTACTCAAAACATTCTTCTTCGTCCTTTCACACTCTATATATATCTTGACCTTTTGTCACCGCTTACGCTAGTAAATATGCTAGTATATCTACTTTTCTAGCACCTTCAAACATTCTGTTCACTTTTAGCTTTGCTACCGATATGCTAATATGTTTTTGTCAAAATTAACTATGACTAACCATAATCTATGTAGAATTTTATTTATTGTTAATGTACACAATTGGATGCTGTATCCTGTAGTGAAATGGTGAGAATTCCATTCTGTATCACAAGTACTGTTTTGGAATAAAACAAATTATTATTATTATTGCTAATTCTTTCCATCTACTCATCTGATCTTCAGTATGGAGTGAAGTGAACCAACGAAGAACCTGTAGCTCAAAAATTTTGCATAAGGAAAATATTAATTCAGGCATTTATATATATATATATATATATATGCTTATAAATTGATTGGATAATGCGACAGACAACGGCAACCAACGAGGGAACAGGCATAAAATGGACTGACACAAAAGACTTGGAGGATCTGGATTTCGTCGATGATATATGTCTGATTTCCCATAAACTGGAAGATATGCAAGTGAAAAGTAACAAGTTGGCAGAAGAAGCATCAAAGATAGGACTTCATGTGAACATAGATAAAACAGAGATGATGAAGATTCCTAGCCAACATCAACAAACAACAACAACAGACAACAATCAGCATAAGTGGGAAGAACCTGAAAGAAACAACCTCCTTCACCTACCTGGGAAGCATCGTCTCAATTACAGGCGGAACTGACGAGGACATCAAAGTCAGAATCGGAAAAGCAAGACAAGCTTTCATTACTCTCAAATTTGTGTGGAGGTCAACAGCAATCAGCATCAAAAATAAGATCCGGATTTTCAACTTCAATGTGAAGTCAGTCAGTGCTACTATACGGATCAGAGACTTGGCGAGTCATAAAGAGCATCTAAAACACACTTCAAACCTTCATTAACACTGTCTTCGCTCAATACTCAAGATCAGATGGCCAGAAAAGATCAGCAACAGGGATCTCTGGGAGCGAACCAATCAGGAACCGATTGTGAAACAAATAGGCAGAAAGAAATGGAGATGGATTGGCCATACGCTGAGGAAACCATCAAGTGACATCACTAGACAAGCCCTCGAGTGGAACCCGAAAGGGAGGCGGCGAGTTGGTCGTCAGTGCAAGGGTGATTTGGAGGAGGTCATGCGAGGAGGAGATGAAAGCATGTGGACAGACCTGGAGCAGGTTGAAAAAGTTTCAGAAAACCGAAGGCAATGGAGATGCGCAGCTGAAGCCCTATGTTCCTCTAGGAACTAAAGGATACAATAATAATAATAATATATGCTTATATACATAGAATATTCTAGAATAGTAGTCAATAACAATATTAGTATTTTTCAAATAATATCGATTTGTTAAGTAAGATCACAATGGAATTACAGTCATTAAAGATGCACAAATAGGCATAATAGGCATTAAAATTTAACAGCGAATTGAATATCAACTAAAATCAGGAAATTTCTACAAAAAAATTGAGGATCATTCTAACCTTGATGGCCAGTGGAGTAAGGACAATGTCTGAACCAACTTCTTGTTTTGGACACATAAATTAGGCTTCTTAATATGAACCCCAACAGACAGCCTTATCAATGTTTAGTAAACAAACTCTTAAGGCAAAGTTAAGATTAGTTCGTTTGCTGCTTTAGATGACTTTGAAAACCACCTTGTTATCATCAGTTTTGTGTCTTGTATCCACAAGATGAGATAGAATAGCGCGCTACGAATGGATTTTGTTTGTCCTTTACTTACCTAACCAATCACACAGGGTGATTTTTGGAAATCCGACAAGAAACACGCCTAATTATACGGCCTATGTAACTGGCTCCACAGGAACAGTTAAACTGGTAGTTACTCCCGAACGCAAAAGAGGAGTGTTTTTAAAGACACATCGTAATTCAGCAGCAGAGAATGCTCCTTTTACCGCATTTCTAAAGCGTTGTGTTAATTAACATCCTCTTCTATAGATTCGGGACTTTTGAGGAAGATACTAGCTGAGAATGGCTATCCACCACGCTTTATAGATATACATATAAAGCTGAAAATCAAAACAGAATAAACCATCTGTGTGCCAAAGAAGATGTTATACATGAATGTGGCGTTAAATGTGACCTTCTGGCCGACATCCTACAGAGAAGAATATCTAACGCCCTGAAAAGAACATTCTCTGCAGCTACATTACGATTAGTATTCTCAAGCTACCTGTTGTTCTTCAACAACTCCGAGGATAAACTATCCCATTTGACCATTTCTGTGTGTATCTACTAATTTACCTACTCATATGGAGTCAGTGAGATATATAGGTCGTTCTATGCGCCGTTTATCCAAATGAGTCAAAGAAAATTACCACGCTTGCTACGAAAAGGTAACAGTGGATCAATAAAGAGTGCTGTATAATTGAACATGCAGTCAGCACTAGTCACTCAATATGCACAGAGAATTCATTCGAAGTTATCTATAAAGTTAAAAGAAGCCTCCTGAAAACGGTAAGCTTCCGTATACTTTGCATTTCCAAGAAGCCCTTGGCTATCCGGATAGAAAACCCTGATTTATGCACACAGAAAAAGCTTCTCCACTCCATCTTTCCAACTTGGGTATACTTCCAGGCTCTGTGGTTTTGTTATTATTGTTTTGCTTTCTCGTTTGTTTTTTGAATTTTCCTTCGGTGGAATAGCGGTTAAGACGCTCGCCGACCATGCACATGGTCCCGGGTTCAATCCCCGGCCACAGACGCACTCCTTTACCTCGCTAAGCCAGAAATAATGCTGGTAAAGAGGAAAGGTTGGGCATGAGGCTAGTAACCCCATCCTGTAAAACTTAAACACTACTACAGAAACTTCAAGCCAATAGCTTGAAGCCCTATGTTCCACTGGGGAACGTGAAGGAAAAATTATTATTATTATTATTTTCTCGTTTGTTTTTTGAATTTTCCTCAGACCTCTCAGTGACATTTCTTACTAAGCCCTTCATTTACTCTTCCCACCTATTACATAATTCATTTTTTAGACAAGTGTCCCCATTATCTTTCTACTTCATACTATGCAGCCCTTGTCAATACTTATCGATCTTCACCCTCAGCTTAGTTACAATTTTGATTATTCATCACATATTAGAGACATTTTAATGACGTAATCATTAACCATAACTAAGGTTTATTTTTGTTTGACATTCCTAATGTACACACATACACACACAAAAAATAATTATATATAAGTGCGACTGTACAGGCAAGTGAATGAATTCGCCACCGAAAAGAGACTCTTCGCTGAAATGTATTGTTCTTATAGATCATAAAAAACTACGGAGCATTAGATATGAAGTGATATGAAGTTAAAATTCTGAAGTAGTAGAGAAGCTTTGTAGCTCAGGTGGATGATTTGCAATTAATAGTGTCCTGTGAGCTGGTTGGTTTAGTTGCGGAGCTTTCGTCGTCCACCTTCCAGACAACATCCCCTTTCAGCGCAATTTTCAGCATAAAGTGAAATGATTTAAATTTTCTTCATGAGTGATATAATTGCGTCTCCCGATAACCATCTTTACATATGTATTGACCATTTTCTATTGACTTGAATTTTAAACTTCCTAGTCATATGATTTACTTTTTATTAGTTGGTATATTTGGTCTATAATAACGTGTTCGTTAATTGCATTTTCGTTTGAGTACCAATTTGATTGGGATAATGTCAAAATCTTAGACACAGAAAACACCAGAAGTAATCCCAGGAAATTCCTAGAAGCCTGGTACTCTAAAGAATATGCAATATAGACGAAATATACCAACTAATAAAAAAGTAAATCAGGTGACGCGGAAGTTTAAAATCCAAGTCAATAGAAAATGATCAATACATATATAAAGATGGTAACCGGGAGACGCAATTCTATCTTTCATGGAGAAATTTAAGTCAGTTCACTTTATGCTAACAATACTCTGAAAGAGGATGTTGTCTGGAAGGTGGACGATGTAAGCTCCACAGTTAAACCAACCAGCTCAGAGAACACTAATTATTGCAAAAGTTAAAATCCGCGTGTCAGTGAATTCCAGCCAACGTGATTAAACTGTAAACGAGCTTTCTCTCATAATCTGAATATCCCATATTCGGTCCCTGGTAAGGTCGGGGATGTATACTGATGAAGAGTCCCAAAATAGGATGAAACGCGATGTCCTGGTTACAAGACAAGCTTGTAGACCATTGAGCCAATGGGACCCAACCTTATGGCCATCCCACAAATTCTAACTTCTTCCAATTCGTGGTTTTTCGAACGATTGCAACCCGGTAAGTAATACAGGTGAGTATATGTCTTCATTTCCCCCCCCCGCACTGCGTGGATCACAATAGTCAGGATTTCTCACTAGAATTCAAACCAACTTCATACTGAAGCCAGTCCTTAGGCAACATAGATCCCCAGTGGGTATGTACTGCCGAAGAGTCCGCAACTACGAGGAAACATCTGTCCAGTACTCCGTGGTTTTCCATGGTTAAACCTGAAATAATAATAATGATAATAACAGTAATAATATTAATAATAATAATGACAATAAATAGCAATAATAATAAGAATGAAAATAAAGTGCATTTTGCGTATTACCTTCAATTAATGAACTTTAATTTGATTGGTTGATTATCTTACAGCTGAATAGAATTTAATTGGTCAAAATAATAGACACACATACATAGACATACGAACAGACAAACACGAATAAAATTCAGTAGTCTTAGTAAAATTTTCAACCTAGAAAAGTATTCATTTACCCAAAACAGATGTCACTGAAACTGTGTGTTATGTGTAAGAATAATGAATGAATGAATGTCATAATGTCACATGAGCATGCTCCTCAATTGTGAATAAGGTCAATTAAGGGGTCACCAGGACACATTTTAAGTCAAAATTTATACTAATCAATCCATTCACATCTCATCATTTCTCTATTACGTAATCAACGAAAACCGCTGGCCAATCAGATTTTAGTAGAGTTATATTACCACCAATCACAATGTCCAGGGCGATGAGTTATTCATTTTTTACATGAATATTACAATGCGAACACATTAAACATTGACATTTTATGCCAGTATCTCACCGAGTCATGTTGATGTTTTATTTTTCCCCCAAGTATCGATGGAATAAATTATGAACATTGTTGAACATGAATTTTCAAAACATATCAGGGGAAAATTACCAATTCATCAACGGAACTGTTCTAAATAAACAAATTCATATGGAATTAAATCAATACTTTTGTGTGTATTAGAGGAAGAACATTAACCTAATACCCATCGTTGAAATAAGTATTCTCATGCAATAAATACTTTGGATGTAAATATATACATATATGTGTATTTCTGGATTAGGTGTACAGATTGAACCTGTAAACTGGTGAGTTTATTATTATCATTATTATTAGTTATAAATGCATTTAGACTAGGTGTTCAAAGGATTTTTATTGTAGCTTGTTTTATAATTCATTATATACTTTATGCATCACAAGCTTAATGAACAGTTCCAGTGGATAGTGGATCATAAGCCTAGGCGTAGAGTTCTAGGCTTCGAATTCACGTCATTTCAGGGCACATGATACTTATGTCGAGCTATCACCTTCCCCCGAGGAGCAATATTACTTGATATACAAATAGGTTGGAAAAGAGTATGTGGTAGTCAGTCTGTGAAAACTACGACTTGTAAGGAGATTTAGACTGCCAGTCTGGTTGGGGTCCTTAGAATCAATGGCTCGAGACTATTACTAATGCATTCACTCTGAAATTCCACAAATCTATTACACTCGTATTTGATTTCCGTTTCATTTGATCTTTACCCCATTTATTTCTGCTCGTTAGAGTCCTTTTAACTTTCAGTTATTGGTTTGAAGGGATTTGACTGGTTGGTTGTAGGATTTCATCATCAGGTGATATCGTTTAGGGAACCACTGATAGCTGTTTGGGAACTCCTGATCAGTACTCAACCACCGCCAGGGTCTTTTTGACTTTCTCTTCTATACCTTTGTGTACTACTTGAAGTGTAATAGCTTAAACTGGTTCACTTGTATCTAGCGTTCTACGCTGGCACTCACTCAATGAGTCAGAACACCTCAGGTAGACATGTTCTTGTGCCAGTGTAGATGTTTACCCGGGGAAGTGTAATTCAGTACACATCATTCCAGTACTATTACATTAGACAGTTCATTTACAAGAGTGGCGTTTTTTATCAAACATCTCATGGACTCTTTCCAAATTAAATCACAAAATAAAATACTAGTTAGAGAACCATTGAAAACTAGAGAGTGTACTAAAGGGGGTTCATCGGCAGTATACACCGCTATATGTCTACTAGAAGTTGAATATAGGACTTTTATTTAGCAACAGGAACATAATCAAATTTCTCCTCTCCCCCCCCTCTCAATTCTAAATTCTGTTAATTCATGGTAATACAACCCTGTGGTGATTGATACCTTCGTCCTTCTTGTCTTATCAGAAGACTGTAGAATTCTCGCGCTGTTAAACACATGATCATGGATAGATGAGAAGCTTGTAGTCAGACATATGTTAATCTATGTGAACTATAACATAAACATCATATAATAAATACATCTATATATATGTCATGAAAAAATAAACAGATGTAAGCATAGGCATGACCTGAAGCTATGTCATTTTTCGTGAAAACTGTTCAGATCAATGTTAATTTTCCGATTTTAGACTCTAAATTAATATTATTATTGTTCCCTTGGGTTCCTAGTGGAACATACGGCTTCAACTCCACGTCTCCACTTGCTTCTGTCTTCTCCTGTACTTTTCACCTGCATCCATCCATGTTAGTCCATACTGTTTCAAACAACTCCTATTCACACGATCTCCTCCATGTCAACCTTGCACTGACGACCAACTCAACGCTTCCCTTTTGGCCTGGTTCCGCTTGACCAATGGCCTGACGCGCATGATGTCACACGGCGGCCTCCTCAGCGAGTGAGTGTTCAATCCATCCACCTCCACTTTCTCCTGCATATTTCATGGGCGATTGGTTTGTTCTTGTTTTCTTTGTTAGTGCCCGTAGTTTCTTGTTGTTGGTGATTCTTTCCGGCCCGGCCATCTGATCTTCAGTATAGATCTAGCGAAGACAGTCGCTGGTTGATAAAGGTAACGTCTGCAGCAGTCTGTTGGTGGAAATATTCTTTGTGACCCGCCCGCCAAGTTTCTCATCCATATAGAAGAATTGACTGACTTGACGTTGTTTGCATTGAAAATCCAAGCGAATTTTGTTGTTGATGCTGGCTGAGTGACGTAGATTTCCAGATTGGTTTCAGGTTGACGGTGAATGTGTTTCTTGCTCGCCTTCCCGTTTCTCACTCGATTTGACATCCTCGTCCGTTCCACTTCCTGTAGTTGAGGCAGTTCTCAATTCTAGATAAGTGAGTGAATGAAGTAACCTCTTTCAAATCCCTCCGGTTGATGGTGATTGGCGTTGGATGTTGTTGTTGTTGTTATTGTTGTTTTTGTTGGTTAATTTCGTGACCTCCATCTCGTCTATGTTCACTTGGAGTCCTGTCTTCGCCGACTGCTTCTTCCACCAGTTTGTCGGTCGGTTTTCGCTTGTAAGTCTTCGATTTTGTGTGATATCAAACATCATCAATCATCCATGCGCGAAATCCAGGTCTTCTAGGTTGGTCTTCACGTCGGTCCAGGATATCCCGCCTGTCTTCTCATTTCCCACTCACTGTCTGACGCTTAATCCAGTCAGTCCACCACGATTAGGAATATCATTGGTGATCGATAATAAGCACCCTTGTCTGACTCCTGTGTTTACTCCAAACGCCTCTCTGAATTTCCGTTGTGGATCCCTTGACATGTGCCGTTGTCGTACAGCAGCTGTTGAGTAAGTCTGATGAATATTTGGGGCACTGTACGCCGTAGTACTCGAGTAGTTTCCAAATTACTTCGCGGTCAACGCTACCTCTCGAAGGCCTTCTCAAAGTCTATAAAGTCGAGGTAGAGGTTTGATTGCCATTCTATACTCTAAATAACAATAATAATTGAATAAACTTCTGTAATTCATCCATCTAGCCATTCAAGTCATCAAATTTATCTTCCATTCCACTGTAACTTTCTTAATGAAACCCGAATTTGTACAACAATACCCACAATAACTGATGAGTAGGCGAAATATTTGAAAGTTTATCGATGGGATGTTAGCAATGCAAAACGTTTGGTTTATGTTACCCTTTTTGTTATTGTTGCCGTTGCTGTTATTGTGATTGCTGTTAACCACACGACACGTGCATTTATAGACGCTTCTTTTTTATTAAAGCCAATTATATTAGCTCTTCATTTTATTTTGAAAAATGATTTTTCTATAGTCATATTTCGTGACACGTCCATTTTTATTGTCAATTTTATTGCCCTCACATTAAAGCAAGTTTTATTATAAATCATTATGAGTTGTATTGTAAGGATTGGATTTGTTTTTTTCAAAAAAGTTTAACCATGGACTGATATTAGTTGAACAACGATTGAAAACCGATAGTACACATCCACAGCCAGGGTTCGAACCAAGCGCCTTCGGTTATATAAGTCTAGCTTGTAGAGCATTCAACAACTGGGACCCGAGTTCTCTTTTTTTGTTGTTGTGATTTTAGCACTACCGCCAGCTGACATCATCAGATAACTAACTCTTGAAGATTAACTTGTTAATCACCAGTGATTAGATGGATGATTCTAACGATAAGTGGTGATCAGTGGGGGCCATCCTATCGAGAGAGCCAGGACAACTACTCATCGGCGATGACAATGGCTGGTGGTCAGGCTACAACCACGAATTGGTAGAAGTTATAATTCATTGGCGTCGGTGGCACAGCGGTTAGGACGCTTGCCGACCATGCACATGATCCAGGTTTTGATCCCCACCCGACTCACATCTGATATCAATTGGTGGGCCTGCTAAATTTGAGTTACTGATATCGTATGCTGAAAATTCATACTTGTACCAATAATACGGTGTGGAATCAAGCTAAATCAAAAAACTTCAAAAAATTTATTGGATCGGATTTCAGTGGCTGAAATGTCTGCAAGCTTGCCTTGTAGCTGCAAGGTGCTGGGCTGAAACTTTAACAGTGAGCGCGTACCAGTGGAGAGTCCCAAACTAGGACGAAACAACTGATAAATAAATACTCCTTGTTTATTATTATTTTTTTAACGTCAATTCCTAAAGGTCTGAAGAGTCTTGCTTGCAGTGATTTCTGAGATATCCTTTATATATGGTAAGGTGATTTTCTTTGTGCTTTCCTTGGTTGGGGCTTTTAGATTCGATCCCTATTGTGGAGTTATCGGTGAGTACTACTATCGAAAAATCTCAAACTAGAATGTGATAGCTATCCATACATGCGCGCGCACACGCACACGCACACACAAATAAATATACAGGAAGTGATCTGTAAAAGTGAATGGTAGAACAAAAGTGAAGCAGTTTAGTGTAGTCAATCGTAGTAGCTATTTTTAATAAAATTTAAGGATACAATTGGTGGATGGTGGCTAGCAGTGGAATCCAGGATGCGCATTTCGTCCTATTTGGGACTCGTCAGGTGGATGTACCTGCATTTCTCAGTGAGTGATGATGTTCCCACCGAGGCTCGAGCCCAGTGCCCATAGTTTCAAACGCCAAAGCGTTATCCACTAGACGACTTGGGCCGCGAGAGCCACCTCTTGTGCAACGGGTCATATTAATTATTGAATTGAATTTTTGGTTTTCCCGTATACAAATCAAATCCCCAGACATCGTCGAAGCATCTGCACAAGAAGCCGACATTCAACCTGAGACCGAGCACTTCGGTCCAATCAATCGACGGGAAAATCAAAAATTCAATTCAAAATTTAAGGATAATAATAATAATAATAATCACCTATCGTCTTCTTCTAATTCTGCCTTCTTCAACCTTTCAGGTGTATATAATTGACAGAGAAAGTGTTTCAGTATATATCTATGCATTGTTGATATTCACTAAAAAATATAAAGCTACTTGGTTGGTATTAAATCAGGTTACCTTCGTATTTGAATAAATACCAAAGATACATATCAGTAAATAAAGATATAATAAATAATAGTAATAATAATAATAATCATACTGAATGAATAGTGTTCACAATGACGAGAATAGATAATTAGATAGAAAATAAAAACACTGTGAATAGGTAGATATATACACATAGATAAACAGATAGGTTGGTGGATGGTTAAACTGAGTACGTATCAAATCCTTTGCATTACGGACAACTGCGCGCGCGCGCACACACATACACACACACACACCGAGAGAAAAGAAAAACGCGTAACAAGGCCCTCCCTACTTTCCGTTTCTCTTTTTCTTCTTTTTTTATTCAAATGACCCATCTTTTGGATGAAATTAAATATACCCTTTGAATTCACTTTACTTACTGATTTTCATTTTTATCACTCTTACTATTACTACTACACTTTTGTTTTAATAGTACAATTGAACATTGAACGGCAGATTGAACATTGTTATGTTTTGTTTTAGTTGATTCATATTCTGCATCACCTATTCAAAGTAGTTACTCTCTCTCGCGCGCGCTCTCTCTCTCTCTCTCTAACCTTCATTGTCTCTATTACTACTACTTTTTATCGCATAAAGATATTTTCTAAATTATATATGTATATCGTTTATCGTTAGATAGTAACTAACATTAAATTCTGAAGACTTTCATACGAATAAACAGTGTTAAACATGTTTTTGATGAATAGTTCATTTGGTGAAATGATTGACGGGGTATACTATTAGCATTATTATTTACACTTAAATGAAATTAATTTGTAGGGATTTCGTTTTGATTGGTTGGTTGATTGCAGGATTTTATCATTATGTGAGCTGACATCAGTTAGAGAACCAGTGGAAAATCTGTAGGGAGTTCTGAACAGCCAGTTATTTCGTCAGCCTAGTTTTGGGACTCTTCATCAGTGCTCCTCACCTCGGGACGGGTGATTCGAATCCACGACGTTCCAGTTACAAGGCGAGCTCGTAGCCATTGCTAAGTGGTAGCGCTATTTCATGAACTGGAAGAAATTCATGACTGGCTATTGGATGGGTCCCAATGGCTTAATAGCCTACGAGCTCACCTTGTAACCAGATGATCCTGGGTTCATACTGCTGAAAATACTCAAATTAGCCAATGTCAGCTCATCAGGGAATTCTCCAACCAATAAATTAAATATGATTGTCTGTCATAAAGATCAAATTGGCAGTAGCATGGAATGGAAACAATATCTTCTAAAAGAAAATGAGGTAAAAGATTTGTTAGATTAAATTGTGGACACTCAATAAATCAACACTGATTAGGACCAACCAAAGCTTTAGTGTGTTTCAGAATTTGTTTTGGACAGGTCGGGGGTAGGTGAGTGACAGCCATGGCAATCCTTATCTCATCGTAGGAGATATGATCCACAATCACATGATGCGCCACGCTTATGAACCGTTCACAAACTACTTCAGTTTGCTTTTCATGTGTCAGTTTATGAGGATTTCATTCGTTTAAAGTGTAATCATGAAGTTATTTCAGCTAGGGAACCATCGAAGATCAAGAAATACTGGGCAAGTATAAGGTCAGTCTCGTCTATCATTCAACCATTGGCCAATTCGCCATGTGTAGTGCGACCCCCAGACAATGTAACCGGTGAGTATCTGACCTCCAACAGGACTTCTCACTGATCATTTTGGACGAGTGGTTAATATTAACAGCTATCAAACCATAAATATGGCCCAGTGGTCTGTTACATGAGAAAAAGTAAGTTTTTATCCTGAGTAACTGAGTTCTAATTAGCTGGCTAACAGAAGCATCCAAAGTCAATCACCTTCTTAAATCATTGAAAGTAGAAGAAACTCGACAAAATATAAATGATGATATGAATATCAACTATTTATATCTATTCCATTTTGAATTTGTTTAGGAATTCGGATTAATTTTAGTACTGCTTTCGTCACGTGGAGAGTGACTGAAAACATTGGAGGAACAGGACTGCTGTTTCGTCCTATTTTTGGATTTTTGAGTTATTTTATAGCTATGACCCTATTTGAGATTGAAGTCAGAACTGTTAAACTGTGTTGCCAGGTAGTCGACCATTTTAGTCACTCAGTAAGAGACCTAATGAACCCTGAAATCCACTACCACCACCAACAGGGCCATTGGTCAACATCCAATCCAATGTGGATCCCAGTGATCATAGCTTCTTTTTACAACTTCAAGACATTCATCAAGTAGCCACCAAAGAGTAGGAGAATGAAAAGGTACCAAGACACCAAGAGATACGCCATTTAAATTGTCGTATAATTTGTAGGAGAGTTGGAGTATTACCCGAATGACCACACCGATGCAAAGAGTTGTCCTAAAGGGCCAGTCCCTGAGCCTTTGAATTAAAGCTGTATTCACTAGGCAGCATAGCCTCCTTTGAGTGACTGCTGGTAACCAAATCAGGTTCATAAACCATTATATTCTTCTTGGTTTCTTCCGCCCACGTATAGTGTAGGTTTGGAGTCAGGCTTTTCTAACTCCTCTGCTCAGATAAGTATGTCTACCAGTTCAGTTATAAGCTCCAAATGTTAGAATTTACTCTCACTCTTTAGTATGGAATATACAGCCCATCATGTCAAGGCAGTAAGACTTACCTGTGACAAGAAGGCTATGAACACGCATCGTCACACAAAGGTCAACGTCATCGCAAGGATTTAAGTTAGTCTATACAATACTTGTATCTGATTTATTTGACCAGACTTCTTATTTCCAATGCCACCGAGAATACCACCGCCTACTGGAATGATGAGTATCAGAATTGGGTGAAACTTATATCCTAAACTTCATTGATAGTCACTGAATGCCTTTCAGGAACTATCCTGTTTAACAAAACACAATTCAGTATATATAGACTAAAATTTTATTTCCTCAGTACTGTCACATACACATAAGTAATCACAGAGACCGAAATGGGTGTGAAACTCTTTGATAAGGTCACGAACAAATTAATACACAGAGAGAGGGTGAGAGAGAGCGAGAGAGAGAATAAATCAAAGGTCACACTTTGAAGTGTTACTACTATTCCTATTACTAATACTCTTGTAAATAACTACTGTCATTGTTATTTTTGATTTAATTCTTATCTCAGTAGGGTAAAAATAAATAAATAAATTGGGAGTTGAAAAGAAGAAAACGATTAATGTGTTCTTCACCTTTGACCCTTTATAAATAAATAAATAAATAAAAATGTCTACACATTAAAAGCATCGTCATCATCTTATCGCATACCGGATGTATTTTCTGTATTTGTGTTACACAAACAACCCGGATTGTTTTTCTATTCTGATAGATGACAATCATCATCATCATCGTCAGAGAGTTAGTTATTCTTATAACAAGGATTAATATCCATCCACCTAGGTGGGGGGGCTCATGTATGCATGTATGTAAGACTTCCGACACGGTTAACAATCCTACCGACCATTTGACAACACAGATAAATCTCATTTCCCGCATATCTGTGCTGGTCTAGTCATTATACTCCTATTGGTCATTTTATCTAAAAAACAAAAAATAGACATGCTGTCAATTGATTTCATGTAATAGGCGTGTTTCAGACAGACAGAGTTCAGAGTTAAAGCGGTTGTTGAAAAGAACTATTTCTCACTGATAATAAATAGCTAAACAATATTGTTTTAATATTCAAGTGTTAGTTTGTAGGGATTTGATTGGTTACAGGATTTCATCATGCGCTGACATTAGTTAGGGAACCATTGGAAACCTGGGAGTACTGGACAGCAGTTTCGTCCTAGTTTGGGACTCTTCAGTATGATGAAAATCCGGTAACCAATCAAATCCCTAAAAACCAACATTTAAATATCAATGAGATGCACACTAGCTACTTGCCATATGCAGGTAGGTAGTTACCTGGGTGGGGTTTCAAATGAAAAGTCGTGATCAATAGGGTGCAGCAGGTCTGATGTGATTACAAATACTCGCCGAAGACATTGGCTGGGGCCGCGCTATGTCGTGAATTGGCAGAAGTTAGAATTCATGAGCCATTGGAACAGGTCCCAGTGGCTTAATGGTATAGGAAGTCGCCTTGTAACCAAGAGGTCCTGTGTTCGGATCCCGGTGGGTGCATGCTGATGGTGAGTCCCAAACTAGGACGAAACAGCTGGCTGTCCAGTACTTCCAGGCTTTCCAATGATTCTCTAACTAATGTCAGCTCGCAATATTGTTTTTTTGACTATACTACTGGTAGCTAACAGTGAAATGCGAAACAAGTGTGTTTCGCCCATTTTAAGAACTCATTAGTTGGATGGGCATACATGCACACATGCATCCTGGTGAGGCTATCATGTTTTCATTGAGATTAGGAGTTGACGAAAGCCAGGTCAGGGATTTATAGATCATTAGATTGTTAAGCTGACCGCTGGATCAATCAACGGATTCGCTTTATAACCTGTAGGCTCGGGTTCATCTGCTCATTAGCTTTCCAGTGATTGTTGATTGGTGAGGAAATCTATATTTTTTAACATAAAATCTGAAAGATGTCACTACCTGCGGTTATTATGGGCAATGATGACCTGGTTAGCGTATGGCTGCTAGCGGAACGCATCCACTTTGGATAAGCAGGCTGTTAACTCGTAGGCCACTAATTCGACTCGTGCAATGGACAAGATTTCTATTTCACTTCAAGGAATCATGCACTACAGTACTAATAATCTACCAATTCAAAGCTATCTGGTCAAATAGTCCGTTTATCGGTATTTTCATTTCAATTTAGATTTCATCATCAAGTAAAATAAGTTAAAGATCATTGAAAACAAACAGGGAGTACTGGACAGCTGTTTCATCCAGATGATTGATGTCTACTGCAGGGATGTACTGAAAAGTCGTGACTTATAAGGTTCAAAAGTCAAGGTGAAGTGGATGCCAACAAAGGCGTTGGTCATTTTTTTCCTTCACGTTCCCCAGTGGAACATAGGGCTTCAAGCTAGTGGCTTGAAGTTTCTGCAGCCTCATGCCCAACCTTTCCTCTTTACCAGGATTTTTTCTGGCTTAGCGAGGTAAAGGAGTACGTCGACCGGGGATCGAGATCCGGACCATGTACATGGTCGGCGAGCGTCCTAGCCGCTATGCTACTGACGCACTGTTGGTTTTAGGGTAGTGCTATGTTGGCAAAGTCAGAATTCAGAGATCATTTCAATTCTTGTGTAATTAAATGTACATTCAACCAGGTTGATCTCACAACTTGAAGACTTGATGGTGAATCCATGGTGGAGCTGTTTGTGCTCACTGATGAAGAGTTTAAAATAGAACGAAACAACTGTCTACTGCTCCCTGCTTCTTAATGATCTCTAAATTGACGTTGGTTCGTGATAAAAGTCTGACAAGTTGAATTTATTCAAATTCTGACAAATCCTGCAATCTATATATTATAACTGTTTGTTAACCATCATACTCAAACAAACATGGCTAATTTACCTTACTTTGTTCCTTCACGTCCCCAGTCGAAGAACATAGGACAATATGCAGAGTCTTCAGAACACCTTGAGCTGCAATCTACGATTAGCATGTTTGGCATACGGTTCGCTCCCGCCAAATGTAAGATGATGTTACAGGACTGGACTACATTGACTCCTAGTTTATCAATAGGTAGTGAAGTGGTTGGTGGAACGTGTTGACCACTTCACTTATTTGAGAAGTTGCATCATCCAACGAGAGCGAGTTGATCGCTGACTAAATCTCAGCACGGATACACTAGGCTTGTTCCATATATGACGGTTTACACCATCTCTGACGCAGACGTGATGTCCAGCTCCCTTTTCCTTCATGAGTGGCTGCGACACCTAGCCAGTGAAGGTGGAAGACACGAAAACCCTGTCTAGCTGTCTTTATTCATAGCTGTCTGCGTTCTATCTCCCGTGTGAAGTGGTATAGTAGGATAAGCAATACTGGGGTTAGGCATCGAGTGCTAGGTAAGGAAGGGAAATCAATAGACGAGGTTGTGAAGTTCCATCGACTGTGATGGTTAGAACATGTGTTACATATCTTTAGCCGTTGCCTTCCTCAAGTGACGGGCAATGTTAGCTGACATAGGGTCAGGCTGGAAAACAGCCAGTGGTTGTTAGAACAAACGCGGCTTCATCGGTCAATGAAATCCACAACAGTTAATTTAAGCCAGCCAGTCACACAGGAAGTGTAGACTTCGCGACTGGCTAGTTGGGGTCCTCGGGACGGTAAAAACCTATGGTTGGAAACAATTGGTGATATGGCCCAAACTCATCGTTGTCAATGGCTGGCTGGTGCAGATGCATCCACTCCCTGTGACTTATGATTTCCAATGAAACTATGTTGGTCTTCGTTACTACTATTCCCTTTTCTCGCACCTCTGTTTACTGTCTCTATTATGCATTTCTTCTACTTTTTTCTCTTGCTTTGTGTTCTAAATGGAGTGGAGTGTGGGGGCTTGAACTTCTGCACATCGGTGCAAAGTTCTATATCGAAAACAGACAGACACGGGGCTCCGAGCTAGAGCTTCGAAGTTTTTCTGCGGGGTTGTTAGCTTCATGTTCAACCTTCCCTCTTTACTGGCTTACTGTGGTATAGGAGTCTCAGTGACCGAATGATCAGCAAACTCACCTTGCTAACAGAACTTCCTAGGTTCAAGATCCAGTAGCTGCGTAATTCTGAGGGGTCCCAAAATAAGATGTCGGCTTATTTTGTACCAGTGGTTCAGCGGTATAATGTTCGCCAATCACACATGTAATCTAGGGTTCGATTCTGGATCAATTGTATCGAATTGAAATGTTCATTCTCTGTTATCTGTCATGGCTGTCATAGCCCAAGTGGTCGAGTGAATCACTTTCGGGAGTTTGAAATGAAGCCTGCTGCCTTCAAGTTCAATGGAAACACTGTCAGTACACACTGCAAAACTGAAGATACCTCCAAATGAAGTGTTTCACATAGGATGAAATGCACATCCTGATAGATTCCACTGTTGGTCATCATTCCCTAAATGACAGTGAGTTATATCATTGATTAACAACAAACCCAGAAAATCATTTGATAACTGAATATGACATATAATAACAACTCACTTATGCAAAGATAAACTGATTATATAATAATCGTGTGTGTATGTTTTTGAATACGTCTGAAACTCCCTCTGTGTGTATGTGTGTGTGTGTGCGTGTAATTGTAGTTGTGGGTGTAGCGATGAAAGGGAGACAGACTAAGCTTTCCTTCGGTGTATGTATCCCACTCTCATACACACATATATATATATATATATATATATATATCATACTCTCACAGTTACTGGAGTTGAGGAAAGACAATTAAACCCTAACGCAGTATTGATGCTAAATGAATTGATGAAATGATTGACAGAATAGCATTGAAGATGAAGGGGTTCTCTGTTCTTTTATTATTTTTGTTGTGTTTCTCTTTTTTGTAATTCTATCAATATACTACTGACATTTCATCTTCTTTCCTTCTTCCTTCTCTCCTTCCTTCCTTCTTACTAACTTACCCACTCACTCACTCACTCACTTACCTGCTCACTTATTGTTGTACTCTGATAAATGTAATGCATTAAATGATAAAGAAAACTGATATCACTCTCGTATATTGCTTAAATTTTTTTATTTTATTTTATTCTGTATTCTTCCTTCTAGTTGTCATTGTCTGGATAAATTACAAATACTTAGGAAAATATAAACTAACCACCACAGAGAATTAATATTTTATGTATCGAACAACAACAAGACAAATTAAGTTCTTATAAGGTGCATTAGTAGTTCAGTGGTACGCCATGGGTTTGGATCTGATCCATCACCGATGGATAGAAGCACTTTGAAAACGTTGTCTAGTTTCGTAAGCCAGAAAAAATAAAGTGAAGTGAAATTTGGGAGCAAAACTTTCCACTCTCACTCAGTGAAAATAACGCTAATGCTATTGGAAATTTGGTGCGTCAGTGATTCCGTAGTAGAACATTGGCCTACCAAGACTAATGTGATTGGTTTGAGGTTCATTTCCCGTCTAGCAGTATGCCTGTTCAAATCGCTTAGCTGGCAGTAGGAAAAAGATGAGGAGGGGTGACTATTTTAGGAAATTTGGAGCATTTTGTCCCTTTTTGGCATACATTAGCAATAAAAATTTCAATGGTTCCACCAGGGATGGATACGAGGACTTTCAGAGTCCTGATGAAATCTGCATTGGAATTTAATCAGAAGGTTTAACAAGCACGATACTGTGATGTTATTCTCCTGCTCATTTGTAGATGACATTAGAACAATACTTATGACCAATGAGTTCAGAAGATAATAGTTAGTAGCAGAGGTATGTCGCGTGCCACAGTTTCCAAACCCACCAGCCTAGTAGTAATATGGTCGCCTCTTAACGTTAAGGTCCTGAGTTTAATTCTTACTGTGACTATGAAGGTAAACCGACCACGAGTCCCAATGTAAATGATTCTCTGACTGATGGAAGCTATATCACGACACTTGTAATATTTAGATACAAAACTTCTCAATTATATACAAGATTGCCCAAAGAGGTTTAGGTAACAACCGTTTCAAAACACCAGAAGAGAATAAAAATGTCATGTTACGAAGGAGATATTTACATCAAGCTGAGAGGACATAAGAAGGATAATTAACTCAACAGTACTCATAAGCCTTGTCTTAACTAGATGATTACAAACTGTTTTGAGCAAAACAATGAACAAAACGTAGGAAAATTGGAATCCTTTTGGTTGGTTGATTTTTTCCTGTCTTTTTGAAACCCATACTAGGCAGGTTACCGCTTTTAGTAATTTTCCATACTCTTGCTGTAACGTAGACCTTCAGGTTTTGCACTATTAACCAAGGGACGTGTGTACTGCTCAACAGTTCGCTCCGTCCTTCTCTAAGGCTCTGAAACATGGCCAATACGAGTTGAAGACATGAAAAGGTTGACTGCTTTCGATCATAGATGTCTGCGATCTCTTCTCACGTTAGGTGGTGGTATAATAAGGTAAGTAACGATGAGGTTAGGCGTAGAGTGTTGGGCAAAGAGGGAAAATCAATCGACGAGGCTATAAAGTTACATAGATTGAGATGACTAGGTCACGTGCTGCGCATGCCTAACCACCGCCTCCCCCGACGACGGGCATTGCTAGCTGATATGGGTGCAGGTTGGAAAAGAGCCAGTGGTGGCCAAACAAAAACATGACCTCATCAATCCATGAAATCCTTGACAGTTAAACTGAGTCAGATAGGGAGGGAGATGTAGACTCCCGGGTTGGGGCCCTCGGGACTCTAAGAATCAATGGCTGGAGACAATAGGTGACACATGGCTCAAAATCGTAGTCAATGACCAGCGCAAATGTATTCAGTCTCTGTAATCTTTCATATTCCTTTCTACCATTACCCATTCTGTTTCACTCTTATACTTGTCAAACTCTATTGATTCTCTTCATTCATTTTCTTGTCTACCTTTGTGGCTATTTGGAAGGTGGCAACTCGAACTGCTGCTGTACTTCGGTGCCAAGTTCTATGTTGAATCCAGACAGACAGACAGACCCAATAAATCATTCTAAACCTTGACACATAGCGGCATTCACAAGTACATTGTGAATTCTAAAAGTTGGCTCTTTTAAGGTATGGTTGCAGTTATCTAATCACACTAATTTCAACACCTACCTCTCAGTCAATTTTTTTGACTATGTCTTCTTGTGACACTTGATAGAGAATCTTAAGTTTATCCGGACAAATGAAAGTTACTGCCCTGGTACCACTAGTGAATATTTGTGCTAGTCTCTGCGTGTATGTGTGTGTGTCTGTACTTTTCCGCGTGTATCTATCCATTATTTCAATGAATCATAGTGTTTAGATATTATATGAAATATAAAAAAAAAAAGCAACACAGAACAATACACCCCTCGACCGCCTTTTTCTGCCTCCACCCCTGTATCCCTCTTTGTGTTCTCTGTTTCCCCTCGTTTTATATATATATAAAAATATACATATGTATATGTATTGATAACAATAGAATATGTCAATCAAACGACTTTAGACACACAATCTCCTTTGCTTTATACTTTCTACTGTGTCCGTGATTCCTTACAAACGACAGTTAACTCCTTATCTCTATATTTGTCTATAGATGTATATATGTATGCTAAGACTGCCTGCCTGCCTATCTCTCTCTCTCTCTCTCTCTATGTGGTACATATATATACACATGTTTGTTCATACTCTCTCTGCCTATCACATGTCTTATCATCATCGTCAGTGTAATAAAATCCAACCAAAAACAAAAGAGGGGAAGTCGAAGAGTGCACTGACTGAATACGCCTGGAAAATCCCTTTTTGTTTATGTTATATATAAGAGAAATACTTACGCATTTAACTTCTTCTTTCATTTTCCGTACGTCTTAGAGTTTAATAGCACACAAAAAGAAAGCAATAGAATGCTTAGTTAACTAGTTTCTAAAAATTCCTTCTTTCTTTCTTTGTTTTTATTTATATTATTCTATATTATCTTTTGTTTATATAAAGTATATTTTTTGAAATCTGATTACATTGTTTAAATAAAAGTGTTGTCTTTCTGAAAAGTCGTACATGCATGTACAGATAGATATACATCTATGAAGGCAATGTGTATAACAGATCAGGGGTAATTTGAATTTAACAAGAAAAAAAAACAGTGGTCTGTGCATAATTTCGTTAGCTTTTCATCAGCTGCTCACAGGTCAAAGTCATTATTAAGTTTATCTATAGAAATAACATACTTGCGCAGAGAGTAATGATAACAATATATATATGTAATAATAATAATAATAAACACTTTATCCCGAATACTAATGATCATACACAATGGAAGCAGCTTTCAACATTACGTAATCAGATGAAAAAGAGGTGAAAATATCTAGTTACCAGAGCAAAGAAAGCCTGATTACTGCTTCTTTCTAAACGCATAAATTGCATTCAAGTGCTTGATGGAGACTGGTTTGGTAAACTTGAGGAGAATTGAACTCTTTTGCCACTGATAAATTTAAATGATCTTGCGATGTCCACCTCATGATTCATGTGGTACTTTTTAAAACATTTTTCTCCATTTAAACATAGGCTTTTTGGTACATGTTCAAAAAATCGGTGGTGTGCCCTTCTTTCTGTCCTTCCAATGTATTTGCTCCGCAGATACTTGTAAATTCTGTATACAGTTGGAGTTGATATGAGAAGGTTGTCTATTGATTTTTAATTGTACTAGAGAGCAAGTTGTTCGATAGAAGGGAAACCAGCTTAGCTGCGGGGTAGGCACTATCTAATGACATAATCATCTGTTGACAATCGCTGTAATATTTTCACCTTTAAAATCAAGTTGAATGTGTAGGTGGGCTTTTTCTGCACTGTGTGATTTGCTTGACCTCCGAGACTTCAAATTTTCCGTACTTGTAAATGAACTTTTGAGGATAACCATTGCTCTTCAGCGTCTTTTCAAGAATCATAAATTTTTCTTCTAATTTCTCAATAAAGCATAATCTCTTAGTTGTATAGTATAGAGTCTTGACTAGTTCACGTTTAAAGCTGACTATTTGGACAAAATCTATTAACATGTGAGTATTGTTCATTCCATGTAGGCTTTCGGTAAATTGACCTCTGGAGACTACCATCTTTTAGGCGTTTGTATGTCAATGTCGAGGAAATGAAACTTTCCATCACTTATATGTTCCCTGGTTTAGTTCAATATTTGTGCATGCGTCACTGAATAATCTGAGTAAGTGGAAGCATGACTTTCATTGTTACAGAGTATAAAAGTGTCAGTGACATTGAGAATGGAAGACATGAAAAGGCTGGCTGGCTGTCTTTGATCATAGGCGACTGTGTTCTATCACCCGTGTGAAGTGGTATAGTAGGATAAGCAATACTGGGGTTAGGCGTCGAGTGCTAGGTAAGGAAGGGAAATCAATAGACGAGGTTGTGAAGTTCTATCAACTGAGATGGTTAGAACATGTGTTACATATCCTTAGCCGTTGCCTTCCACGACGGGCAATGTTAGCTGACATAGGATGGATCAGGTAGGAAAAGAGCCAGTGGTCGTTAAACCGAAACATGGACTCATCAGTCAATGAAATCCACAACAGTTAGTTTAAGCCAACCAGTCACGTAGGAAGGTGTAGACTTCCTGGTTGAGGTCCTCAGGACGGTAAACAACAATAGCTGCAGACAACTGATGGTGATCATTCTCAATGGCTTCACAGATGCATCCACTCCTTGTGACTTATGATTTCCAATGAAACTATATTCTTCTTCGATATTACTATTCTTTGTGCCTCATATCTCTGTTTACTGTCTCTATTTTTGCTTTCTTTTTACTTTCTTCTCCTTCTCTGGTTTTGTGTGCTAAGTGAAGTGTGGCGACTTGAAATGCTGAATATCTGTGCAAAGTTCTATGTTGAGAACAAACAGACAGAAAGACCTAACACAACAGTTTAAAGTCTTCAAGAATGGCTAGTTCACGAGTTTGATAGTCACAATGTAAACCACAGACACTTGATCATGGTAACTCCACAATGATGTTTTTACAAGATAGACGCGCTCACTCAGGAATGATTTGACACAATGCTAAAAGTGACTGCACAAAACATTAACCGAATCACAGTATTCCCCTTAATTTCTCTAAAATGATAAGTTTTCTTAAAATCCTCAACAAATAAAAATTACTACATTTCTGTTGAATGCCTATTTTATGACACGCAAAAGTCTTCAACTGAGACAAACAAAAAACGCTACCAGAAACGCCTAAAATTATACCTAGTCACGAAGTGAATTAATTCTATATTAACCTTAGACATACACACACCCACCACACACAAATGCTTATCCAATTTGTCAATATGCAGGCCAGTTGAGGGGGGGGAGGAGAACTGTTCAACTCTCCCTTTCTCTCTCTGTGTTGCATGACCCTAGTTGGGTCACTTTATCTTAACTACAAGATTTCACAAGTGATTTTTAGCTGTATACATTCATTTCGTGTCGTTACCCTTCATCTGCCAGTCTTCCCTTCTACCTTTCTCTCTCTGTCTCTCTGAGTGTCTGTGTCCATGGGGTTTCGATGTTTTTCATCGTCGTCGCCCCCCCCCAACACCACACAACATCACCATGCTCTTAAACAGAGACGGATTAAGACTGCAAAAACACGTGCTCCATGACGAAACATAATACCTTATAGCTATAGTACTACTGTTTATCCTGTAAATTATAATAAAAGTAATCATAATAATATAATGATAATTAATTAATATCGTCCCTCCCATTATTTAATCAGTCAGGCAATAGGTCAACTGAAAAGGTCAACTATATTCTTCTTTATTCAATATTGTCGTCTTCTGTTTGCCAATTTTTTCTTATATATTCATCTCATTTTAATGGATTCACTAGTAATGAAAATAATAATAGTAATAATAATGGACAAAAAAAGGGGTATCCTTGTCCATGATGTCTGTCAGTAAGTAGACTGATTGTTTTCTTGAAATGTTAAACGAAGAGTGAATTTATGCACATGAGATTTAGCACGAAAAGGGAAAATCCATACACAGAATGTCCATACCCACCCACCCACCCAACCGACTAACCAACGTTCTTCTAAGTTTAATGCAAATCTTAAGAGAGGAAGGGAAAGAATAGTTTGCATGTTTCAAAACATAAGAAAATAAACGAAAATCTAAGGAAATCAGGTCAAACTACTTAGAGAAGAAGGAGGAGCAACGGGGTAGGGGGGTGGAGCTCGGAAAGATGGAAAACGTGACAAATGTCAGAACAATACTGTTTCTTAGGACATAATAAAGTTAACGCCATTTATTTTGCTGTTCTTCTTAGTTTCGCGATTTAATCACATTAGCTTTCTATATATATTAATAAAATAGACGTATTTCTAAGTGCTGAATTTTATCCCACTAGGTGGATATTCAATGAGCTTGTATTGTAGCCTGTAGGTTCTCGGTTCCATGCCTTGTAGGGACATGAACAGCCACGAACGGCTGTCTGGTGTTCTAAATGATATATACATTCGTCATCAAACTTACAAAAATAAAGAAACAATTTTGAAAGCTACCGGCATGATTTCATCCCGAAATTATCAATTTCTGTCACCCAGTTTTTATATATAACAGTTTCAATATATTAAGCATTCCCATAGTAAAATTTAGAACAATACGTTTAAGCGAACAATATTGTTGGTTTCAATTAGACCTCATCAGGCTTAACTCTAATATACCTACATAAGTTTACAAATAAAAATTCAAATAAACAATCCAATCATGGTGTTTTGTCTATGGGATAATACGATGGTGAATATAATTTGTGCAATTAGTCATAATAGTAGTAATGATAGTAATAGTAATAATGATAATGGTTGTATCAGTAATAAGGATGAAAAGGTGAGGTAATCTGTGATAACACGAATAATGCAAAAACAGCATGGTTAAACAAACAAATGTTCAGGTGGAAGTGGTCGATAAGGGCTAGCAAAAACAAATGAACTGATTAAGTAATTCTAGACTGATTGTAAGAGACGTAAATGAAACACGTTTTTAATGAAGATGTGATAAGATCAAGGGATGCTAAGAAAGGGATTGAAAATATAAACAAGGGGTGGCGTAGAAGTTATTAGTTGGTTATGTCTTATTAGGCCAACAAGGGATGGATAATGGCTGTACGAACTTCTTTTGAATGCATAGTTTAGGTTTAATAGTCCGAGTGTACCGCCTCCTCAGCTGTGTGAAGTAGACGAATAGGAAGTCTATTGGAAAGATTCGGTGGGATACGATGAATTACTTTGAAAGCTCTCATTTTCTCCACTACATGACTACTATCAATTCACTGTGACAAAATTGAACTACGGATTGTTTTTGTCTGTCCTTTGCCAAACTACTATAATGGGAGATGTTCACTAACACGTTGGCTAAGCTGTCTAGTACTACGCCCAACATAACTGTCACCACAGGTGCAGTTGAATTGATAAATGCACATAGATGTGGCAAAACTATCTAGCTGTCTATCCTTCCTTTCCGTCTCAATCATCAGTCGGTTAGAGAATGACAAACAAAGGTGTGCTGCGTAAAATGTTCTACGTATGCTCCTTGAAAGTCTTTGGAATAATATCTCACTTGATAAGTCACCATTAAATTGTAACTTAATAAATAGAGGTTTCTTATGTTCAGTCAGAGTCTCAGGCTTTTTCTCTGATATTTTCAAATGTTTCTTTATGAAACTAAATAACAGTTTGATAAAACCGAAAAATATTCAATTTTCTCAACAACAGAAAATTATCAGTTAAACTCTATTAGAAGTAAGTTTCTCAGAACAGAGATTTCCAACATTTTTGCATGACAGGTGCTGAAACGATACAGTGGCTCAGGTGGAAGTTGAAGGCTGAGGGGACTGGAATCGAACCTAGTTCCTTTCCGGTTGTATTTCAGTGAATAAGCTAGATCTTTGAACTCAATAAATAATCCACTGTAAGATATATCCTAGTAATGTGGGCTCATGTGCATACACATAATTACATCAAAGTGACACACAGTGGAATTTAGGAGGTGATGGTGAGCTACCTAAAATGTTGGCCATACTACAAACCTGACTGACAGAATTCAATCTGCACCAAAGAAAGGACTAGACACATCATAGTAGTTACTGACTAGTGTCCAATCAAAAGAACTTTAATTTATTGAAGTCAAGAGTTAACATTCAAATTGGAATGTTATATCCATTATGTGAAGGCTTATAATACTGCTTGGCCGCCTAAATCTCGGTAGGTGACGTGGCATATGAAAATGTGACTCCATCGCTGAAGTTTAAGTGCCTAGATAGATCAATAACAGCTCCACAAGCGGCTTATGACACAATCTGATGGGGTTTTTATTCCTTTACTTTCCCAGTGGAATATAGAAAGACTTCAAGCTAGAAGCTTGAAGTTTCGGTAGCAATGGTGTTTATTATTTTTACACCATGGAGTTGCTAGCCTCTTGTCCAACCTTCCCTTTTCACAAGTTTTATTACTGGCTTAACGAGTGAGGTAAAGGAGTGCGTCATTGACCGGGAATTGAACCCTGCGCCACTTGCATGACTGGCAAGCATTCTACCGTTGTGCCACCAACCCTGCAATCTGGTAGTTTAGACTTAAGTGAATTGGTTAATATTCATATGTGTGTACGCATACTATTTGACTGTTTATGACGCATTAAAATGTTTCATCACTTGAAATTGTGGGTGCAGCATTCGAATTTCAGTGAAGTTTACCATCATAACCCACTGAATGATGCAGGTTCATGCATTTGGAGAGCTGCAAATATACAAGACGAAACATGCAATCTAAATTCTATTGCTAGGGTACCACTGACTGACTTAATGACTGGTTTCAACATAAAACTTTGCACAGATGTGTAGCAGTTCATGTCACCACACTTCACTGGAACAGAAAACCAGAAAAGGTAAAGAAAGTAAAAAGTAATTCAAAATAGTGACAGTAAACAGAGACATAAGACAAAAAGAATAGTGATATCGAAGAACAGTATAGTTTTATTGAGTATTATAAGTCACAAGGAGTGGATGTATCTGCGCCAGCCGTCGAGAACGAGGATTTCAAGCCATATCGCCAATTCTCTACAACCACTGATTTTTACCATCCCGAGGATCCCAATCAGTCAGTTAGTCAGGCAGTCTACACCTTCCTACTTGACTGGCTGGCTAAAACTAACTGTTGTTGATTTCATTGACTGATGAAGTCATGTTTCGGTCTGACGACCAATGGCTCTTTTCCTACCTGATCCATCCTGTTTCAGTTAAGATTACCCGTTGAGGAAGGCGATGATTAGACACTCTAAGTACCACAAACAACCATGTAACACAAATTACTGGAAGTTGAACTCTATCCTTAGTACGTCGTATACTTCAAAGACGTTCTTATTTATAGTTAGTGTCAATACAATGTCTTGTGTAGTTTTCGCGAACCAAAACTCCATTTCTGCTTTTGTCTACTACTATTATCATTATAATTACCATCATTTAAATTATTTTATAACATCCCCGCTACAGCTGTAGTCTATTAAATGGAATAAGAAGCATAAATAGCATTTGTTGGACCGACATGTTCAGTCACCTATTATCTCCTAGAAAGGACACTTCGTTGACGTCTTAAGAATAGCTTGAACATATTTTTGGTTGATGATAGCCAACTGAAAGTGGAATTCAAGTTGTGTATATTTGAAACAATGGGTGTGAGATTTGTGTCTTATTGGGATACACTTTGACTACTCATTGAATAATGCAAGCATGTCCAGATGTGATGAGTATCAGATAGAATGCGCTTTCTGATGAATTCCACTGCTATCGATGAATATTATTCCTTACATAACCATTTCTATTAACAAATCAGTTGGGGCTTTTTTAACTTAAGAAACCAGTTTATTATTATTACTATTATTATTATGATTATCTGTGAGGTGCGGAGATTACAATGCAGTGCTATGGCTATAGGCGTTTGTATGCGGGTATAAGTCTTTACCTGTACACCTCCAAAGCCCTCTGCCCCACTCCACTCCACCCCACCTTGTAGTGGTGTTTAGTTAGGTACACATATGTACAACTGCAGGCACGCATACCTACAAATATATATACAAGTGCACCTACAGATCTCGTAAATACAAAATCTCAAATTGATCCTATCTAATTTAACCATCTGTAAGACAGCAAGATAACTGATAACACCGGGCTGAAGTAAAATATAGTTTTTTGTACTCACAGCATGATTTCAGAGAAATATTTCCAGTTACAGAGTTTACTGATGATAATAAAAATCATCATATAACACCTCTACTAATGCAATAATAGTAATATCAACTGTGTGTCCAAACGATAAAAAATGTGGGTATTTTAAAATTTGTAGATAATTTTTTTTTGTGTGTGTTCCTCAGTATATCCCCTGCTATTTATATGATTATGATAACGGTTCTAACGAAAAGAAAGACGTAATCACCCCCTACTGTGAGGTTTTACAGATTATAGAATTCATAAAGTTTTATTTTTCGGTTTGTTCAAGAGGACGGAGAAGAAGAAGAAGAACGTTGGAAAACTACGTTGGCAAAAAGATACGAGAGTAGCATTCGGATAGTATCTGTTTTGTGCGGGTATGTGTGCATGTTTGTGTTTCTGTGTGTTGTTGCAACTCATTCTCCAAAATGCACACCGGCTACTATGTCTATAATGTGTACTGCATACTACATTCTGTATGGTATACAAAATGATAAGTGTGTTACAACTCGTCAGGTGGCAAAATAATGAAGATCCTTTATTTTCAGGGAGATATTCCGCATAAAACTCCGCACATACACACACACATTATTCATAAGCGTACGCTTAGATAGTGGTGTATAACCCACGTTCAGTAGATTATACTACATACGGATAAATGTATCCCTTTTGAAGATAATTCATTGTCCAGTCTACAAATCTCATGGGATATTTTTTACTGTGTGTGTGTGTGTGAATTCACCATTCATGAATAGAAGGCTAGAGTAGCAGAGAATTGTGCGGTTAGCATGTTACTGTTGGATGACTCGTTCGACCACACACACACACACACGCACACTTGCACACTTAATGGACAGACAGGATGAGAGTTTTGATTAATTTCCAAAAATATGATTAAGTGAAATTGTGTTAATTATTTCATGTTTTTCTTATTACTTCTCTTTCTTCGACTGGGGGAGGGATGCCTAATGAGTATGACTCGGATAAAACTATGAACGTGTCGATCATGTTTGCGGTTGAGAGATGAATACAATTTATATCAATCAACTGGTACTGATGTATTATCGTAATATTTTTTTCCTTTGTGTACAGTTGAATGGATATAATCAGTAGACGGTTCGTCCTATTCGAGACTCTTCATCTGAATTAACGCGTACTCTAATAAGACTTAAATCCTAAGAAAATCATTCGAGGAGAGCCAAAGTGTTATCCGTATGAAATGAAGAATGTTTTTTTGGAAACTGGTATCTTTATATAGGCATACTTTGTACACCTTATCTTCAAAACACTATTTTCATAGAACTTTGTGTTGCGATATTTCTAATCTTCATATTTTGTTCCTTTGTGTTCCATCCACATCTCCCACGTATCTCCGCCGAGACACTGTACCATTTGCCTTCTCTGAAATCAAGTGTCTCTGCTTGATATTTGATGCTTTTATGCCTTTAAACGTCTCTTTATTATTATTATTATTATTGTTCCCTTGGGTTCCTAGTGGAACATAGGGCTTCAACTGCACGTCTCCACTTGCTTCTGTCTTTTGATGTACTTTTCACCTGCATCTATGTTAGTCCATACTGTTTCAACTCCTCTTCACACAATCTCCTCCATGTCATCCTTGCACTGACGTCCCACTCGCCTATTATTCCCTTTCGGGTTCCACTTGAGGGCCTGACGGGCCACACTGAGGAATGAGCGAAGCTTCCACACTTGTAGTTAACATGTGAACAATGCCTGTACATTTTTGTTCGATGGAATTAATCCACAAGAAAACTGTACCAACTTGCCTAAATACCATCTTGAAATGATAGTGTTACCAATCATGATAACACACACACTCATACTCACATTTCAACCTCATTATATTCAATAGGGTAACCGCCTTCCTTGAAGATTGTTGTTAGTTCCTTGTGTAAAAAAATAGGCAGTGAAATGGTGAAGCGTGTTGACGATTCAACTGATTTTAAGGAGTTACATCAGCCCCAAAGGATTGATTGTTGACGAAATCCAAACATGGGTAAGAGAAAATGCTCTTGTGGCATTTGCCAAATCAGCTGTCTTTGGTGCAGTTTCCAACTGTCTATTAAATGACATGTATACTGCACAGAAGTTCGCTTCTTTTCACTGAAAGTAGAAGACATGGAAAGCCGGCTGACTTTGATGTTAGGCACTGAGCACTAGGTCAGTCAAGGAGAGGAGGTCAACTGATTAGGTTGTGAAGTTACATTGACTGAGATGGTTAGGCCATATGTTACTCATGCCTAGCTTGGCCATTGCCTTCCTTGACAACAGGCAGTGGTGTTGGCTGACATAGGATAGATCAGGCTGGAAAATAGCTAGTGGTGCTGGTCGAACCAAAACATGACTGCATCAGTCAGTGAAGTCCACAACAGTCAGTTCAAGTCAGTTATGTAGGCGAGGGGGGTGGAGACTGTATGATTCGTTAGGCTCCTTAGGATGGCAAAGAAACGATGACAACTGGAGACAACTGGCTGAAAATCGTTCTCGGGTGATGGCTTGCTCAGATGTACTCACTTTTCGCAAACTCTCATATCTATTGAACTGTGATATTTTTTCCAGCTAATATTCTTTCTCTGCTGAACTTTTATGTGAAGTTCCAAACTAAAACTCAATCAGTATCTTGAAGTGTTGGTTTGTAGGGATTTGGTTGATTGGTTACAGGATTTCATCATGAGCTGACATTAGTTAGAGAACCATTGGAAAACCAGATGAGAATACTGGACAGCCAGCTGTTTCGTCAGGCTAATTTGGAACTCTTCGGCAGTACGCACCCACCCCACTGGGGTTCGAACCCAGGACCTTCTGGTTACAAGGCTAGCAAGCTCGTATACCGTTTAGCCACTGGGACCCGATCCAGTGGCCAGCCAGTCCATGAATTCTAACTTCTGCCAATTCACGATATAGCTCGACCACTAGCCCATGTCCTCGGTGACGAGTATTTGTCCTCACACCCAACCTGCTGCACCCTACTGCTGAAGAGTCTCAAACTAGGACGAAACAGCTGTCCAATACCCCCCTTCAGGTTTTCCAATGGTTCTCTAGCTAATGTCAGCACATAATGATGAAATCCTGTAAACCAATCAGTAGTTTCTGTAGTCATAGAATCGTATTGTTTCCAAAAACAAGGTATATTTATTGAATTGGATTTTTTTGATTTTCCCGTCGATTGATTGGACCGAAGTGCTCGGTCTCAGGTTGACATCATCACTCACTGAGAAATGCAGGTACATCCAGCTGACGAGTCCCAAATAGGACGAAATGCGCATCCTGGATTCCACTGCTAGTCACCATCCACCAATTGTATCCTAACAAGGTATATTTATTTTACCCAAATACTAAATCTTTGAAAATCTTCCTACATCTTCTTCAGGTTTTTCTAGTCTGTACGTAGTTGATGTTCACATTAGACTATTTTTTATCAATGCATTATTGCCCCCAATTTATCGACTCACTTAATTTATATTTTTCTCAAAACACGGAAACGAAATTAGTCAGTAATGGGTGAATAGTACTCACACATTCATTTATTTTTAGCATATTTCAGACAAAAATTGACTTTATTATTATCGATTTTTTTTTCTGTTGTGATTATCATTCAGGCAAAATGTGCTACATTTCTTTCTTGTTTTTTTTGTCATCCAGTCATTCAAGTGTTCAGTCTTACTTACAAAATTTCATCAAATAAAAAGCCATTAAATAGGCGAGGTGTTGTTAATATTGAGAAGAATCGATATTTATCAAATTAAGAATGTGAGTTTTTGTAAAGACTTTTATCGTTATTATTTAACCCATTCTCTGAAATCCTCTTCAGCTTTCATCCCTAGCTCACATTATCGTTTTCAAATCACCCTTAGACCAATAGGCTTGCCTCGTTGCTGCCTACTTGGGTTCCCTTTGGGAGACTCCTTGGCGTGTGACGTTAGTCTACAGTCTACTTAGTGTGCATTCAATCCAGTTCCATCTATTTCGGATTATTTCTTCTGGGCATTAGGTTGTTGGATGGTTAAAAAATGCTTCCGGAGTAACGTTTCTGCTTATCCTTTCTGGTTGACCATCCGATCGGAAGCATCAAGATATTGAAGGCGGCAGTTGATGAACCTCTCTGAACCACATTGATATACTGATTTGATATATCAGCCGAGATTTGAAATTCGAATCTTGTTCCGTATGCTGAGCGCAGCAGATTTCCACTTTAGCTATAGACAGCCTTAAAATATACAAGATAAGATTCAATAAGATTCTACTTTTTGTATGCTTCCAGGTTTAAAGGATTCCGTTGTAAAGTACTTACCAGAAGCTTCTCAAATCATCTTACAAATTTACTGTAAATACCTAGTTTCTTTTCGTGTCAAGTGGTTATGTCAACAGATTTCACTCCTCGCCTTAATGTAATAGCCTAAAATTTTTTCACAATACATGCGCGTGGCACAGTAATTTCAGATCTTGTTTATCAGTTGATAGATTTGCTGGTTGAATCCCTATTCCACTTAAATCAACTCGAAGAAACAAGGCTCTATTTTATCTCCCTGGATATATATATTTCTCCACGTTCCCAGTGGAACATAGAGTGGCATCAAGCTAGAAGCCTGAAGTTTTTGGTGGCAGTGGTGTTCATTGTTTTTACGAAATTGATTTGCTAGCCTCTCCTGCCCAACCTTCCCTCTTTCACAAATTTATTATGGGCTTAGCAAGCGAGGTAGAGGAGTGCGTCAGTGGCCAGGGATCGAACCCTGCACCACCTGCATGGCTGGCAAGTATTCTACCGCTGTGCCACCACACCGACGCACTCCTTGCATATACATCAAGCCTAATTCTAAGTTGAGTAATTAAAAAAATGCCTGAGACAGGTCATCAGTTCGTCCCATAATCATTATGTTTAACCGCTTTTGACTTTGAGGTGTTAGTGTTAGAAGTTAGTTCGACCTTCACTAGATGTACCACTTCAGCATCTCGACGATCCGATGATGAGCCCCAGAAAGGACGAAACATATATATACATGATCTTACAGTAAACCCTAGACAAATAATACTTCATTGTTGGTATAGGCTTCATTAGTATTCTGTTGTTTTTTTCTCAATTCATTTATGATTTCTTTTAGTAAGAAAGTTTACTAGCAACTATGGTTATAAGAAATCAATCGGATGTCAAAATCTTATCACTCTAAGAGAAATTTGATACTTTACTAACTTTATGATCTTAAGGTTGAAAAATATAATTTTTTTACTATTCCTGTGAACTTTAAAAAAACTTTATTCCACTGAAATAGATCCACTCTCATATGAAAACTCGGTCCTTTTTAAACCTTTTTCATTAGAGTATGAATTATTTTTCTATGTATGGTTAATCAATGATTGAACGAAAGTAAAAGTGAATTTATTAACTGGTAGAACGTTAGCCTGTGATGCTGGAGGTATGAGTTCAATTTCCCGGAGACTTACTCCATAAACATTAGTCTAGATCATTAACCAAGTAGGCCAAGTTAAACTTTAAGCTCCACTAATCAGCAAATGACGTTGAGTGGTTCAATGAGTTTCATCCACATGAGTGGAAGGTTCTATTCCGCTTGATTCGATTCAAATACCCGCTTTAACACAGTTGCGCTTGAAGTTTGGTGACAATAAGGTTTTCCAGTTGTTGCTTAGGTTGGAAAGGATTTGTTCATGAGGTAGGTGTCATGAGTATAGAAAGCTTCAGAAGGTCAATTGTTGGTTATTTCCATCGCTGTGCGATTTGTTTGAGAGGAGCTCATGTAAGGGAAGGTAAGCTGGTGATTCACATATTTCGCAGGAACATTTTTTGTCAGGTCCCATCTGGCCTTAACTCAGATTTTGTATTTTAAAACAGCTTGTGATAGGTGCAGCTTCTAAAACGGAAAATAGTCTCGTATCAACAGTCCCGGTGGTACTAGCACTGCAGTGATATCGCATCCCTGAAAAAGGAGAGACTTACTTCCTTATTCAGTGGAGAAGGTATCTATTATCACTTGACTTGAAAAACCGGGATCTATAATACTCACAGGTGAGTGAGTGGAAAGGTTACAACTCCCAGTCATCTCTCTTGGATACATTCATCATAGAGTGAACCAGAATGTGGTGTAACTTTTCAATTGATACTCCTATGCTAAAC
The DNA here is from genome assembly GCA_944472135.2 of Trichobilharzia regenti. Taxonomy (NCBI): domain Eukaryota; kingdom Metazoa; phylum Platyhelminthes; class Trematoda; order Strigeidida; family Schistosomatidae; genus Trichobilharzia; species Trichobilharzia regenti. The sequence goes on from OX235265.1 coordinate 97,763,285, forward strand.
TGGGAGATGCTTTTATCACATGTCAGAGACAGGTACCCTATGTAACAGTTTTATGCAGTTTTTATACATCTTTTTCATAAATATATGTTTTCCCATAATCAAAAATATCTCTTTCATGTGATTGGTTCGTTTAAGGTCATTTGCTGGTTGGTAGTTTGTGGTGCTTCAAGTTTAACTTTGTTCCAGTATCAAACCCAGAAAAGAGGTTAGGTTGGACTTGAGACTGGCAACCTCATCTCGTAAACACCATGTCTACAGAAAACTTCAGCCCTATGTTATACGTTGAATGGGAAAAATAAAATAAAAACCATTCTCCTCATCGCAGTGGTATACAACCATGTAAATTATTCCTTCTAATTTCCATATGGTCTCGTAGTAACCCACTAACTAACAATACTGATAATGTTAGAGCACCTGGTTTGCGATCAACATGGAAATATGTTTAAACAGTCTAGACATTTATCAATACTTTTGCTTTCCTGGCCCTATATATATATATATATATATATATATATTATATAAATTGGAAGTATTTGAAAGGCAGTTGTTTCGTTCTATTTTGGGACTCTTCATAAGTACACACCCACCGGGGACCTTACCCATGACCTTCTAGTTAATTGGCGGTGTGCTCATAGATAATTAGGTTACCAGTAAACCATCTAATATCCCATGAATTCTGTCTTCAGCTAATTCATGACATAGCTGTAACCAGTAGGGTACAACAAGTTGTGAAGGTGAGGCAGTAACTCGTCAAAAAAAGATATTGCGAAGTGGTCGCGCTAGGTCGTGAATTGGCAGAAGTTATAATTCATGGGCTGGCCATTGGATCGTGTCCCAGTGGATTAATAGTCTATGAGCTCGCCACCTGGTTACCGGAAGCGTACTGCTGAGGCGTCTCTAACCAGGACGAAATGGGTGACCTCCCAGTACTCTTTGCAGGCTTTCCGATGTGACGTCAGCTCATGACTATATTGCAATTCAGTTTGATCGGTGTCAACCGTCTGTTTCATAAGTGTAATGACCAACCTGGACTCGGGTATTTTGGTTTACTAAATAGGCATTTGTCATTCGGCCAGTTTATATTGGTACGCATACAATCAATGCTTGTACAACAAGCTGCTATTCCTGGTCATAAATAATACAAACAAAACATATTTGGAAGTATGACCTCTTTGTATTAAGTTTATCTGTTTGTAAGTTCACCTGCGTGTGTGTGTGTATGTGCGCTTGTGTATGTGCTTATCTGTTAAGTAAATGTGTCTCGTTTCGCCCACATTACAATGAGAATACAGGTGGCGTTAAATAGATCGGTCAAGCAACACCGGAAATTCACAGGTAACAGGAAACAGTGTAGCAAAATTGTTTGTTTAGAAACCTTCTTTCTTTGACTATCATTGATCTAAGCATGTTTACATAAAAATGCTATGGAATGGAATAAATGAAATCTCATGTAGGCTGAATAAATGATTACGTAACAGATTATTTATGCGTTTTTCGTATACTACAATGTAATAGTTTGTTTTAAAATGTTAAAATACTGGTATCCAATTTCCAGATGGACATACTCTTACATGTTCTGTAGAAATGAGTTATACGTGTGAAAAATTTTTATAGGGGTATAAAATAGCTTATTAGATGTGTCACACAGTGAGTGAAACAGTATTATTATTATTTACTGGATGACAATGTTTCGAACAAAATTTATTACTGTTAATAATCATGTGATCAATTATAATCACACGACTTCAAAACTTGAGTTTTATAGTTTTCTTTGTTTTCTCTCCTACTTGTCATCGTAGGGGTAGTAGAAGTTTCCAGATGTCCCGCTAGACAGGTGATGAATCAGTCCTATTATGCCTATTCTCTCTCTCAGTTGATTCGATAAACAAAGCCTCCGTTATCAATCTCTTCCGCCACACAGTTACATTAGATTTTAACACTGTCATCTTATCCCATCCATCCTATTGTATGGTTGTGTGTAATTGCATATAGTGAGTGGTATAGCTGAACTGTTCTCCAGATTTCTCATTATCTTATTCGGGTCAACCATCCTAGATTTTGCTAGGTTTTTATGTTCGGCTAGTCTAACTGACTGCCTCTGTTCTACTACTTTGACCTATGTACTTGACCTGACAATCATTGCAGACAGGGTATTAGATAAACTGAATTGTTTTGTCAGTTAAAGGCTCAATAGGATTGATCCTTTAACCGACAAATCTTGTTTCTAATTGAGTTTGTGGGTGGTTTGAATGCCATCCACTTTTATTCCTGCCAGCATTGTTAATAATTCTGCGTAAGGTGGTTTCCGAGGTTCCTTCCTTGTGTGGAATTACTACTGATGATTTAGATTCCTTATTGTTGGTGTCGTCATTAATATTATTATTATTATCACTATCGTTACTATCACTATTTATTTTATTTCTACATTTCCTTACATATTTCCTGACTAATTTATCTGGGTAATTATTAAGCTTCAAGGCTTCTTTTAAGTGTATCACTTCCTGTCTTAGATTTTCCCTGGTACTACTTACTTTTTGTGCTCTGTCATTTAAACATTTTACCAGTCCTATTTTCACTGACATAAGATGGGATGATCGCAAGTCCAAATATCTGTTTGAATGTGTGAGTTTCCTGTAAACACTAGTATTTACACAGACATTATATATATATATATATATAATTCAAAAGACATGATTAATTCTATAATCCTGCCAAAAATTCAAAGTTTAAACTTCTAGGTGGTCCGAAACTCTGCAGGCTGATCCTAGTGATGACTAGTATTTACAGTTTAAATGGTGGATGGTACCTAACAGTGGAATTCAGCTTGATGCGCATTTCGTCACATTTGGGACTCGACATCCGTCTGGGTGTACCTGCATTCCAAAGAGAGGAATGATGTCTCCACCGAGACTCGAACCCAGTGCCCACAGTTTCAAACGCGAAAGCGTTGTCCCCTAGACCACTTGGGCGATGAGAGCCAAGAAGCCGACATGTCAACCAGAGACCAAACACTTCAATCCACTCAATCGATGAGAAAGTCTAAAATTGAGTTAAAGTATCTACAACTGTTGGTTTGTGCGAATTTAACTGATTTCAGGCTTGATCACGAACTGACTTCAGTTAGAGATCAAGTGAAAACCAAGAATTACCGGACATCTTTTCACTATATATCGCGATCACTAGCTAATGTCATCTGTGATAAGTATTCTTCCGCATACCTGATCTGTTGTACCCTGCTGTTCACAACTATTCTCTGCTGTCCTCGTTAGCTGAGTCCACGATTTCCCAAACTCTCTCATCTCTTCTCTTCACATGATTTCTTCCATGTCACCTTGGCATCGACGACCTACTCGTCGCTTCCCATTGGGATTCTACTCGAGCGCCTGGTGCGTGATGCCTTTCGGCGGTTTCCTTAGTGTATGCCCTGAGAATATTATTATTACCATTATTAAGTTTAAATTTTTCGTTGAAAACGGAAATGCACATTAGACGCTGTTGTCTTTCAGAAGGCTAACTGAGCATCAGCAATTTAACCTATCTATCTTTATGACTATGAAATATGACCACTGAAAATGACTGAAGTGAAGAGCTTAACTGTCTTTAATCCTGAGTGTTTGCATACCACCACTCGTTTTCTTTTCTTTTTTTTGATCGTGTAATATTGGTGTGGGATATTGTGGCTAAGCGCTAATTGTTAGTTAGGGAGAGGAAGCCTATCGGTGAGGTTGTGAAGTTGCATCGATTGTGAGATGACTAGGGCATGTGGTACGCATACCAAACCACAGCCTCCTTCCACAAGCAATATTATCGAATGGGCAGACAAAATACACTCGAAGGAGACTGCGACTGGGCGACACCACACACACACACACATAGACACCAAACAGAGAAATAATGAGTTGAGTGTTGCTCCCTGAATAACATAGAGGAGATTGTGTGAGGAAGAAATAAAAGGTTGTAGGTAATCGCGAAGCCTTACATGTTCTATTCCAAACCCAAGGGAATAATAATAACAGCCATCCGTCATTTTTCCACAGAGTAAAGACGGTTTATTTTGTTTAACAGGTTAATCATCAGCGTCATTTTTGTCTTAGCTTTCAAACACAGATGTTGTTGTAAAGTTTGTAAGAAAATATAAGTAAAAAATATAAAGCTATACAACAAAAAAATGCAGCTCGCTTTGCAACCTAAAATTATCCGTTAACTAATAATAATAATACACCTTGTATTCATTGTCCAATAGTATATGTGTACGTGTGTGTGTGTGTGGGTTTGTTAATTCAAATACGCAATTCAGTCTGGCGCACTAATTAACTAAGGTAATTATGAATAAAATAATAATTAACATTGTGGTAATAAAAATAAGGTAATTAAAAAACGACACACAGACAGTGAGAAATACACCGAGAAATATTTCCACCAAAATTATGTTATTTTCAAATAATGAACATAATTTTTTATTTTGATTACTTCTCGCTTTTATTCTCTCTCTCTTGTTTAAAACACTCCGGGTAGTAATCAACAAACGCCTGTTGTCATGACAACCATTCAATATTTCAATACCACCGAAAACAGGAAATAAAAGTTGAAAAAAATGATGCGCTACTTGAAGTATGCCTTGTTGAAAGCATAATACGATAAGGTAATATAGACACAGAGAGTTAGAGTATTTATTTATCAGTGTGTAAAGATATTTAGATAACTGAACCGTGAAATGGTTCGGCATCTACGCGAACGAAAAAGAAAACTGTGTCTGCGCATAAATTTAAAGTAAAAGAAATAACATCTTAACCAACAGATATACATGAATTAAATTAGATAATATCATAATGCGTGAATGGTAATTCTTGCTGCTGGTGACAGGTGATGTTATGCCTTCTCTACGCATGTGTTAATTTATTCTTCCGTCAGTTTTTCTATCTATCTATCGTTTCAACTACACATTTTTGACTATCATCAACAAGTTCACGATTCACTGATTTGAATTTAAATAAGCTGCCACATACAGACTAGTGTGCTAGATAAACAACAAGGTCATGTCATTGAAACATTTAACCCCGCCTTGAATATTGAATAATTTCAAGTGTAATTTTATTATTACGACTATTTTTAAAATATGTGTCGCAAGTGACTTGAACTTAAGAAAACTGGACATAATTTTTATGATATTATTCGTCGTATATTGTAAATTGTGAAATATCTATCTGTCTGCATGTTTTCGACATAGAACTTTGCACCGATGTGAGGCACTTCAAGTCGCTACACTCCCTCCTTGTACCACACAAATCAAGAGAAGAAAGTAGAAGAAATGCATATTAGAGACAGTAAACAGAGGTGTGAGACAAAGGAATAGTAATAACTAAGAACAATATAGTTTCATTGGAAATCATAAGTGACAAGGAGTGGATGCATCTGCGCAGCCAGCCATTGAGAACGATCACTTTGAGCCAAATCACCATGGGTTATCTCCATCCTTCATTGGCTTTTACCGTCCCGAGGACCCCAACCAGTCAGTCAGGAAGTCTACATCTTCCTATGTGTATTTGATTGACTGATGAAGCCATATTTGACCGTGGTTTGACCACCACTCACTAGCTGTTTTACAACCTGATCCTATGTCAGTTAACATAGCCTGTCGTCGAGGAAGGCAATGACTAGGCTAGTCATACGTAACACATGTCCTAACCATCTCAGTCGATGTAATTTTACAGCCTCGTCGACTGATTTTTCCTCCCACCTAGCACTCGACCGACGCCTAACCACAATATTGCTCACCTTATTACGCCTACCACTTCACACGGGAGATAGAACGCAGGCACCTATGATCGAAGACAGCTAATCTTTTCACGTCTTCCACTCTCAATGGCCAGCCATGAAGGAGTACGGAGCGGATTGCTGAAGAGTACACACGCCCTTTGGTCGATAGCCAGCTAGTCAAATATCACGTCTACTAAGCTAGAGACGGCGTAAACTGGCATATCCGAAACCAGCCTTCTGTATCTGTACTGAGATTTCGTCAGAGATCAACCTGTTGGCATCGGCTGATGGAACTTCTCAAATAAGTGAAGCGGTCAACATGCTCTACCACTTCACTCCCTATTTCTAAACTAGGAGTCAGTGTAGTCCTGTGAGACCTGTAACATCATCTTACATCTGACGGGAGCAAACCGCCTGCCAAACATACGTAAATTGCAGTTGTGAAATATACAGAACACTTGCTAAGTATATATATTTTGAAGGCGATAACCTGACTGGCAGATATCCTAAAATTATCCAGGATTACAGAAGTACTAAGAATACGCCTAAGATTTTCAAATGTTTTCTGTTCATCAGTGACAAAATCCGTTTGAAACCTACCATCATATACCGCCATATATATTTGAGTGTGTTCTTTTGTTGGCATATTTTTGTCTCCAATTAGATACTACTGATAATCTTGACATCAGATTTATGTGTGTGTGTGGGGGGGGGGTGGTTCAGGGGAGTAAAATCCTTGCGAACCACCACCATATAAGGTTTGTGTGCTTCGATTCCCAACCAACGGATGGACTATTAAATTTCATTCAGTCGGTAATAAATCCGTTAAAGCGGATGAGTTGGGACATGAAACTTCACAGCGGAAAGCTTGAAACTGTTATACCGTTCCAGTTAAAGTGCAAAGGTATAAAGGATAATAATATTTAGTGACCACTCTCCAGTACCTGTATCCTCATAGTTGTATTTCACCGCAAAAGATTTCTATGAAGTCATTCAGATAGACTGCTTTGCATAAATTCCACCTCACTTTCAGCTAACTTCAGTGTGTAATAACGCTCACAATTGCTGTGCGGCCATCTATCCTGAGCTATGTCTACAACACCTGTTGACTCTTTAGCCTAGCCCAACTAACCTGATGGCCAAGGTGCTGCTCTAACACTCCCTCCCAGATAGTAGAGGAAGAATACAACACTTGCGACTGTTGAAAGGTGGATTTGTTAACGACAATCGCACCACAGACCGTTAAGCAAGCTGTTGTCTATTGAAGGTCTTACTGTCTACCTTGTGTTTTACTTCTCGCAGATAAACAAATTGATCTCTAAAGGTAAAAAATGGCTGAAGCGCTTATTGAATTGACTAACTTCTTTAATCCCCTGCAGATTCAAGCACTGTTCATCTCTTTTTTAAGCTCTGCAGGCCAATATACACGTGTGAACTGTGTTTGTGTGTGCGTATGTGTGCGTACCCACTAATTTGATGACTAAAGCTGGATGTTTCCATTCATCACCTGTTCCACTGGGTTTTTTGCCCGAATACCTCCAACAAAATAAAAGTAGAAGGGAATAGACAGTGAATCGAAACAGGAACCAATAGGTATTGGAGACGTAATCAAGCAACACGCTATGACTAACCCCTTAGAGAATAGGTTAAACCATTAAAACTAAATAAATTCCCCTTCCAGTCGAAAGCGTAACTTTCACCTCAATCTCAAACTAGTGCAGACTTTTCAATTTCCTTATTACCGCCGTCATTCTTGGTCGGTGTTATTGCTGGTAGTGGTTGGGGTAGGATGGGTAGGATGGTGGTGGAAGAGTATTGTGGTTGCTTGTTACATTCCTGACCGCCATTTTTCTTTTCTAAAAATTCACTCGTGAGTCATTAAAGTTAGTAGTAGTATGCACTTTGTCAATAATCTAGGGAAAAGTAACTATTCATCACCGACACCCTGTTTACCAGTAATTTGTTCCCCAACTCTACCCCCATCCCAGTGCTAAAAAGGAAGGGAGTGAAGAGAAGGTAAACACTGTCGGTGTAATTTTGAGTGACAGTTTATGCATGATATAAAAATGGAAACTAGAAGTAAAATAATCATAATCATAAAAGAGATTTAAAAAAGATGTTTACGATAAGATTTGATTTCCCGCCTTTATTTTTTTTTAAATGAAGAGTAAACTATATATACTTGTTCAGGTATGTATATGCGCACAGAAAGATGGATGGATGAACGTATAGATGGAGGGAAGTATTATGGGAAAACTTATTCCTGTTGTTTTTGTTGTTAGTTTCCCCGATTTGTTTACATGAATACTTCCTTGTGAAATTGAAAAGAGGATTTCCTTTCTTTTTATCAAAGAATAACGAGGTGTAGAATAGATTTTTATTATTATTAACTTCCTTTAATTCCTAGAGGAACATAGGGCTTCAGCCGCCCAAGTCTCCATTGCGCGTTCGGTTCTCTGCCAGAGTTTTCACCTGGCTCCAAGTCTGCCCACATGTTTTCATCTCCTTTTCACATGACCTCCTCCAAGTCACCCTTGCACTGATGACCAACTCACCGCTTCCCTTTCGACCTCGTCCCACTCGAGCGATGGCTTGGCGTGTGATGTCACTTGATGGTTTGTTTATTCAGAGTATGGCCAAACCATCTCCATTTCTTCCTGCGTATTTGTTACACTATCGGTTCCTGGTTGGTTCGCTCATTGCCAGAGATCCCTGTTTCTGATCTATTCTGGCCGGCCATCTGATCTTGAGTGGTATTGAGCGAAGACAGCTGTTGGATTGATGAAGGTCTGAAGTTTGTTTGAGGTGCTCTTCATGACGCGCCAAGTCTCTGATCCGTATAGTGCTTAGCACTGACTTCACAATAGAGTTGAAAATCCGGATCTTATTTTTAATGCTGAGTGCTGTTGACCTCCATACAGACTTGAGGGTAATGAAAGCTTGTCTCGCTTTCCCGATCCCCGATGCTCTAATATCCTCGTCAGTTCCGTCTGCCTGCAGTTGAAACGATGCTTCCCAGGTAGGTGGGTAGGTAAAGGAGGTTGTTTCTTTCAGGTCCCTGCCATTCATGCTGGTTGATTGTTGTCTGTTGTTGTTGTTGCTGTTGGTGGTGGTGTTGGCCAAGAATCTTCATCACCTCTGTTTTATCTATGTTCACCTGAAGTGGGGTCCTATCTTTGATGCTTCTTCTATTGCCAAGTTGTTGCTTTTCACTTGCATATCTTCCAGTTTGTGGGAAATCAGACGTATACATACCATCGGTGAAGCCCAGGTCCTCCAAGTTATTGCTTTGGGTCCATTTTATGCCTATCTCATCGTTGCCCGACTCGCTGTCTGGCTGTCTCATTATCCAATCTACGGCAATCAGGAATATCTTTGGCGATAGCAGGTAGCCAGCCTGCTTGCTCTTACTCCCATCTTCACTTCTTCGATGGATTCCATAAGTTTCCTGCTTTGAATTACTTGGCATGCTGTTGACTATTACTGTAATATTTTCACTGTTTAAAATCGAGTTGAATGAAAACAGTCTATTTTTCCCCCAACTATGATTTCTTTTGATGTTAGAGCCTGAACATCTTCCATATATGCGTTAATGATGAATCCTTGAGGGTAATCGGTTGTTTTCCCCCTAGTTTATTTAACCCTTTCTCAACTATATCCATCGTAAAGTTGATAGGAAAAACAAACGAATTGTGTTATATACGAATACATAAATCTATCCATCTATCTATCTATCTATCCACAGATGGTATAACTGCCATGGGAACAAATAAAACACTTACTTGATAAAACCTGTGAATTGTCCAATAAATAACGGAGGTTTTTTTCTTCTTTTAAACCATGTTTTTGTTTTTCGTTCTTTTTTTTCGCTGCTTTCATCCTATGAATGGTATTCGCATATATTTTTCGATATTGTGTTTATGAAGCTGAAAATCTAAGTAGTCACTTTATTTATTTACTAATCTCTTCATTTTGTCATGAAACATAGTATACTGTGTGGCATACATTCCAGTACATTGTATTATTTACTGCTCATTCATGAGTTCCTCGTAGTAAGTGGAACATTCAGGGGTGTTGGGGGACAGAGAGAGGGAGACACAAAGATGAGTGGGGGTTGTAATGGCGATGAAAGCGAAAACGATTCATCCATTGAAATACCCTACTACTTTTAATATCCTTTCTATACACAACAATCATAAATAAAGTGTGAAAAGAAACACAAATGAAAATTGTTTTATTTCCACTCACAAAACAAAACCATAAGCCACCTCACCTCACCCCTCAACCTTTTGTCTCTACTTTCAGCCACACTCTCGGAGAAATATATGCATATATCTTCACAATTATTGCCACTTTGTTTTCGCTTGTTATTTGCTTGTATCTTAACACTTGGTTAGTGCATTTTCTACACGAGGTATATTTGCCCTCACATTTTCGCCGTGTAGTTGAACTTCCTGTGTGCGTTCATAAATTTTAGACGATAACAATAGATTTTGTAAAAAAGCAATAACGGGTAAATGATGTGTGTGAAAAAAAAGATAAAAAGGTAATTTAAAGAGATGGTCATTTTATGCATATGAGTGCGCGTATGTATGTATGTATGTATGTGTGTAGGTGTCTGGGTGTGTGAGCGTGTGACCATGTGTGCCTGTTTGTTTCTTTGTTTGTTAACAACAGTGTAAACCTGTGAAAGTGTAAACCTCAATCACAAAAATGATGATCACCGCAATAAATGACATGATGAATGTTCTATATACTACTCAGGTACTATTGCGTATTTCAGTAGTATGTATGCCTAATTTATGTTCATATTGTTTACTGAAGTGATGTATGCTTTAGTACTGCCAATCAGGATAAACAATGATATATATATATATATATATATATATATATATATATATATAATACAGTTTGGAATTTAATCGGTGGAATCCAGGATAACGCGCATTTCGTTCTATTTGGGACTCGTCAGCTAACTGGATGTACATGCATTACCCACTGAGGCTCGCACCCAGTGCCCATAGTTTCAAATGGCAAAGAGTTATCCAATGCTAGTCGCCGTCCACCAATTAAATTACAATTACATGCCCAGATATCGTCGAAGGATCTGTACAAGAAGCCGACAGATATGTCAACCTTAGACCGAGCACTTCGGTTCAATGAATCGACGGGAAAATCTAAAATTCAATTAAATAATATAATACAGTTTGTTTTATAAGTTGATATTGCCCCCCCTTATTTCTTGTTAACTTACTGATTATGTTGATGTGAAATGCTCGGTGTCTCTGTGGGTTAACAAGTCTCAGCGTCTCCTAGAAGAGACGCTTCGATGATGTCTAGTTATTGATATCCATTTTATATGTGTGATGACTCTTGTGGCTTAGTGGATAATGCCGTGGAATTTGATACAATGGCTGTGAACTTCAAGTCTCAGTAGGTACACTATCATTACTTATTAGGAAGAGTCCTGAATATAAGGAGATGGTCATCTTGGCGGTATTCACTGGTGGTTGTTATTATTATTATTCCCTTGTGTTCCAAATGGAACATAGGACTTCAACAATACATCTCCACTTTGCTCTGTTTCCTGACGTCCTCTTCAGATGGGTCGATGATTGCCCAAACTCTCTCATCTCTTTCTCACATGATCTTCTCCGTGTTATCCTCACACCAATAACCCACTTGTCGCTTCCTACTTGGATTCCACTCTAGGGATGGACTGACTGGCATGCGAGGTCATTCAACGGTCTCTTCTTTTATGGCCATTTTATCTTCAGTATACAGCCAGGGAAGTGGGCAGCTGCTGATGAAAGTTTGTGACAAGTACACCAACTTTCTGACCCGCATAAAGAAGAAGCCACCAACTTTAGCTTGGTGTTGAAAATCCGACAGTGGTTCTTTATGTTGACTGAGTGCAGAATATTTCAAAAAAGCGGTTTTAGATTGGCGAAGACGTATCTTGCCTTTTCGATTCTGACTAGCTTTGACATCTTTATCCGTGCTGTCCGATTGCCTGTAGTTGAAATGATGCTTCCTAGGTAAATGAAGGAGGCAACCCCTGTTAAATTCCTCCCGTTGATGGTGTGGGTGATTGGTGCTGGTTGCTTTTATATTGTTGATGATTAGTTATCTTCATCACCACCACCTCCATCTTCTCTGTGTTCACCTGGAGTCCTATCCTCGCCGCCATCTTAGTCACCCAGTTTGCTGGTTTTCACTTTCAAGTTTTTCCGAGTTTTTGCGGCAATAGATGTATATCCTCTGAGAAATCCAGAACTTTTAGAGTCTTCTTATCAGTCGTTCAGCGTATTCCTGACTCCTCACCCCCCCCCATGCACACACAGTATGACGCATAATCCAGTCCATCACAATTAAGAATATTCTTCGGGTACCTGAGACTTCCACGGTATGGGCAGCTGAGAAGTAACAACCGCCTACACACCTTCACAAATTCTTGTTGTAGTCCCCCTCGGTGATAAAGCTGTCACTACTCATCGGGGTTGAGGGAAGTAAAGACATCCAGATGATAAGTCTAGAATGGGACGAAACATCCATTCTGGATAGTATTGTTTGTCAGTCACTACAAAGCAGATAATTTCGAATTATACTGACTATATTATATCTCGCTTCCTTTAACTTGTTCACCCGTTTTTATTATAAAAGACTGACCTTATTCAGGTAGGAAGTTACTTGGGTTCTAGTGGGAAGTCGTGACCAGTAGAGTGCAGCAGTTCGGTTTGAGGACAAATAATCTCTACAGATGACACTGGTTAGTGGTTGCGCAATGCCGTTAACTGGCAGAAGTTAGAATTCATGAGCTGGGGAGTGGAACGGGTCTCAGTGGCTTAATGGTCTACGAGCTTGCCTCGTAACCAGAAGGTCCGGGGTTTGGATCCCGATGGGTGCGTACTGATGAAAAGTTCCAAACTAGCCTGACGAAACAGCTGGTTGTCCAGTACCCCCATCTAGTTTCTCAATGGTTCTCTAACTAATGTCAGTTCATGATGAAATCCTGTAACCAATCAACCAAATCCCTACAAACCAATACTTGAATATAAAAGATGTATCAAATAGGATATCTCATCAAAAGTGGTAATAATGGTAATGCGGTAGGGTACATCTATTGTTTTCAGTTTTTATTATTCTTGACAAGTGATTGTATTCAACAAAGTTGGATACAGAAAGTATTCGAGGTGAACTTGCTTGGTCAGTGAACTGTTTCAAGGATAAAAAGTAGAACACACCTACACACATACACGCACACACACAGAGAAAGAGAGACAGACAGACGTACACTAACGAACTAAGAACAAAGATAGTTTTTCATAAATAGCGCTTTTGTTTATTCAGAGAAAACATGAGGGGAAAACACTTGTTTTCATTCAGTGTATGTTTAAATGAGTCGTATTTGCTGAGTGCCTCCTACACGTGTAGCCTTTTCACCAGCCATATTATTAGACAGGGATTCATGGGACACTGTTTATCTATTGGTATGATGGGGAATATTCTGTCTACGAGTTTGATTCCTATATGTGGACACTAAAGAAGGTTCAACTTTACCCATGAAGTAAGAAAAAGCATTCATAGTCCTTGTAGACAACATTTTCAACTCCATATTAGATAAATTTATTTTAATGTTTGCACACAGTGATGATGCAGGTATTTACAACTGGATGACAGACAAGGTTTCGAGCATAAATTATTGCCACTCATAGTCATATCAATTAAGTCACACAGCTTCATAATTTGCCTTATATAGGATTTCATCATGAGCTGACATTGGTTAGAGAACCATTGGAAAACCAGCTAGGACTCTTCATCAGTACGCACCCACCGCCAGGGTTCGAACCCAGGACCTTCTGGTTACAAGGCTAGCGAGCTCGTAGACTATTAACCCACTGGCACCCGATTCAATGGTCAGCCCATCAATTCTAAATTCTACCAATTCACGACATAGAGCGACCGCAAGCAAATGTCCTCACTCCCGACCTGCTGCATCCTACTGGTAACGACTTCGCACTGGAACCCCAGGTAACTAGCTACCTGAATAGGGTAAGTCGCTAGTAAGCATCTCATTGATAGTTAAGTACGAAAAAGCTGTCCAGTACTCCCAGCTGGTTTTCCAATGGTTCTCTGACTAATGTCAGCTCATGATGAAATCTTGTAAACATATCAGTTAAGTCACAGCTTCACAGTTTGTCTTATATGTATTTTCTCTCTCCCTCTCTCTCTCCCAACTTCTCTCGGTTGTTTTTTGCCACTTTCCATATCTCCGGTATAGGCGTTCCAGCACTCCAATTGCAGGTGTACAGTTTTGAGTCGATAACCAAAGATTAATGGTGATCAACTCCTTTCCAACTAACTATATTACTTTTTAGTAATCTCACCCTGTCCTATCCACCCTATTTTTTGATTAAATGCTAGTGGTGAATGCAGTGCAAAGCCTGTGTAGCACTGCCGTATAAAGAAACACCGTCAGAAGCCTTACATAGAATTCTCAATAACGCTGGAATTAGGCTGGCATTTAAACCAACCAACCAATCAACTCCCAGAGATAAACTTTTTTTCAGCTTAAGGATATGTGACAGATACAATTAAGAAAAATCATCTAATTTACCAGATACTGTATAATAACTGTGAGGTCAGTTATGTAGGTCAAACTAGTAGATCAGGGTCAATTAGATTATTCTAACATGAAAATTTAAATGGTTAGACCTAAAATGATTGACCCTGTGAAGTTAAATAACCTAGGAAAATACCCAGCTATTGCATTTCATTCACTTGTAAATAATCACACTATAGACAGGGTGGGACAAGATGACAGTATTAAAAATTAAAATGGATAGATGGAGATAGAGTGGGGGGGGGGAGTTGCTGTGTTCACATAACACATATACTCAGAGACGAATTTCCAGTTTTCCATGAATACCATTGATAAGTAGGATAGTATAAATCGTTGAAATCACATTGCTGAAATCAGATGAATTACAGTTTTACACACACAAAAATCACAAACAAGTATCTATGAGTTAGAATTCATGGGTCCCAGTGGCTTAATGGTATACGAGCCGCCCCGGCTCGTAACCAGAAGGTCCCCGGTTTAAACTCCAGTGGATGCATGCTGCTGTAGAGTCCCAAACTAGGATGAAACAGCTGACTGTCCAGTACCCCTAGTTTTTCCAATGGTTCTCTAACTGATGTCAGCCCATAGTAATTAAATCCTCCAACCAATCATAACTATGAGTTCAGAGGTGTAGGTAGCTTAGTTGTGTGGAGATTTCATGGCGAACTGACAGAACCATAAAAGCAATGGGCAGTTATTTTGTCATTCTTCATTATTATTATTATCCTTCAGCCACGTATATCTATAACTTTGTGCGAAAGAAGTTTAGAATATCATCGCCTACTTGAACAATCTAAACCCAAAGGCCCATACTGCCAAATTCTGAAAATTTAATCTCCACCTCTGAACGCTTACAGTATTGCATGCATAGCAATAATACAAGTGACTACAAATATGGGATACACCTTTATGTTATTCAGGTGATAACTAAAAGGGAATTTTCATCATTCTAAATTTTATACATTTATTCCCCTTAATAAATTTGAATAAAGCAAGAACAAAAGTTTTTGCAGAACAAAATGGTACCCTCTCTGTTTATTTCGTTGGCTTCTCGTCAGCTGCTTACAGCCCATGGATATTATTAAGTATATCTACAGAAACAAATTTAACATACTTGCACAGACAGTTCATTTCAAACAAAGATCAATCAATCTAAGAATACATTAATAATAATAATAACACATATGTGTAATATTACACACTATTCTGAACAAGAGCGATCATACACAATGGAAGCTTTCGACATTACGTAGTCAGATGAAAGAAAGGTGAAAATATCTAGTTATCAGGGCAAAGAAAGACTAATAACCGCTTCTTTCTGAAAGCCTAAATCGGAATTCAAGTGCTTGATGTAGATTGATTTGGCAAACTTGAGGAGAATTGAACTCCTTTGCCCACTGATAAATTTAAATGATCTTGCGACGTCTACCTCATGACCCGTATCCGACGACGGCACTGTTTAAAGCATTTGCTCCCCTTAGACATAAGCTTTTTGGTACATGTTCAGAAAATCGTAGATATGCCCTTCTTCTTTGTGTACTTCCAATTGAACTGCTCCCGCAGATACATTTAAATTTGCATTTACAGTTGGAATTAACATGAGAAGGTTGTCTATCAATTTTTGGCTGCACCAGAGAGCAAGTTGTTCGATTGACGGGGACGAGCTCAGCTGCAGGATAGGCTCTGGCTAGTGACATACTCAATCTTCTGTTGACAATCACTGTAATATTTTCACCTTTAAAATCAAGTTGAATGTAGGTGGGCTTTTTCTTCACTGTGTGATTTGCTTCACATTTGAGACTTCAGATTTTCTGTACTTGTTAAATGAACCGTTGAGGGTAACCATTGCTCTTCAACATCTTTTCGAGAATCATAAATTCTTCCTCTAATTTCTTTATAGAGCATAACATAATCTTCTAGCTGTATAGTATAGAGTCTTGACCAGTGCTCGTTTAAAGCTATACAGACAAAAACTATTAAAATGTGAGTATTGTCCATTCCATGTAGGCTTTCGGTAAATTGACCTCTGGAGACTACCATCTTTTAGGCGGTGCATGGCGATATCGACGAAATGAAACTTTCCGTCACTTATATGTTCCCTGGTTTAGTTCAATATTTGTATATGCGTCACTGAATAATCTGAGTAAGTGGGAAGCATGACTTTCAATGTTGCACACCACAAATGTCTCATCGACATATCGACGACACTGAGAAGTTGCTTTTTTGTCGATTGCATGCTTCAACTTTGTTTTTTCAAAGTTGGACATGAATATATATCTGCTAAAACGTGGCCAATTAGACTGCTCATAGCTACACCATCTATTTGGCGGTAAAGAGTGCTGACAAAATTTAGAATCGCACATCCATGATACACATTAGAAGTAGGCGTTTGAATTCCAATTCTATAAAGTAGTTGAGATTTCGTAAACTCATCCCATCATTTGATAGTTAGACAGAATCTAAGTGACTGTGTTAAAATGTATATAACTGATAAGTGACCATATATATATTTATTTATTAGCGAAAGGTAACTATGCATTTATATCTGTGTATGGCTGACTGACTTATAGTCACCAACAAAAATATCGCTAACAATGACAATAATAATAACAGTAGTGTGGATAGTATACACATAAGTAGTATGATACTGTCCTGATTATTCTACCTGTTCTGTTTATATTACTTACAAAATATGAAATTAGATCTAAGATAAAGAGTAGAAAATTCCATACAACCAGATGTCTGTGTCTCTAGCTAATACTACAGTAATAAGTGACAATTTTACAATCCACCTTAAGTGTTGACGAAGATAATTCAATTTGATAATAATGAAATTTGTTCTAGTTTACGCTACACACACTATTTTAAAATGAATGACACAATTCCATTAGATTTGAAAAATATGAAAAAAAGAAAAAAAAGCGGTAGAAAAGTATTCGTCATCCATTTGCTTTCAGTTTCAGGGTTTCATCATTAGCTGACATTAGTTAGAGAACCATTAGAAAACTAGATGGGTGTAGTGGACAGCTGTTTCGTCCCAGTTTCGGACTCTTCATCAGTAAGCGCCCATCGACAGCGTTCGAACCCAGGACCTTCTGGTTACAAGGTTGGCCACTGGGACCCGATCCAGTGGCCAGCCAGTCCATGAATTCTAACTTCTGCCAATTCACGACATAGCGCGACCCCTAACGAATGTCATCGCTGGCGAGTATTTGTCCTCACACCTGACCTGGTGCACCTTACTGGTCATGACTTCTCACTAGAACCCCCACATAGGTAACTACCTACTTGAATAGGGCAAGTGCTGCGGAAGAATCCAGAACTAGGACGAAACAGCTGGCTGCCTAGTACTCCTGGGTGGTTTTTCAATGGTTCTGTAACTGATGTCAGCTCATAATGAAATCCTGTAACCAATCAAATCCCTACAAGCCAGCACTTGATTTTATCAGTTTCATTTGTAATTTTTAGAAAAATAAGTATACAATATTTTTTCTTCACGTTCCCAGTGGAACATACGGCTTCAAGCCAGTGACTTGAAGTTTCTGTAGCAGTGGTGTTTATTTTTACGGGATGGGATTGCTAGTCTCAGGCCCACGTTTCCTCTTTACCAGCATTACTTATGGCTTAGCGAGGTAAAGGAGTGCGTCGATCGCCGGGGATCGGACCCCAGACCATATGCATGATCGGCGAGCGTCCTAACCTCTGTGCTACCGACGCATTAAGTAGTATACAATGAATAGTAGTTATTGTGTGATTTTTCAAAGGTACAAATTGGTTTCCAGTAAGGGTGGTGTTATTGATGACTGACTTTCGGACGACTAACACTGACTGACCAACCTAAAAGGAACTGAGTTTAAACATCTAGAACTTTACACAGAAGTGTACCAGTTGAATCACACAACACTACAATATAAAAGTGGTGAAGGGAAGAATCAACAACTTTTTTGACCCAGATCACTAATATTACGAAAATATTCATTCAGGCATCTAGAAAAAAAGCAAAATAATTGAGCAAAGAATATCCTTTTCGATAATTTCCTCCTCTTCTGGCTCTACAGTTATATGTATATGTTTATATACATAGAATGTTCTAGAACAGTAGTCAATAATAGTTTTGGTCTTTTTAAATAATATCGATTTCTTAAGTAAGATCACAATGGAATTACAGTTCAATAAAGATGCTTAAAATATAATATTCAAGTAATGCTTTTTGTAGGGATTTTGTCTGATTGCATGGAGGATTTCATCATGAGCTGACATAAGTTAGAGAACCACTGGTAAACCACCTAGAGAGTACTGGATAGCTGTTTCATCACACATTATTTGGGACTCTTCACAGTACGCACTCACCCCACTGAGGTTCGAACCCAGGGCATTCTGGTTACAAGGCTAGCGAGCTCGTAGACCATTGAGCCACTGGGAGTCGGTTCAATGGCCAACCAGTCCATGAATTCCAACTTCTGCCAATCCACGACATAACGCAACCAGCCGTGACCAGTAGGGTGCAGCAGGTTGAAGATGAAGCAGTAACTCATCGAAGAAGACATTGCGCAAAATCGTCCCGCTATGTCGTGAATTGGCAGAAGTTAGAATTCATGGGCCAGCCATTGGACTGGGTCCCACTGGCTCAATAATCTACGAGCTCGCTAGCCTTGTAACCAGAAGGTCCTGGGTTCGAACCCCAGTGGTGTGGGTGCGTACCGATGAAGAGTCTCAAACTAGTATGACGAAACAGCTGTCTGCCAGTACTCCCAGGTGGTCTTCCAGTGGTTGTCTAACTGATGTCAGTTGGTGATGAAATCCTCCATGCAGTCAGACAAAATCCCTACAAAACCATTACTAGAAAATATGTATCTATCTATCAAATCTCCTATGATTGACATTAATATACTTTACTAGTCGATTAGTATAATGAATAGCTTGATTAATTATTCCTTCTCCTTGCCTTGCCCCTGGACGTCTTCCATCTACCTGCCTCCCTCTCACCCTTTCTTCCTTTACTACATATGCATAATAAATGATTGTACACCAAATATAAAAGTGTTTTCACTAAACATGATAATCTTTAAGTTCTATTTTACGATACAATGGAATATACATACACATATGTTCTCGTTTCCTTTTTCGCCCTAACAATTAACTCTCACACACACACACACACACAGAGAGAAACACACAAGTACTCATATAGTGGGATTAAAAAAGAAGTGTACCTCACACACACATACTATTCTCAGTAGAAAATTAATTATTCATCAAAATTTAAAAAAAAACATTTTTTTCAAGGTTAATGTTTGATTTCTTTTTTCCCCTTGTTCGTCTCCTTTCATTATTATTATTATTATTATTTAGAGAAATAAGGAATGAATAAGTGGAAAAATTCTAGGAGAGTAAAATGAGAGAATAAAAGGGAAGGAGTTTGGAGTTTGCGAAGTTAAACGAAGCCAAGCCCCTTTCTCGCTTGCTCGCTCCCCCCCCCTCCCTCACTTACTCACTCACCCACTCACACACACACACAGAGGGAAATCCACATACACATGGCAATTTATAGAAGATAATGACTAGTTAGGCAATATAATTGTCCATCAAGATAATCAACTTCCTGTCTAAAGGCGATAACATGAGTGGTTTTCTTGTCTTTTGTTGCGTGTGTGTGTAAGCCGTTGAGTGCCTCCCTGCCTGTGTATGTGCGTGTTTGTGTGTGTTTGCTGGTCAGTTGATGCGGTTACTCAACAATGCAGAAAGAAATCTTGCTTGGATTGCTTTTTTTGGAAAATGTATCAAGAATACTTATAGTTAACTTGACTTTTACAAATTAATTCTCAGCCTTATCATCATTGCTATATGACAATAAGAGGTTGTGATTCCTTTTTGTGGTTTTTGGATGTTAGCGATACTTTATTTCTCTGTATTCTGTCATAGTATTTTACTGTTATGTAGACGTCGGAAAAAGTATAGGGAATGCGTTTAACTAAAACTGTCCATCTCTAAAATTCAAATTCATTTGTGAAGGGATGAATCCACACAGGTTATATTGAGGAATAGAGTTACTCCTTTTCCGAGCACACCCTTCCCCCCGTTGATCCTTCTGAGTTCCGAGCAGAACATGCTGTCTTAAGTTTCAAGCTTTGGTTACTTAACTCTCCAGCCAAACTCCCCTGTCTATTGGGCGTGTGTAATGCTCAGTAGTCCGCTCCGTCCTCATTCATGGCTGGCTGTGAGACCTGATCATTGAAGGTGGAAGACATGAAAAGATTAGTCGTCTTCGATCATAGCCTAGTCATTGCCTTCCTCGACAACAGGTAATGTTAGCTGGTGGTCAAACCAAAACATGGCTTTACCAGTCAATCAAATCCACAACAGTTGGTTTAAGCCAGTCAGTCACCTAGGAAGGTGTAGACTTCCTGAATGGTTGAGGTCCTCGGGACAGTAAGAACCAATGAAGGCTGGAAACAATTGGTGATATGGCTCAAAGTGATCGTTCTCAATGGCTGGCTGTTCCAGATGCATCCACTCCTTGTGACTTATGATTTCCAATGAAACTATGTTGGTCTTCGTTATTACTATTCCTTTGTCTCACACCTCTGTTTACTGTCTCTAATATACATTTCTTCTACTTTCTTTTTTTGCTTTGTGTGCTACATGGAGTGGAGTGTGGGGGCTTGAACTTCTGCACATCGGTGCAAAGTTCTATGTCGAAAACAGACAGACAGTTAGAAGTGAGGTCTAGGAGTGGATCCGTAGGCGTCGAATCCAAACTCTGACCACTTGCGGTACGGTTGGTGATTATTAAGAAGGAGAGAGAGAGAGGAATTTGGCGTGTAAGGAATCCACACTTTACAAATTACGCTTGCACCATACAAATGAACACTAGTTGTTTGGGTGATATAAGGTCTTCTTAGGGATACAAATGTATTGGTGTTGATTTTATCAGTATGCCATCCAGTAATAACATGAAACACACTTACTTTATTAGATCAAGTCAGATTCGAACCCAGGACAGGTGGGTTATAATTTACAGTTGAACAGTGACTGCTACTCATCACACATTAGTTTATTTCTCCCTCGGATTCCGATTAGAACACAAATCTTCAACAATACATTACGATTTCTCTCTGTTCTCTGCAGTTTTCCACAGCTAGCTGCATAATTCCTCCTAAGCTTTCATTTTCTCCTCATATGATCCCCTCCATGTGACCCTTGAAGACTTGCTGTTTGGCGTTCGGCTTACACTCGGCCCCTCACTGCCTCTCGCATGGGATGACACTCAAAAGGTACCATCATAACGGTTGTGTGTGATGCACCTCCATTTACTTTCGAATATTATTGGGCAAAAAATTCTTGATTAGTTCTCTGCACTGTCACAGTTCCTCTCTGTTCACATGCGCATAGGTCAGGTTAAAGATCCCAGGAATTATTTTAACTCGTCAGTTTTGCTCGTTCATATTCAAGCCTCTGAAAATATAGTTGTTCCTTTGCAATTAATAGTGTTCTCTGAGGAGCTGGTTGGTTTACTTGCGGATGTTTCTGATATATATCCATATAATATGTGTATTTGTTTGACAGTCTGTATACTTGCTATGTATATATGGATCGATACTCCATTATAATTAGTCAATCATGTTAAGACTGTCTATTGATTGTTCACACACTTGTTTGGACATTCATATATATTTTGCTCTCACACTATTGTGTGATACATTTTGATTCTCCGTGTGTTTGGAAAATAGAAGTATCATCGCAAACCTAGTGGTCTTCTGATTTCCGTCTTTCTTGCGTCAGGACTATTAAATTCTCGACCAGTACATAGCAATAATTTGGCGACGAGTACATAACAGTTTCGTCGTCCACCTTCCTAGACAACATCCCTTTTCAGCGCAATATTTAACATAAAGTGAAATGATTTAAATTTTTTTAATAAGTGATAGAATTGCACCTCCTCCCGGTAACCATCTTTACATATGTGTATTGATCATTTTCTATTTATTGACTTGGATTTTTAACTTTCTGGTCATATGTGATTTTCTTTTAATTAGTTGGTATGTTTGGTCTATATTAATCAACGTGTTTGTTAATTGCATATTTGTTTGAGTGAGTACCAGGCTTCTAGGAGTTCCCTGACTGCACTTTTGATGGTGTTTCCTCTGTCTAAGATTTCGACATTATCCCAATCAAACTGATGTCCGTAATTGTCTATATGCATTGATATGAAACGGTAATATGGATATCGTGTCTTTTCACGGCTGATTTGTGTTCTTGAATTCTAATTCGAAGGGGACGTCCACTCTGACTAATGTAATGCCTGCTACAGTTCATACATGCAATTTATTCTGTAAATGGTGTTAATTTTATCCCCTTTTTCTGTTGGATCTTTCAGTTCGCATAATATCGAATCAAGTGATTATGTTGGCTGGCTTGTGTGCTATATCTATATCAAACGGTTTTAATATTCTAGCTGTTATTTCAGAGATATTTCTCATGTATGGTAGGATGAATTTTCTTGTGGTCTTTGATGATCGTTCCTTGCTGGTGTTGTGATTCGATTTTAAACACTTTTTGATGAAATTTTACGGATATCCATACTCTTAAAAGACGGTTTGTAGGTATTTTTCTTCAATTCTTTTGAACTCTGGAGTGCTACAGTGTGTTTGAACCCTCTTGTGAACAATATCTGCACACAGTTTTTTGTGTGAGTGAGTAATTGGTTTATTGCTAGTATAGTTGAGTATTTGATCTGTGTGCGTTGATTTTCTATATACTTGTGTTTCTAAATTTCGTGTGTTTGTTCTCGTGATTAAGGAAAACATCTAAAAATGGGATTTTGTTATCTAATTCTTCTTATCTTGTGTATCTGATGTCTTCAAATATGTTTTTTATTCATTTATGGGTATATTTTAAATCATTTCTCTTAATTGTTACAAATGTATGATCAACGTAACGTACCCAGATTTTCAGTTCAGTTACAGGTAGAGCTGTGCGTCGGTGGCACAGAGGTTAGGATGCTCCCCGACCATGCACATGCTCCGGGGTTTGATCACCGGCCACCAACGCACTCATTTACCTCGCTAAGCCAGAAATAATGCTGGTAAAGAGGAAAGGTTGGGCATGAGGCTAGCAACCTCATCCTGTAAAATAGGTAGAGCTACTAGTTCTAATCTTTGCATGACGGCTTCAGGTGTTAATCCTGATATGGGCGATGGTCCCATTGGTGTTCGTTTTATCTGTTCATATATTTGAACATTGAATTGGCAGTATGTTGTAAGGCATAATTTTATGAGTTCCTTTTTTATAAGTTGTTCCTGTTTCAATTTTTTTATTACCATCTTATTCACTGTTTTAAAAACACTTTTCACATTTGTTCTGTGTTTTCACTGTTCTACTGTCTTTGAGCGCCTTCTATTCCTTGGAAATGTTTTCTCCATTTTAATAAACTTATCTACGTAGTTAGCGAGTACCATGCAGACAAAGTCACACACACACACACACATCGAAGTACATGCAATGATAGTAACACAGTTATTCGTCTTTGCAAGTTATGTATGACATAGTCTTAGTTTTACGTCTTTTATAACAAACTAATCAACGATGACTAATTAACTAATTAATTCCCTAAAGAATATTCAAAAAGAATCTTTAATTGGTGGCCTATTCCATTACTACTACTACTACTACTAATACATGTGACAGAGAGAGAGAGAGAGCTAGAGAGAGTGAAGAATGCACAGAGAACTCCTTTATCAAACTTTTCTTAATACAGTTAACAACGTAGTTGTCTAACATGTTGACCATTTTCAAGTGTCAGCTTCTAGGGTTCTGGCTGGCTTCAAGTTTGATCACGAACTGGTATATATATCAGTAAGAGAAGCGCTGTATAACTATTTCACCAAAGTTCAGGACTCCCCAGCAACACGCACCCATGGGCAATCACTTCAACTAATGAGTTCATTGTTGATAAAGTGGATGGATGAATTCCTTGAAGTTGATGTTGTTCTGGGTAGACTTTTTATTTCTTTACAGCACTCCAGTCATTATCATAAGTGTGAACTGTAAGGGTTAGTTGTTATGCTTCTCTAAAATTCTTTGTATAAATTTTATATTATGTCTCCACATGGATATATGGATTATTGATATAAACATTTCGAATTTCAACCAGTTGGTCCTGGGTTCGAGTTCTGCTCTATCTGAGTCCCTAGCCCTTGACTTTTAACCTATTGAATTCCAAGGTTACATTCTACTCCACCTATCCCAGACTAAGTGATTGGGTAATATCATTCATTACCCGTGACAAACTTAATGTTTTCAAGTATTGGTTTTGTAAGGATTTCGTTTGATTGGTTGGAGGATTTCATTATGAGCTGACATCAGTTAAAGAACCACTGAAAAACCAGCTGGGAGTACTGAACAGCTAGTCACTTCGTGAGCCCATTGTGGGACTCTCCATAAGTACGCACACACATCACTGGGCTTCGAACGCAGGACTTTCTGGTTACAAGGCAAGTGAGCTCGTAGACCATTGAGCCACTGGGCCCCGGTCCAATGACCAGCCAATGAATTTTAACTACTGCCAATTCACGACATAGCGTGACCATTTCGCAATGTCTTCTATAAGTTAATACCTCACCTTCAACCTGCTGTTTCCTATTGATCATGGCTTCCCATCAGAACCCCAGGTAACTGCGAGGATATGGCTAGTCACTAGTGAATATCAGGTCAATTTTCAACCGATGCACTAACATCAGTTAGAGGATCATTGGAAAATCTGGGAGTACCTAACAGCTGTTTCGTCCTGGTTTTGGACTTTTTAATGGTATGCAGTGTTGCGCATAGCTGTGTACATGAAACACCTGCTCTAGGTATCTAAGATTAAATTGTGATTTCTGTGTGAAAAATTGACTATCCTGTATTCCTTAGGATTGAACTAAACTCATCAGTCATTTAGTTGATGAAAAATTGCTACTAAATTCATAATAATCTGAAATATACTACTGACTATAATATAAGTAAATTCTAAATCACTCTCACCTGATTTGAGATGTCTTGTTAACTTTAACTTCCCTTTAATTCATCGCCTTAATATTGGTGTATACAGAAACCTGAGTTTTTCAGACTATTCAAAGTCTTAACTTGGACGATATCTGTCTTCCAAGTGGAACATAGGACCTCATTCTTGAAGTTTCAGTTGCCATGTTACTCTTTTTTTTTGACATGGCGGGGCTGTTGGTTTCACTCTAAACCTCCCTCGATTTTCGATGTAGAATGATTGCCAACCACACTCCCAGTTCGATTCTCCACCGAAAACTGCATTCCTTGACCCCACTTAGCCACTAGCAAAAGTATGGAAAAGAGGTTGGGTGTAAAGGTAGTAAACCGCCATGTGGAAAAACAGCACCACTGCTATCGAAGCTTGAGGGCGCTATGTTCCACTCACTGAGAGGAATTTAAAATAAAAATCACCTGACTAGTATGCTGATTGGTTACACAACGATTGTTCATCATAGTCATCTGACATAGAAGATTCGTTTTCAGTTAATTTAATTTTTCTCAGCTTTTTCTGGTTTCCTTTCATAAGATTTTATCTTTTTTTTATTTTTGATTACAGCTTGATTCCACACCGTATTTTTGGGACAATTGTGGAATTTTCAGCGTGGATATCGGTAGCCCAAAATTCGCAGGCCCACCATAGATATAAGGTGTGCGTCGGCGTGGGCTCGAACCCCGGACCATGTGCATGGTCGACGAGAGTCCTAACCACCGTGCCACCGACGCACATTCACACCACGATACACCCATTGACTGGGCATTGGTTTTCAGGAGAACCAAACACACGCATCCTTGCCTCTTGCGAGACGAGAACGGCATGCAGGATCAACCTGTGGCGCAACCACTCGAGAGCCCTCTCCCTCGGTGGACCAATCGTTAGATAATACACCAGAATCAATCCTGTTGCTTTTTTGAGGGGGGGGATGGAGGACTAGATTAAGAATCCCTCGAGAAAGTTGTACACGCATTCATAAACACGCACACGCACATACACACACCCACATACTTCGACTGCTCACTGCAAACCAAACAAGACATACAATTCTTCCTTACAGTATGTCAACTGCTAACAGTTTCTTTATTTCCTAACAAATTATTGGTATTTCTCATAAATTGATGATATCAGAAATAGATATTTCTCAGAGGGAAAAATGCAGACTTTTACATTTTTGCCCAATATTACAAATAAATACACTATAGGTATTATATCTGTGCACAGTAATTTGGTATTGGCTGGAGTTATATATATATATATATATATTTGTTACAAATCCATAGAGAGTGTTGCTTTCATTAGGGTGTGTGTGTGTGTGTGAACGAATAAGTAGTCAGTAATCAGTTAGAAGTTATGCTTCATAATACCTAGTGTAATTAATAAACATACCGAGAATGTGGGATTTCCTTTTCACGATTATAAACATTGATTTATGCTGAAATAAATTTTGACATCGGAGGTAAATTTAACAAACACATTTTAGTGCGTGCATAATTTTCTATAGTTTCCCACATCTACTTAAGCGCAGAAGAGTACAGATAAAATCTTTGTAGATATATGCATTTATATATCAGTTGCTTGATTACAACGTTACGTGGTTACTGGGTTCATAATCAAAGCGTGGGAGTCTGTTAATTTTTGGTGTCGTATTCCCTATGCTGATGGCGTTGATAGGAAACAACCCAACACTCAAATATACGTATGTATTCACCACATGCCTCGTCACTTCTAAGACTATGATACTTGCATCTGATCATCCAAGGTAATAAGGGAGATTCCAGCTTGTCATTTACTTGAAGACAGTCTCTGATGGCGGTGAAACTAGTGACGATATGACTAAACATTTTCAGATTTAACCGTATAAATTAAATAAAATAAACTAAGTTCGGCGTTCAATTTTCAATGTCTGAGCCATGAATTCCAACCTGGTTGAACACCTGAGCGGAAATCTTTGAATGTTTGACATGAGATTCGCTCCTGTAAAGTGTAACATGATACGGCGTTACCTGACTGCACCGACGCCTGTTTTAAAGATGGCGAGTGAGAATTGGTAGAGCGTGTTGACCAATTTTTTTATTACAGCTTGATTCCACACCGTATTTTTTGGTAAAGGTATGGAATTTTCAGCATGTGATATCGATAGCCCAAATTTTGCAGGCCGACCATGGATATCAGGTGTGCGTCGGCACTTGTTTTAGAAGTAGCATCTGTCCTAATGTACTGATTGATTGTTGACGAAATTTAATCATGCATATAAAAAGCTCATGTTATGTTTTTCTTAACTAACGTTACTGACCAAACGACGTGTTTATCACGCAATAGTTCACCGTATCCTTTCGTATGACTGTAAGACATGACCATTGAAAGTCGTAGATATACAAACGTTAGCTGTCGTCTTCATCCACATCTGCTTGTGTTCTACCTTCCATGTCAAGTGATATAATGTAATGAGAAATATCAAGGTTAGGCTCAGAATGCTAGATAATGAGGGTTATTCAGTCTACGAGGTTGTGAGCTTGAGTTATTTTAAATGGCTAAGACAAGTGTTATAAGTAGTTGAGTGTCAATTTAACAAGTGTGAAGAGGGTGTGAAAATATACAAAATATTTACAAGGAGCATATGAGATTGATAATAGTGAATTAATTATTAAAGCGAAAGTGAACTAAAAGTGAAATTAAAAAACAAAAGAAGAAATCAAAATGTTTTACAGGGAACGATTAATGAAGAGGTAAAGACCAAGGTAGAATAAGAGAGTGGACAAACTTTTTCTGTATACAGAGGTCAGGGTTGTATTGGTAAATTGCCAGCGCCTCCGCCATACACAAAAGCCGAAACCTGACGCCCTTTGTACCACCATTTGGCTTCACTTTGTAGATGATCTTGAAAGACAACTCTGGTGGAGCTACGTGGCCTGAGTTCACCAAATGCCCGAGGATTGAGCTAGTAATTGTCTTACATTGTCCCTTTGCTAACCGTGCTGGATAATGTTCAGAGATGCGTTTGGAAAGCGTGCGCTTTGTGCGGGCGGCCAATATAACTAGCTCCACAAGAGCAGGTGAATTTATAAATTTATAAGTAGCCTGAAATGCTATTCTACTCAGAAAGAATTTTGCGTGGTCGAATTCAAACAGGACGAATCCATAGTGTCTTTGATTGATTGATTTAAGCCGCAAAAGCAGCTTCAAACTTACTGTTTCTAGGCATGACCAAAAATCATTCTCATTTAGCACGTATATATATATGATCCCCTAGACCCATTAAACCCTCAGGTTCTTTGACTTTATGATTCTTTCTGCAGTACATCTCTGTGTTCATTATATTTCTTTCGAATTTCCCTGTTTTTCTTCCTTTGTTCGCCATATGGTGTTGGTGGGGGGGGGTGCAGGTGAAAACTTGAACCAGTGCACTTCTAAAGCCAAAGTTCTACCTTTATGCCAATCAGAGTTATGAGTTAAACTAACACACAAGCAGACCTGACAAAATTTTTTTTCACTCATACCAGTGTTCCCAAGTTTGACTACGGACTGATATTATCTAGAGAACTATTGAAAATTAGCACTGTAGTACTTACTAGTCAGCTGTTTCGTCTTAGCTTGGGACTCATCACCAGAAGTGCGCACCCACCACAGAGGTCCAAACCTAGGACTTTTCAGTAACGAGGTAAGCTCGTAGACCATTCACCCACTAGGATGCTAGCGCGATCAAAAACCAATATCGTTGGCGATTATCAGTTTTCAGTCCCAACCGGATGAACCCCGCGGGACAGAGTTCCCTGGAGTTCCGGTGAGAAGTCCTAACCAACACAGTCCATGAAGCCAGGTTATATATATATATATATATTATATATATATATCACAAATCCACAAGTCATTGGATCAGGTCCTGGTGGTTGAATAGTTTATGAGCTCGCCTTGTTACCTGTAGGTTCTGGGTGCACCTACTGACGATAAGTCCGAAATTTGGACGAAACAGCTCTCCAATACTCCAGTCCTGGTAATCACTGATTTCAATCACTGAGAAATCTTGAAAACAAATTGAATCCCTTGAAACTAACTCTTAAAAAGTTGATACCAGTACATGTCTGTGAACCTCAGGTATAGATTCAAGCCAACTGCAATAATTTCTCATTCACCCGAGATTATGTCAACCTTAATTTTACCTGCTTATACAGCTTTATTATCTATTAATCTATCTATTCTATCTGTCTATCATTATACATACTACTGATTAACGTTGATTTTTCACACACTCACATACGCGCACACATAAACAAGGTGAATAAATTTTCACATGTGGGTATATGTATACACATTGTGTAACAGTATTTTTATTACTAATAGGGTTGGGTAGGCACTATAGAGAGAGAGCGCGGGAGGGGTGAGGGAGAGAGAGAAATCGTGAAAAACGACCTCACCTCCCCACATACACACACACACGCACACACAAACTCTGACGGTATCATTACGCTCACAGGATTTACATTTTCTATTTTTCCACTTTATTTGTTTACCGTCTTAAATTTGAAAAATTTAGTAGCATAATCTGAAACCGTGAAATCGAAACTGAAACTGAAATTATTATTATTATCATTATTACTATTATTACTCTCGTTTCTATCATTAATTTATCACTTATTCTATAATCAACTCCTAAATTTAGTATAAACTTAAAAGTTTATGAATGAAAAGTAATGATAAGGAGTATGCTGCCTTCCATGCCTAGAACTACTAGGCTAAGGCAGTCGGAGTGGGAGTCGGGGTAGGAGTCCTGAGGGAGGGGGGAGTAATAGGAGTACAGGTTGGTCAGAAGGAAGGAGTGTGACTACTAAAGTTGATTTATTTATCAAATCTATTTTTATTACCAGTTTATTATCGGTCATAATAAAATATTGTCGATCAAATTTAACTAACTAACTAACTAACTTAAAGGGGAAGGAAGTTCCATAAGGTGTTTATATTACTATTATTATTATTATTAGTAGTAGTAGTATTATCACTCCTAGTAATGCGAATAAACTCATAAACAGGGAACAAGAGAGGGTACTAATAGGATGAAGGGAGTGAGACAAAGGCAGGTGAATTCGCATGTCAAATAACTGGTTCCCTCTCACTCCGTGTGTGTGTGTGTGTGTGTGCGGGGGGAGGGTAGGAGTCTTGGGGAGTGCACAAAAGGCAAAACACCGAGTCTATCTAGTGCATCCAGATGCGGTAGCAGTACACTTCAACAGAGTACACCATAAATTGCATTGAACATAAATTATCATTATTATTATAAGTAATACGAATATCATTAGTTAATTAAGTATTCAGAGTAGCTGTCTATTCAGCTATAGGATGACCGTAGAGTAACGATAAAAATTAATTCATAAATTTTGTTTATTCAATTTCATTATCTTGTTTCTAAGCTAACAGAGTCTGTATAAGTAAGTATGTGTGTGTATGTGTGTATCCGGGGCTGGGGTGGGAGAGAGTGAGGCATACTTTATTACTTATTAGTTTGATATTTATTAACTGTGAAAAGGTTACTTGCTTTAATGTGATAAACAGATAGACTAAAATATATCCTGGATACTATGCTATGTCTAAACACACAATATAGAATTTTCAAGCAATCTGGTTTGCAAGGATTTTATTGGTTACAGGTTATATCAGGAGCTGATAGCATTTAGAAACTCTGGTCTACGAGCCTATCACGTGACTGTAAGGTCGTGGGTCGTAACCCTAATGGGTGCGTACTGATGAAGGGCCCCAAACTAGGACGAAACACCTGTCCAGTACTCTAACTGATTTAAGCTCGTCATCAATGCAGAATAATTCTCAACATATTTTGATTTGATACTAGTAACTAGTGAGATGTGTCTCGTCCTCTCATTGGTGCAGATTGAATTTTATCAGTTAGGCTGTAATGTGGCCACCATTCTAGGTACCTCGCCATCACAGTGCACGTTGATTTGATGATATTAGATGGTTAGAGGCAATCGGTAGGAAGTCCAGCTGGACCTAGGTTTCATGCTAGTTGGCACTCACTAGTCAGCAAGGCGGCGTGTCTGCAACTGCCTTGAAGGAACTCATGTCCCTTCTGAGATTTGAACCCGTGTCAACCAGTGAGTGCTGCAGTCAGAGACGCTATCACTGAGCTATTTGGGCTTGCGATTGACCTCCTGTATTTACAACCTGACTTATATAGAATTCAGTCTGTGCCAAAGAGAGAACTAGACACATCACACCAGTTAATAGTGTCCAATCAAAATATCCACTACAGTTCAACAGGAGGTCAGTCGCCAGCCCGAATAGCTCAGTGGTAACGTCTCTGACTGCAGCACCCACTGGGTGACGCGGATTTGAATCTCAGAAAGGACGTGAGTTCCTTCAAGTCATTTGCAGATACGCCTTGCTGACTGGTGAGTGCCAACTAGTACGAAACCTAGGTTGAAGGCTTCCTGCGATCGTCTCCAACCATCTAATATCACCAAATTCTCAACCTAATTTCTTGAAAAATATTAAGTCTCCGTACATGAAATCTTCAAATAAAATATTGATTGGCAGTATATTTTTTGTGATGCAACCTCATTCTATCTGACAGAAAGACTCAGTCTTCTATGACCTTGTTGTTCCTTATTTTCTCCTAGAAGTACCTAGTAGTAGGTATGTTGAAAGTCATTGAAAAATTGGTGGCAAAGTTAAACTTTCGACACCACTAACAACCAATCAGCAAACGACCCTGAACGGACCAGTCACATTAAAGAGGCATATATGATGAATGGAAATGTATATTTGTAGAAAAAAGCATAAAATAGAAATAAAACAGTTACATGGGATATCTTTCTCGAACATGTGAGAGAAACATCTCCCAGTTTAGCATGGGACCGTCAATGGAGAAGTTACACCATATCCTGTACATATATTCATCCAAATGACCATGAGATCCATTTATAGCCCTTATCCTATTTTTCAACCTGCCCCAAAGTCCTTCAATAGAATTTGTATATGTGCTCGTAACGGGATCCACAAAATCACTTGAATGGTTGACTCTATGATGAATATATCCCAGAGATGACAGTGAATTGTAGCCTTTCCACTCGTCGGTGTGTATAATTGGCCCCCGCTTAACAATTCCGGTAATAATAGGTATAAGAGTAGTTGCTTTTCTATCTGCTATCCTTAGGGACAGAAGCGACCTAGCGGAAAAAGTTCTACGAGATAATAAAATTATCAGCTTACTCTTTCTAGCGTTAGTAGGCTTCAAACATATAGCACAACGATGAACAAACCCATCAGTTGATTTGGTATAGCTTTTTAAAGTCATGATACCACCACACAAACAAATTCGCTCTGTCCGGCGCAACTCAAATCCAGGAAATACTGGAAAACGCTAACCTCGAATTGCAACAATAGCTTTGTAAGGTCACGCATTAGAAATGAATCAAGCGCTATACAACAATGAACTGCGTTCGTGAACCTCATTGGATAATTCGACATCGTTCGTGAATCTCATTGGATAATTCGCTGATTGGTAGTTAGTGGTGTCGAAAGTTTAACTTCGCCTGATTTGATGCTGTAACCCATACACACACACACACAATTATAAGATATTCAAGTATTGGTTTGTATGGATTTGATCGATTGGTCAAGGGATTTCATCATGAGCTGACATCGGTTGGTAGAAGTTCGAATTCATGGACTGGCCACTGGATCAGATCCATGTGGCTTGATGGTCTACGCGCTCACCTTGTAACCTGTAGGTCCTGGGTTCGAACCCCTAATAGTGAGTGCGTACGGCTAGAGAGTTCCAAACAGTTGGTTTTCCAATCGTTCTCTAACCCATATCAGCTCATGATGAAATCCTGTAAACAATTAGAAGATTAAAACGGTAAGAAATATGAGAGAGAGAAAAGTAAACAAATTTTGCATACTGGAAGGAAATTCAGATAGTCCATTGGTTTAAGAAAATTGTCACTGCCTCACGAAATATGTTCCGCTAGTGAATAAAAGTCCTGAGTGGTGTTTACAGCCTAGATGCTTTTGAACTTTCAGTAGTGACAGTGTTGTTTTGATTACGGACTCAACTTGCCGTTCCGGGCTTACCATAAAGCAACTAGAAGAGGTTTAGAAGTCATTCAGTTGCACATTATAGGAATTCTAATCCAGTATATTCCTAAGGACCACGTTTCTTCACAAACCAATAGCACGTAAAGAAGAAGAAGGATCCTGCAAAGCTGTTTCATCTTGGCTTGTATACTCATTATCCTACAAAGGATTCATTCCAAGATCTTCTGGTAATTGGTTGAGAATACCATAGCCCCTGAATTAGCTGCTGTTGAGTGCTCTCTCTCTCTCTCTCTCTGCCTCTTGAGTTTTCAATGTTTTGCTGGTTAATATTTCTTAGTGACGAAGGCTACACTGAAATGAAAGTAAATCCCCTACAAAATGTAAGATCTGAATACCAATCTTCCTAGCAGACTAGTTGTCTCAGGATAGTTGCACTGAAATCCGAATGAGAAGTCGTGATTAGTGTATACGTGCGTCTGTGAAGGGAGGGGGTGAATGATTATCGATTGATGTATAAAGCCAACTGACATAGGTTACACTGTACATGTCATTGAACTGATAGCCAGTGGCTAGATGGATAAATCAATCATCTTACACCTGAGGGTTCTAGGTTCTATCCCTGACCATAGGTCATAGGCTCACTCTACAAAAGAGTCCTAAACGAGGACGAAACACCCCTTGGGCCAATAACTTTTAGTTTTCAGTGATTCTTCAAGTGGTATCAGTTCGTGACAAAACTGTCCAGATCACTTGAAGACAACCCAGATTCTATATATTCATTTTCATGGAAGATTTCATCATAACCTGATACCGGTTAGAGAAGCAGCTGTTTCTTCCTAGTTTGGACTCTTCAGCAGTACATACCCACCACTAGGGTTCGAACCCAGGACATTTCGGCTACAGGCTAGCGAGCTCGCAGACCATTGAGCCACGGTCCAATGGCCAGCCAATGAGTTCCAACTTCTGCCAATTCACGACATGGCGCGACCATTCCTCAATGTCTTCTTCGGTGAGTTACCGCCTCATCTTCAACCTCCTGTACCCTACTGATCACGGCTTCCCATTAGAACCTCAGATTAACCGCCTGAATAGGGGGTCGTCAGTGAGCATCGCATTAATTTTCAAGTATTGGTTTTGAAGGGATTTTGTTTGATTGGTTCGAGAATTTTATTATGAGCTGACATTAGTTAGAGAATTATTGGAAAACCTTGGACTACCGGGCAACTGTGTCGTCCTAGCTTGTTAGTCTTCATAAGTACACAGCCACTAGACCTGGAATACAACACCCGTCGGTCTTAAGACATGTTAGAAGACCATTCAACCACTGGCATTTGCGCTAAATATCCCAAATTAGGTGCTAGTAGCTAACTCGTCTATGAGTTTACCTTGAAACCGAAAGATCCTGCTGGCTGTGCACTGATAAAAAGAGTCCCAAACTAGGACGAAACAGCTGCCAGTAGTTACTAGTTTTCCGTTAATCCCCTAACCGGCAGCTCTTGATCAGTCAATTAGCGAATCAAGTCCCTGCAAAATCAATACTTGACATACAGAGATGAGTAACATAAAACTATTCACCTCATCACTCCCCTACCCAAATTGAATTTCTAATTGAATTCTCT
Organism: Trichobilharzia regenti; assembly: GCA_944472135.2. Lineage (NCBI taxonomy): Eukaryota > Metazoa > Platyhelminthes > Trematoda > Strigeidida > Schistosomatidae > Trichobilharzia > Trichobilharzia regenti. Next base: position 97,798,368 of record OX235265.1, read on the forward strand.
TAGACACAAATCTTATTATATTATTTCATCAAAAAAGTGACATAATCAAAGCGGGGTATATCAATATCTCCATGTATGTATGTATGAACTCTTAAAATTTTAAATGTCAAGGTTATATTTGGAATGTACAAAAAAAGGTCATCACCAGTTTTAATATAAAAATCAATCGGTAAGGTTAACTTCAAAAAGGCGTAATTGCGTCATTCACACTTTCACTCAACATTCGACAATGAAATAAATATAAACAAAATAGACAAACAATAAAGGAGGATTGAAAATGGCTGGAAAATGTCAGAATGTCAATCAATGTCTGGTAGTATATAATTAATTAAAAAAACGAAATCATAAGATTAGTGGTTCATGAGCGGTAAACTTTGTCAATTTCTATTGATGTTATTTTGTCATCTATCCCCTTGATAGGTTGACCTTTTAGTCTAAAAGTGAATTTTTAAATAAGAATATGTTTGACGTTAATCAATGTCAATGACACGTTCTTGTCATGTCCTTGAAATAAACGTCTCATGATTGAAATTTAATCATTTGAAAAAACAGGGAGAGGGGGTGAGAGAGAGAGAGAAAGGCAACACAATTAATTTGGTTAATTTAAAAATTGTCTGTTGATACATTGAATTAAAATCAATTGGAATTTAACTGGTGGATGGTGACTAGCAGTGAAATACGCCAAGATGCGCATTTCGTCCTATTTGGGACTCGTCAGCTTACTGGATGTACCTGCATTCCCCAGTCAGTGAGTGATGATGTTCCCACCGAGGCTCGAACCCAGTGCCCACAGTTTCAAACACCAGAGCGTTATCCACTAGACCACTTGCGCGACGAGAGCCACCTCTTGTGTAACGGGTCATATTTAATTATTTAATTCAAGTTTGGATTTTCCCGTCGATTGTTTGGAACTAAGTGCTCGGTCTCTAGTTGACATCTCGGCTTCTTGTGAATATGCTTCGACGATATCTGGGCATTTAATTAGAATTTAGTTGGTGGATGGTGACAAACAGTGGAATCCAGGATGCACATTTCGTCCTATTTGGGACTTGTCAGCTGGATGTACCTGCATTTCCCAGTGAGTGATGATCTTCCCACCTAGGCTCGAACCCAGTGCGCATAGTTTCAAACACTAAAGTGTTATCCACTAATAATAGTAATTATAATAATCTACTTTATTCTAAAAACAGTACTTATAATACAGAATGGAATTCTCAGCATTTCTGTTGGCAACAGACCACTGAGAATTGATAAAAGTAGCAACACCACCACCTGGCTTCTTTTTCCTTGAACTACTTCGGTCTTGTCTGTACTTATTGGAACCATTCAGATTAAGATTAAATTGTCATCATATGAGTCGTGGGGCAAGGTTTCTTGAAGCGTTATTACACCTGTATTATTGTAAATATTTGAACATAATAGAGCATACAAGTAATTAATCTTGTCCGATAATGACCTACCTGCAATTTGTGCTCATAACACAGGAACAGTTATCTAATGCATTGGAGTACACTTTAAGGATTGTTGCCACCTACCCAACATGATGCTTTTTCTTAAGGTTATTATTAACACGTAAATCATCAGGTTGAAAATATTTTAAATCATCGCGAGAGTAAGTAATACGATTCGGATACATAAGTGAGTAATTAAGACAAAATAAATCCAAATAATCAGAATTTACTCTGTTCTTTGCAATCCTTCGTTTAACTGGCTAACGAATTCCCATTAGCTTTCATTTCCTCCTTACATCGGTCTCCACTGTGTCACCGTCTGACCTATTAATCCACTAACCTGTCGTCTCCTATGCCGGGTTCCACTTTCCTGAAGCATGATTTCAGTCAACGGGGTTTTTTTCTGTGTGCGCTGTTGGTTCATTGGTTCACTGCTAGAGGTTCTTGTTATTTACTCTTCCAAACTAGCCATCTGATGTGCTAAGTATCGAACCAGAGAAGACATCTATCCGTGATGTTTGAGCCAATTCCCTGAATGATGTAGAAGCACAGACATGATATAAGTGCTGAAGTGCTGAAGGATCCTCCTTGAGGCTGAATGCAGCGGAATAGTGAATGTTTCTCATGGTTTTCCGATGCGATCCCGGCTTGCTTTGACATCCACATCTGTGTCGCCTCTAGATGGAACGATACTGACCAGCCAGGTGAGTCAGAGAGGTGACTTCCTTCAGATTTCTCCTACTGGTGGTTGCTGACGCTTGTTGTTGTTGGTCAGGTATCTTCATCACCTTTGTGTCGTTTATGTTCACCTGGAGTTCTGTCTTCGCTGTCAGCCTCTTCTACCAAATTGTTGATTTTCGTCTGCAAATCTTCAGACATGATTGTTTTTGAAAAAAATTAAGCGTTTTTATCGTTTTGTTATTTCTCATTCCGTTTCTCTTAACCCCATCCACCCTTTCTCAGTTGCCTCTTCTTTGCACTATATTTTGAAACAAGGTTTACGTTAAAACATTTGTGTGTTTTTTAAATGTTTGTGGTCGTAATTCAAGATGAAATTTGAAACTTTTTTTTAAAAAATACGAAGGAACTATGTATATTGCATTTAGATTATTTCAAAAATCAAACACATGTATGTCTGTGTGGTTATTATCGATCTGAGCCTATCGGTACTAGAAAGTATTGTTGAGTACTGTTCAAAATCTTACTAAATGATGTGTAATATGGGGAAATAATCAACGGTTAGACTACGTTTTCAAAACCGACCATGAAATGTCACTTTAGTTAGAGATTCATCGAAAAACAGGGTGTATTGAATAGCTATTTCGTCTTGGATTGCGAGGGGACTGATCAGTAGTACGTGCCTATAACCCTACGGAAGGCCCAATCGGAGATCTTCGTAGACTATTCAGCCAATGGTATGGTGGTCTACAAGGGATTGAACTCTGAATGGGCTTGACTCGTAGCTTGAAAGTCTTTGGTTCATTCTCTGATGGACTAAGGGGTGTGTGCCAGTGAGAAAAGCCCGAATTACAATGAAATAGCTGTCCAATACTCCCTAAACTTTTAGTTCATGATTGATCTTGAAGTCAGCCAATTTCCTGAAGACGAATACTTGAAGATTAGACTGTGACCAATAGAGTAGTAGCTTCATACCTATTTTGCCTCAAAATCTTGAAGTCCTTGACTTATTCTGTCCACAGAAGAGGATAGTGACTCTTGAAATGTGTTGTACTATGGAAGAATAGGGGCTCAGAGCTTCTGGAGTTTTCTAGGCTGATATAAGTATGTAAAGGAGATATCCAACTTGTAATCAATACTAAGGTGAACTGAAATCAAATATTGTGATTTTTCAACGTAGAACTCATTACATAAAAGAGGATCTGATAATTTTCTGAAGAGCACAAATAATGGGTGAAACTGATCCATTTGGAAGGATTTTCAGCCATATCACTAATAATAATCTACAGCCATTCTTTCCTAGCATCTCGAGGACCTCTCTCAGGTAGGTAGTCCTCCCTAAACCTCCCTATCCGGCTGGCTGAAACCAACGGCCAAAAACTTCATGGATTGTTGGTATGTTTTAGTGTAATCTCCTCCCTCACATAAATACCTTCCATTCTATTCTCACTTCTGACTAACTAACCATAACACGTGTCTTAATTATCTCAATCAATGCATGTCCCTCCCTTCTAACTTAACACTGTACAATTAACCTTATTATCATTTACCATATTACTCTCTCTCTCTAACACACTAGAGATAGAAGGCGAATATCTATTTGTAGCCCTTACATAGTGGAACTGTTCCAAACGAAACTGAAACAGCAAATGAGAACATCTGACGCCTACAACTGGACTGATGGACATGCAAGTCCACTTAGAGGAGATAGAAACGATAACCGCTTCTTTCTGGACGTATAAATCAGGTTTCAGGTGCTTGATGGAAATGGCTTCAGCAAACTTGAGGAGAATTGAACTTTTTTGCCTATTGATAATTTTGAACGATTTTGCGACGTCCACCTTCATGACCTGTGTCAAGGAAATGCCTGGCGATGGCATTGTTTAAAGCATTTGTTCCCTTAAGCTTTTTGGTACATGATCAGAAAATCGTAGATATGCCCTTCTTTCTGTCCTTCCAATGTAACTGCTCACGCAGATACATGTAAATTTGTATATACAAAGGGAGTTGTTAACATGAGAAGGATATCTATCGATTTTTGATTGCACCAGAGAAGAACAAGTTGTTTGGTAGGCGGGAACGAGCTTAATTGCAGGATAGGCTCTGGCTAGTGGTGTACTCAGCCTTCTGTTGATCACTGCTACAATGTTTTCACCTCCATAATCAAGTTGAATATAGATTTTCTTTTTCCTCACTGTGATTTGTTTTACAATTGTTACTTCATATCTTCCATACTTGTTAATAAACCTTTTCGGGGTACCCGTCGCTCTTCAATATTTTTTTCAAGATACTAAAATTCTTCCTCTAATTTTTCTATAGAGCAGAGTTTTGACTAGTCCCCGTTTGAATCCGAAATGATTGAATCTGTTTTTGATACAGGAAACTATGGTATCACAGCTTCTGAAGTTGATTCCCTGCCATGAGAAATAGACGTCAGGTCAAGGTTTCGAAAGAGGAGGTGGTGGCCTCTTTAAGAAAACAAACACCGCCTGTTTCGATCTGATCTTTTAGACAGTCACCTAGCCTTCTCAAAAACCAGAAGGTTTTGTGTGGTACATCTCTTGGTGCCTATAATGTACCAAGTTTTAATAATAATAAATAGTGATCAGTTATCTTGTATTAGGCCATGAAAACGAACTAGTCGAATAACTTACTTTTAAGCCACAAAACATTGAAAATCAATAAAAATTTTGCACATTATTCATGAGCCACTTTATTGTCTACTATACTTCGTGTCAATATAGATGTACATTTGGCTGTGTGTGTGTGTATGTGCGTGCGTGTGTGCGATTTGACAAATTTCCTTTTGTGTGCCTATAGAAGTGTCTGTATAATTTTTGCATTTGTTCCTTTTTTTGTTATTAATGATTGATGGAACTTAGTAAGTAGTAGAGTGAAGTACAATAGGAGATTGTTTTGAAAACAGGTGGTGGGTTAGGTAGGGTTGGGTGTTAACGCGATGAAGAAGAACTGGAGAGATGGTGTGGGTTGGGTGTCAGGGGGCGGGGAACTGAACGAGTGATAGTGAAAACAAACAATAGTAAAATAAACATACAAATGGTCAATAATGAATGATGAGTAAACAGTTTGTAAATTCAAATTTTTACGAAAACAGATGAATATTATACACTTTTTTAATTGTGTATATACGTTAGGTTTAAACACCACCACCACCAACAACAACAACAACTATTACTATTGTTCCTGGGTTTCTTAAGCATAGCCTTGTTACTAAGATAGTTTTGTATATAGTAAATCATATGATTTCTGTTGCCAAACAAGTTGCACTGATAAAAATCGATTGTTTTTAGGCGCACTTTAAGAAAATAAACCCACTAACTAAGGATATACCAAGTTGGAAAACAAACATTGAACAAAACAGGCACAATACAAGCAGTTTATTGTTTATTTTATTTTAACGCAAAAATGGTTTAAGAGGGTGGGTGAAATTTGGAAAAAGGACATTTCTTTCCTAGGCCATCTTATTGGATTTTTCATCGTTTTGACAATGCTTTAAGTTCAGTGTAGGGTTTGTGTGTGTGTGTGTGTGTGCATGTGTATGAACGGTTTTGATGTATTTAGTGTCTTGGATCCATTCTATGGATTTTCAAAATGAAATACAAACCGATACTTGAATATCAATGAGATGCACACTAGCGACTAGTTCTCTTCAGGTAGGCAGTTACCTGGGGTTCCACTGGGGCCTTTGGAAAAAAAGGAAACAAAAAAAAAAATAAAAAAATAAAAATGGAAAGTCATGATCAGTAGAGTACAGCAGCTTGGGTGTGGAAACAAATACTCACCAGTTTAATTGAATTTTAGATTTTCCCGTCGATTGACTGGACCGAAGTGCTCGATCTCAGGTTGACATATCGGCTTCTTATGTAGATGCTTCGACGATGTCTGGGCATTTAATTAGTATTTAATTGGCTGATGATGACTAGCAGTGGAATACAGGATAGCGCGCATTTCGTCCTATTTAGGACTCGTCATCTGGACGACAACATCGTTGGAGCACCTGCACAAGAAGCCGACATGTCAACCTGAGACCGAACACTTTGGTACAATCAATCGACGGGAAAATATTAAATTAAATTAAGTTAATGTGACCCGTTGCACAAGAGGTGGCTCTCGTTGCCCAAATGGTTCAGTAAATAACGCCTTGGCGTTTGAAACTATGGGCACTGGGTTTGAGCTTCGGTGGGAACATCATCACTCACTGAGAAATGCAGGTATATTCAGTTAGCTAACGAGTTCCAAATAGGACGAAATGCGCATCCTGGATTCCGCTGCTAGTCACTATCCACCAATTAAATACTCGCCAGTGCTGACACTGGCTAGTAGTCGTGCTGCATGGCGAATTGACAGGAGTTGGAATTCATGAACCTTTGGATTGGATCCCTGTGGCTAAATTGTCTAGAAATTTGTCTTGTGATCAGAAGATCCTTGGTTCGAAGCCTGGTGGTGGTGGTGGTGCATACTGCCGAAGAGTCCGAATCTAGGCCGAAACAGCTAGCCAGTACTCATAGGTGGTTTTCCAGTATTTCTCTAACCAATGTCAACTCATGATGAACTCCTGCAACAAATCGATCAAATGTCTAAAAAATCATTATTTGAAAATGATTAACGTGTTTTCAAAACTTTTGAATGTTTTAATGACTACTACTACAACTAATACTGGGAGAAAGTATACATTCTCTGTAGGAGAAGCTGGACATCGCCACTAACAGGAGTATCAAAAGTGTATAAACAGCCAAGATTCTTTCTACTCATGTCAACTTTTGGTTTAAATGTACACACTCAATGGTTAGGGAGTAAGTTATGGCTTTGAATTCTTCACAATGTACGGCGATCTAAACAACCTGAGAGCCCTATAAGTTGTTATACAATTGGTATGATGGTATGCTTGTAATTATCACAGTCCCTTGCATTCCCAGAAGAACATCAGGTTTCAGGAACACATCTATCTCTATTGTATTTTATTCTCTGTCATCCTTTTTACATGACCCACATGCTTTCATTTCCTTTCCACATGACCTCCTCAGTATCATCCTAAGACCCATTCGGCTTCCACTTGGGGGATTGATGTCACTTTTACGCATGTCATCTCACTGTATGTTCAATCGATTTTCTCCATTTTCTGCTGCATATTTATTGGATGAAATATATTCTTGACTAGTTTACAGTAAGAATTTCAGTCATTTTTGTGGCCATAGGGGATTATGGAGTGTGGCAACTCGAACTGCTGCATATCTGTGCAAAGTTCTATGTTGAACCCATTCACTCAGTCAGTCAGAGATTAGTCACACTCCATTTGGCAACTGTTAAGAATCTTTTTTTCCGTCTCATCTGCTCTCAAAGGTTGGTCCCTAACACTTCTACATTCATATCTCCTCAATTCTTAGGCAATTTGAGCAGCTAGTCAGCTTCAAATATCACGTGGTCATGCCATGTTTTCAAGCTTAATTGCCTTTCATTGAAATGATTATACATCGGTCGAATGGCTTTCGATTTGGTTACACTGATTGATGTGAATTGATTTCAACTACTTATCTGACTTTCGGTATTTATTGTGACCTTTGAACTTTGATATTTTGGGATTTGATAAATTCTAATTTTCATCTCATTTTGATATCAATTGGAGAACCATTGAATGACACCGTGGATCGAATTCAGGACCTTCAGGTTACGAGGTGAGCTTGTTGACCACTCAACTACTGGGAGGTAATCCAATGGATCTTCCATGAATTCGTTGGGCTAATTTACGATATATGTATTATCAGGGAGTATTTGTCCTCATACCCAACTTGGTGGATCTCACAAATTGTAGTTCTTCACACACAGAATTCCAGGCAACTTTGTCTTGAAGTCAATCACTTACTCACTAGTGAGCACTGTCTGTATTGATTTTCAGTTGTTCGATTTTCAAGGATTTGAATGGGTGCATGTTAAATCACAAAGTTGACCATTAACTTTTCTTTAGACATAGATAGAGCTAATAAGGCATAATTATACGAGGCGTAATTTATTTGATGATTGATTCCCCATATCTGTGTGTGTGTGTGTGTTGGGTGTATGAGAGTCTGTGTTTTGTGGATGCATGTTCATTTTGGTTACTGATGACAGGCATAATGATCACCAGTAGACTGGTACAGTAGGAGGTACAGTCAAGGTTGTTGATTATGCGGGGGAACAATTAATTATCCTGCCTTCATTTAGCTTTTTTGACAATTCTCTACACTAATTATTATCCCATGTACAAGAACAAATAGAAAGCTAGTAGCTACAATACATACAAGTGAATATCTTTCACTCATGTTGAACAAAAAGACAGATGAAATGACAATAATTTGACAAGTTTCCTCGTAATTTATTTCTTCACAGTGTATACAAAAATAAACAGGCGCGCGCGCATCCGCACACTTATCCTTGTTATATTGTTGTCTGGTATTTACATCTATTCAATGTGTTAACGTTCCAATACTTATAAATAAGCACATATATTGTACATTGAAAAGTATGAAAGGCATGTAGATTTATTTGTTTCTTTAAATTGAACGAAACAAGGTCATTATAATTTCGTAAATCTCGTGGCTGTTGTATTTTTTGTTAACCAACTATGTATGATTCATGCAGTAAGAAAATGAGTCATCTTTTTGAGGCTCTGCATACTCTGTGTGTCTGTCTGTCTATAACCGTATGTGTATGTGTGTGCGTAGCTCCATCGTTGATTGGTTGGATGAATTGATTGACTGACTAACAGAATATCAAAATCTGTTATGCCACAGGGATTTGACTGACAGATTTAATTATGTCAATATTCTATAAAATTTTAAATTTAAATGAGAATAACAACAGGTAGTAATAATGATGATAATAATAATATGGTAGTATTAGTATTAGTAGTAAAAGAAGTAGTACTAGAATATTCCGATTAAATGACCTTGAGTTAATTTGTTTGTTTAAGTGAGTTTGTATGTAAAATGTACGCCCCATTTTTACATAATCAGAGTCAGAGTATAATGAACGCTTAGAGCCTGAGGGTAAAATAGAAGAAAAAAAAGAAGTATGTAGACAGTTGAAGTTCTCTTTCTTCACATTTTCTTCTCTGCTATTTATTTTTTTTTCATGATGAAATACATGATTAAGTGATGCGTAAGCAAATCCCAAAGGTAGAACAAAATCAAAATGAAAAATCAAACATCTTTGGAGATACTATGATAAATAAATATGTTAAATTGGGTACATGATTTGTGGATGATATCATCGAAAATTAGCATTATTATTACTAGTAAATATCAATCGAATAGGATAAAAACCATGTCTATAGTATGCATATGTATGATCCCCTCAAGAAGAAGATGGGAAAGACTTCTGAGGTTAAACTGAACCAAATAAATGTTGGTTTGTAAGGATTTGGTTGGTTACAGGATTTCATCATGAGCTGACATTGATTAGAGAACCATTGGAAAACAAACGGGGAGTACTGCCAGAGAGCTGTTTCGTCCCCACAGTTGGGAACTCTTCATCAGTACGCACCCACCCCAATGCGGTTCGAACCCAGGACCTTCCGGTTACAAGGCTAGCTAGGCTCGTAGACTACTTAGCCACTGGGACCCTATCCAATGACCCATGAATCCCAACTTCTATCAATTCATGATATAGCGCGACCCTAGCCAATGTCCTCGGTGGCGAGTATTTGTCCTCACACCCGACCTGCTGCACCCTAATGGTCACGACTTCTCAGGAAACCAGTCCAGCGTTGACACGTTGTACAGAGTGAAGCAAATTAACTATACTAAGTACACGAAGATCGTAAATAACAAACAAACAATATGATTTATTTTGGCTGACGGTGACCAGAAGTCGAGTCTAGTGTGCGCTTCATCCTATGTAGGACTCCACAGCTGGTGATGATTTGAGTCTCATTTAAAAAACATAATCACTCGTCGGGAATTCAGCAGGTAGATTCAACTGATGAGTCGAAGAAGGACGAAATACGCATTCTGAACTCCAGCCAGATAACTTCCAGCCAAGGCACTCATCCTGGTAGCCAGCATGTCTACAGAAACTGAGTATTTTGGTCGAACACAAACAACTTGCTGTAAATAATTATTTTTTAGCAAAAAACATTTATGATGGCACATACTACTGGTTAATACTACTAGTGGTTAGGATACGTAAAAGATAGAAACGATACGCGTATCGGATGTCTGTTATCCTTATATCAGTTGTGTACTGCATATCACGTAATTTGATGGTTTAAAATCACTTCAAGCCTTCCGATTGTGTCTAGCTGCATACAAAAGAACTGGTAGCGCAGCGGTTAGGACTCTCGCCTACCATGCAAATGGTCCTAGGTTCGATCCCCTACCGACGCACACCTGATATCAATTGGTCGGCCTGAAGAACCGGGTTACCGATATCACATGCTGAAAATTCCATACTTGTACCAAAATATGGTGTGAATCAGCTACAATAAAAAAAGGCTGGAAATGAAATGGCAATAGAACAAAGAAAAATAAACATTGACACAGAATAACTAGATCCATTTTATTTCGTCGGTTCTCATCATCTGCGGACAACATGAATTCTTTATAAAATAACAGTGTACAATTTTACAAACTTTTGTCCATTAGCAAGCATATTGTCAGAGTGTCATAGTGAAATAAGGCGATGATATTTCCTGGGTGTCTAACGTGTTACGACTTATATACTTGGTAGAGAGAAGTTCCCTGAAGAAAATTAATTAACAGTTGTGTTGTTGGAATGGTAACAAAAGAATTTAGTAATAGTTACGTAATTAGATAAGAGAAGATCAAAATTTAATATTTCGGTGCACATAAGGTCAGATGAAAAGTTGATGATGTAATACAGTGAGCAGAACTCAGAAGATCAAGAGAACCATCTCTTAAAGAGTCAAGCGAAAATAAAGCCGTGAGTGGTGGAGTGAAAAGATAAATAACAACATTAAAAACAAATAGTTGCTAAGTAGTGAGTCACCAGGGTAATGGAAGTCCAATACATAAATCAAGCTTCAGTCGTTTTATTGCTAACGCTTCAGCGAATCTGATAAGACTTGAAGTACTACTTTGTCTATTAACTATTTGAATGATTCCAGAACATATACCCGGTGTTGTCCTGTGTTAATCAGGTGTTGGCGGCAATTGGACAGCTTAAACAATTCGATCCCTTTTAACTGGTGGCTCCTTAGAACATGTTCGCAGAATCTGACATAGGCCCTCCTCTCTGTTCTTTCAGTGTATCTCTGGGAGCAAAACACCACAAGTGATTTCAGGATTTCATCATGAGCTGACATCAGTTAGAGAACCACTGGAAAACCAGCTGGGAGTACTGCCAGACAGCTGTTTCGTCCTAGTTTGGGACTCTTCAGCAGTACACACCCACCGGATTCGAACCCAGGACCTTCCGGTTACAAGGCGAGCTCGTATACCATTAGGCCACTGGGACCTGATCCAATGGTTCTTGAATTCTAACTTCTGCCAATTCATGACATAGCGCGACCCTAGCCAGTGTCTTCGGCGAGTATTTGTCCCCACACCCGACCTACTGCACCCTACTAGTCACGACTTCCCACTGGAACCCAGGTAACTACCTACCTGAATAGGGCCAGTCGCCAACAACACTTGAATACCAATGAGATGCTCACTGGGTTCCAGTGGGAAGTCATGACCAGTAGGGTGCAGCAGGTCGGGTGTGAGGACAAATACTCGCCACCGAGGACATTGGCTAGGGGTCGCGCTATTCATGAATTGATAGAAGTTGGGATTCATGGATCATTGGATAGGGTCCCAGTGGCTAAGTGGTCTACGAGCCTAGCTAGCCTTGTAACCGGAAGGTCCTGGGTTCGAACCGCATTGGGGTGGGTGCGTACTGATGAAGAGTTCCCAACTGTGGGGACGAAACAGCTCTCTGGCAGTACTCCCCGTTTGTTTTCCAATGGTTCTCTAATCAATGTCAGCTCATGATGAAATCTTGTAACCAATCAAATCCCTACAAACCAACACTTGAACACCACAAGTGAAACTGGCAGTTTGTAAATTACGTAGTTAGTGGTTTGATGCAGGTGTTATTGGTTAATGTGATTATGGCTGCACACAACTACTCATATCAATCAATTAGTTAGTAGTACATACAAGATCTAGCAAATTTTGTTTGTCTTCCTTTCTGATTTTTCTTGAAAAAAAGAAAAGAAAACTAAGAATAACTGCTTGTTGTTTTAAGATAATTCCAGGTGTGTAATTTGCAGAATTCAAAACTGTGAAAAGAAATTTATATGAGACAAAGTTTTTTTGCCTGTGTAATCTTATAGAAAGCTTGAACCAAGATGCAATTATTGAATTACAACAGTTTGACAATTTTCCCAGAAAAAAAACTAGCGCTCCCAAGTTGAATGGCATTTTGATTATGTCATTGTGTATTGGTCTTCTAGTGCAGATTGTTTTTCCCATGCATATATTTTGTGACAGGTTCGCTAGCCTATCTATTAGTTTCTTCTTTCATATAAAAGTCATTCTCAGGAAGCATATATATATATATATATATATACACTGATGTGGTTGCGTTGTTTGAATTAGGCAATTGAATTTTGAAGCTTTCTTTGTCCTTCGGCACGACATTGCTTCATTGCAAACTTCAATATGACCAATATGAGTAATAAACTTGGCCACTGTGGCGGTAGAGTATAACTGCATTATGTGGATAAGATTTTATTTTGATAAATCATATAGAGTGTTATACAGTAAGTAATATTTACTGATGACCACGTTTCAAGCACAATTTACCATTTGATGGTATTAGATGGTTGGAGGCAATCGGTCACAGGAAGCCTCGCCTGACCTAGGTTTCGTGCTAGTTGGCACTCACCAGTCAGCAAGGAGTATCTGCAAATGACTTGAAGGAACTCATGTCCCTTCGGAGATTCGAACCCGTGTCACCCAGTGAGTACTACAGTCGGAGACGTTACCACTGAGCTATTCGGCCCGCGATTAACCTCCTGTAGGACTGAGTGGATATTTTGATTTGACACTAGTAACTATGTGATGCGTCTAGTCCTCTGATTGGTGTAGACTGAATTCTATCAGTCAGGTTTGCAATGTGGCCACCATTCTAGGTAGCTCGCCATCACGGTGCACATTGATTTGATGGTATTAGATGGTTGGAGGCAATCGGCCACAGGAAGCCTCTTCTGACCTAGGTTTCGTGCTAGTTGGCACTCACCAGTCAGTCAGCAAGGCGTATCTGCAACCTTGAATAGCTCAGTGGTAACGTCTCTGACTGCAGCACTCACTGGGACACGGGTTCGAATCTCAGAAGGGACATGAGTTCCTTCAAGGCAGTTGCAGATACGCCTTGCTGACTGACTGGTGAGTGCCAACTAGCACGAAACCTAGGTCAGCAGGCTGGGCTTCCTGTGGCCGATTGCCTCCCACCATCTAATACCATCAAATCAATGTGCACCGTGATGGCGAGCTACCTAGAATGGTGGCCACATTCCAAAACCTGACTAATAGGATTCAGTCTACACCAATCAGAGGACTAGACGCATCACACCAGTTACCAGTGTCAAATCAAGACAATTTACCATTGCCACTCATAATTAGCATATCAAGGCACTCACTCACACAACTTTCTTGCTACTTTTATATCCATGAGTAAAAATTGATGATTACACGTTTGAATAAAAATCAATATAAGATAATGTCGATTCAGAAATAATAATATGAGTGTTATCAATAAAATACGATCAGATGGGAAGGGAAATAAGATGTTTTTATAGTACAAATAAGTAACTTTTTCGAATTTTAGATAGTTATAATGCATGTAAAATGAAACAGAATTTTAAGATTATTTATAATCCTCTTCTGATTTGACTGGTGGTAATAATATCTTCCAAAAATATCTCTGGCATTTGTATTGAGCCATTTCTCTTGCATGTGTTGGGTGTAGACTCGATGTACCAGGCAAGATTCAGTAATCAACCCCCCCTCTCTCTCCAACTACCTATATTACCTTTTACAATTTACCTGTTACAACCCGCTCCCACCCTATTGTGTGGTTGTGTGTTAATGCATGCAGTACAATGCAGTGCTAACTTTTTTCTTAAATTACTTATCTTCCTGGCTAAGATCAATCATTCTAACGTTAGCTAAATTCTTACGTTCTGATAATCTCACTACTCCTGATCTACTAGTTTGACCTATGTGGGTGACCTTGCTCATAGCCATTGCAAGGTATTTTGTAAATTATATTATTTTGTTTCATTGGGTCTACCGACAAGGGGCCATAAGCCTACACAGCTTGTCTCTGATTGAGCTTGTAAGTTTGAATACCGCCCTAATTCCTGCTTTATAGAGAAACCTACGTAGGGTCTCAGATGTTCCCTATCGCCGTATATGGTATAACTGTAGATGACTTATATTCTCTCTTCTTTATGTTATCATTACTAGTTCCGCAATTAGTTTTATTTTGTTTTCGGCCTTTTTCGATCTTCCTGATGAATTTTATCGCATAGTTAGTTATTTAACACCAACACCTCTTCTTCTCTCTGTTTCATTTCATCATTTAGATCTTTTCTTGTGCTACTTAGTGCTACTGCTCGGTTTGTTAGACACTTAACTAAACCTGCTTTCTCAGACAGATAAAGAACGGATGAAGTGAATTAAAGTATAAGTATCTATTAGCAGAATGCGTTGGTTTGCTTTTTATAAACGCTTGTGTGTAGTTTGCCTTCGTCTGTTGTTTTTATTTTACAATCTAACACCACAGCTAATTCTCCTTATTCATTTTCCGATTCAAACGTGAATTTTATTCTCTTTACTAGTGAGTTTATATGCGTGAAGAAGCTAGAGATATGTTCTGCTTTTAACACTGCGTGTGAAAGTGTCAACCACATATCTCTTATATATATCTATGGTAGCATGAATTTCCTTTTTTGTGCCTTCTGAGGTGTGTTTCTCGTTGGCGCTTTACTTAGACTTTATAAATTCTTTTTGGTAAAATTACAGAGGTATCCATTTCTTTTTCAAATATAAGGAAAATACCCATCGAGATATGAATATGCGAACAAAAAAATCTCAGCGAAGAGTCTCGTTTTGACGGTGAATTCAGTCACTTCGCTGCACAATCGCATTTATATTTCAATTATTTTGTCTGTGTGTGTGTGTGTACATTAGGACTGTCGAAAAAAATGAACATTAGTTAGGCCTTATTGTTTACATCGTCAAAATGTCTCTAAAAAGTGACGATTAATCAAAATGGTAAGTAGGGTGAGGAGGAGTAACGATTGGTAAGTATTGACAAGGGTTACGTAATATGAAATAGGACGTTATTGGAGACACGTGTCCAAAAAATAAATTATGTAATTAAAGGATTAATTAATAAGATGTTTCCAAGGTGCTATGCGAAAATTCAAAAAACAAAACACAACAAAACATCATGAACAACACAGTAGTGGAACTTGGAATTAAACCCAAGGTAGAAGGAGAGGGTGGGTGTACAAATCAGAGTTTTCTATCCGGATTCTTCAAAGCCTCCTTGGCAATGCAAAGTATACGAAAACTTATCCTTGTTTTGAGAGGCTTCTTTTTACTTTGTCGATGACTTTAAATGAATTATCCTTGCTTAGTGAATGAAGAGTGCTGAACATGTGTGTTCAGTTATAGTAATCATTATTGATCCTCTGTTCTCTAAGCCAAGCGGGACAATGTTCTTTGACACTTTTAGATAAACACGCATCAAACAACCCAAATATAACTCGCTCGCACCATATGAGCAAGTAAATTGGTTGACATACTTAGAAGTAGTCAAATGTGATAGTTTATCTTTAGAGAACAATAGGCGGCTTGAAAATGTCAATCGTAATGTATTCACGTTGTATATTTTTCGCTTTAGGATGTCTGCCAAAGGGCTACCTTTGAACGCCCCATTCATATAAAGCATCTTCTTCGGCACACAGAGATGGATTATTCTTTATTGATTTTCAGCTTTTTGTGTTTATCTATAAAGCGTGGTTGACAGCCATTCTCAACAAGTGTAGTGTCTTCCTCAAGAGAGGGATCTCTTCTTCTACACATTCAAGACTGCATATTTTACGGATTCTAGTTGCAAAAAAATATTATCAGGTTCCTCCTGCGATTAATGTGTACCCAACTTTAAACGTTTGTCAGCTTGCAGTTCCACGTAGACTTTTGATATAAATATACTGATCTCTTTCGTCCTATTTGGGACTCATTACTGGATCTACCTAAATCTAAAATTCAATTAAAATTAATATGACCCGTCGCACAAGAAGTGGCTCTCGTAACCCAAATGGTCTAGCGGATGGTAACGCTTTGGCGTTTCAAACTATGGGCACTAGGTTCGAGCCTCTATGTTGGGAACATCATCACTCACTGACTGGGAAATGCAGGTACATCCAGTTGTCTGACGAGTCCTAAAAAGGATGAAACGCGCACATCAAACTGGATTCCACCATTTAAATACTAACTAAATGCCCAGGCACCGTCGAAGCATCTGTACAAGAAGCCAACAGACATGTCAACCTGAAACCGAGCGAGCACTTCGGTCCAATCAATCAATCAATCGAAGGCAAAAAATTCTAAAATTCAATTAAAAGTCATAAAATATTTCTATTCTATACTTCTCAAGACTGAAGTGTTTCAGTGTGTTTTAAACCTTTTGAAGAATGTCTACACAGTTTCTTTTACGTGCAGTTGGATATATATATATATATATCCTTCAGCTCAGCTGTCCGTGTGTGTGCGTATTTACGACCGACTGTCTGGAAATTTCATACCACGTACTTATGTGTGTATCTGTGTGTGTGTGAATAGAGGGTTAAGTAAGAGGGTGAACAGCCAAAAAGTTAGTTGCATATTATAAGTGGAAATGAATATTGAGCTAAAACACTCCATAAGGACTCTTGACTTAAAACGACTATCGTAGTCGTATCAGGATTAGTAGTAGTAGTAGGGCCATTAGAAGTACCTCACGTGCAATGAAAAAAGCCTTCAATATTCCTGTAGTGTGTTATAATTTTTGCTTCTTTTCAATAAGCCATAGGAAAAAAATAATTAGGCAGAGAAGAATAGACTGAATTTTAGTCTGATTACTTCAAGTGGTCGAGAAGAAAATATTTCTGTTTGTCTGCGGTGAATTGACTACCAAGACAGAAAAAAATATATTGTATTCAAGTATTGGTTTTGTAGTGATTTTGTTTGATTGTATGGAGGATTTCACCATGAGCTGACATCAGTTAGAGAACCGCTGGAAAACCAACTGGGGGTACTGTCAGACAGCTGTTTTGTCCCACCAGTTTGGCACTCTTCATCAGTACGCATCATCATCAGTTTGACTATCGGCCAAAGGGCGGGTGTACTGCTCATCAGTCCGCCCCGCCCTCCTTCATGACTGGCTGTGAGACCTGGCCATCGAGAGTGGAAGACATGAAAAGACTAGCTGTCTTTGATCACAGGTGCCTGCGCTCTATTTCCCGTGTAAAGTGGCATAATAAGGTGAGCAACATTTAATTTAGGCGTCGAGTACTAGGTAAACAGGGGAAATCAATCGACGAAGTTGTGAAGTTACAAAGACTGAGATGGTTAGGACATGTGTTACGTTTGCCTGGTCATCGCCTTCCTCGACGAGCAATGTTAGCGGATGTAGGGTCAGTCTGGAAAAGAGCTAGTGGAGGTCAAACCAAAACATGGCTTCACCAGTCAATGAAATCCACAACAGTTGGTCTACGCCACGTAGGAAGGTGTAAACTGGCTGGCTGACTGGTTGGGGTCCTGGGGACGGTAAAAATCTATGGTTGGAAACAGTTGGTGACATGGCTCAAAATCGTTCTCAGTGGCGCAGATGCATCCACTCCTTGCGACTTATGATTTCCAATAAAACTGTTTTGTTCTTCGTTATTACTCCTCCTTTGTCTCACACCTCTGCTTACTGTTTCTATTATGCTTTTCTTGTACTTTCTTCTGTTGCTTTGCGTGCTACATGGAGTGTGGCGACTTGAACTTCCGCACATATGTGCAAAGTTCTATGTCGAAAATAGACAGACAGACAGACAGCACCCACCCCACCTTCAGGGTTCGAACCCAGGACATTCCGGTTAGAAGACTAGCGAGCTCGCAGACCATTGAGCCACTGGGACCCGGTCCAATGGCCATCTCATGAATTCAAAATTCCTTCAATTCACGACATAGCGCGACCACTTCGCAATGTCTTCTTCGATGAGAGTTACTGCCTCATCTTCAACTTGCTGTACCCTACTGGTCACGCCTTCCCACAAGAACCCCACGTAACTACCTAACTGAATAGGGTCAGCCGCTAGTTGTCATCAGATTAATTTTCAAGTATTGATTTCGTAGGGATTTTTTGTTTGATTGCATGGCGGATTTCATCATGAGCTGACATCAGTTAAAGAGCCATTGAGAAGAAATTGCAAAATGATCGTGCTATGTTGGGAATTGCCAGAAGTTAGAATTCAAGGACCATTGGACCGGGTCCCAGTGGCTCAATCGTCTACGAGCTCGCCTTGTAACCAGAAGGTTCTGGACTCGAACCCCAGTGGGTGGGTGCGTACTGATGAAGAGTGCCAAACTAGGCTGGTGAAAAAGCTGTCTGGCAGTACTCCCAGCTGGTTTTCCAGTGGTTCTCTAACTGATGTCAGCTCATGGTAAAATCCTCCATGAAATATATTATACTCAAATTAAACCAGTGTGTAAGAGTTTGTGATGAAAAGTTTCCTGAAATATTCATCAATGATACCTTCTATCTCCATTCATATATTGAATGTTGTTATGGGTTCCTGTGACGGAATTTAATCTGTCTGAATTGGCTTAGATTATTCCAAACTATTTAGTCTTTTAGGTGCCCAGGCATGCCAATCGCCATTTACAAATATAGAGTGATGCTGTAGGACTCGTGTGAGTAAAATCTGAATCTTAAAGATTTGGCTGTTTCACAACACAATGAATCGATTAATAAAAAACCTTAGAACATATATAATATATATATATAAGAGACAAGCCTGATGTTCGCTGACTTGAATCAGTTGACAACATATTTTCCACTCTTTAGCGGGAATCATGTATCCTACTCTACTACAGTTGTGAGATATGGAAATTGCGTGCAGAAGAAGAGAGCATTTTTTGGGGGGGGGGTGTTAGTGAAACTGTTATTATAGAGTAAGGGGATCAGAACAGGTGTTACACATTAGAGCAGATGACAGTCATAGGTAACCAAAATAAAGTATGCTAATATAAATCCTGTTAAACGACGTTATATTGTTTCATATTCCCCTATCAGGTAGCTCCATATACACAATACTACGTCCTGTTATAAATGCTCAAGGGAACTCATGTCGAACTGACTAATCGATAAGAGAGCCACATAAAACCACGGAGTACTGGAGATATGTTTCGTCCTATTTCGCAACTCCTCACAGTAAGCACACATGATTCAGCCAGGGTCGACCCCAAGACCTTATCGTTATTGGATTAATTAAATCCACCCATCAATTCTAAATTCTGCCAATTCGTGATATTTAGAGCAACCACTAACCAATGTCATTGGAGGGTATTTATTCTCACACCTGAATTGGTGGACTCGACTGGCCAAGACCCCTCACTAGAAATTTAGGTAACATCATCTGCAGTCAGTCAGTCAGTAGTTAGCACTGATTTTGCAGAAAATTGACTGAATTCAAGTTACGTGATCACGAAATGGCTTCATCTAAACAGTCCCTTCAGTAAGAGTCTCATGCAAGGACTACGAAGGCCTGTTATATACACTCTAGTTTCCAATAACTACTAAGCTGACTAACTAACTAACTAACTAACTAACTAACTAACTAACTAACTAACTAACTAACTAACTAACTAACTAACTAACTAACTAACTAACTAACTAACTAACTAACTAACTAACTAACTAACTAACTAACTAACTAACTAACTAACTAACTAACTAACTAACTAACTAACTAACTAACTAACTAACTAACTAACTAACTAACTAACTAACTAACTAACTAACTAACTAACTAACTAACTAACTAACTAACTAACTAACTAACTAACTAACTAACTAACTAACTAACTAACTAACTAACTAACTAACTAACTAACTAACTAACTAACTAACTAACTAACTAACTAACTAACTAACTAACTAACTAACTAACTAACTAACTAACTAACTAACTAACTAACTAACTAACTAACTAACTAACTAACTAACTAACTAACTAACTAACTAACTAACTAACTAACTAACTAACTAACTAACTAACTAACTAACTAACTAACTAACTAACTAACTAACTAACTAACTAACTAACTAACTAACTAACTAACTAACTAACTAACTAACTAACTAACTAACTAACTAACTAACTAACTAACTAACTAACTAACTAACTAACTAACTAACTAACTAACTAACTAACTAACTAACTAACTAACTAACTAACTAACTAACTAACTAACTAACTAACTAACTAACTAACTAACTAACTAACTAACTAACTAACTAACTAACTTACTAACTTACTAACTAACTAACTAACTAACCATGAACTAACTTACTAGCTAGCTAACTAAGTAACTCAATTTTTGATCAAACTTGAAAACGTTTTATCCACATTTCAAGAACTACTGTACTGTGTCTGTTGTGTATCGTTTTTCTTCTTGATGGTGCTATCTTTGGCTACATACCATCATGATTATCTGTAGTGTGAGATAAAGCTAATAATTGCAAAAATGCACGCATACGTACACGCACACTAAATCTCAACTCAAGAGAACACTGTACTATTCATAATACGCCTTTCTTTTTTCTAACCAGCCAACTGATGACTTAAAGCAATAAAAAAAGTCACATTTTATTGGCTTTGAAAATAGAGAAATAAATTTAATTGTCTACAGAATTGACTGTCATGTGACAGATTAGCATTTCTCATGTCTACCAGTCGGAGGATGGGTGGTACTGGAGGTAGAAATCATCCCTTTTCAGTGTACTGACATTCGGGAAAGCTTTCGTGTCATATACTCTTTCGACTAATCGTTCTTAGCCTTCTAAATTTCAGATTTTGAGATGCAGTGACCAGAGTTTTCAGTGATCTTTCTCCTATCTAAGTCGAGTTTTTACTTGAATAAGATAAGGCTAACGAAAATACTGGGGACGGCGAATGGAGAAGATTCTCTTTTATTCAAGATAATACTGATAGCATACACGAAAATCATATGACAAAAATCTATTTGTATGACTCTAATGCATCGCTTCATATTGTAAGCAATATACCGATGCAAAGTATAGGCTCTGATAATCACCAAAAACCGTAAAAATAATCCCAATCGATTATTCGGACGTTGTTGAAATAACTAATTTAATTGGAGGATTTAATCATGAGCTGACATCAGTTAGAGAATCACTGGAAACCCAGCTGGGAGTACTGCCAGACAGCTGTTTCGTCCTAGTTTGGCACTCTTCAGCAGTACGCACCCACCCACTGGGGTTCGAGTCCAGAACCTTCTGGTTACAAGGCGAGCTCGTAGACGATTGAGCCACTGGGACCCGTCCAATGGTCCTTGAATTCTAACTTCTGCCAGTTCACGACATAGCGCGACCACTTCGCAATGTCTTCTTCGATAAGTTACTGCCTCATCTTCAACCTGCTCTACCCTACTGGTTACGGCTTCCTACTAGAACCCCAGGTTAACTGCCTGAATAGGGCCAGTCACTAGTGAGCATCAGATACATTTTCAGATTTCATCAGATTTCATTCTACAAAACCAATACTTGAAAACTAATTTAATTGCCGCTATGATCTACCAAGCAGTCAATCGTAGTTATGCAGGAGGGGAAACAATATAAATGTGAGAATAAAACATTGTAGAATTTAAGGCAATATTGTATTTTAAAGCTTTGACTGACTGGCCTTGTGAAGTGGATCAAACTCGAGGTGAAGCTTCACTTTCTATTTAGAAACCGAAATTATTCCGGTCATAATTGATGTGTTCTAAGTGATGCTCGAAAAAGCCAGCATAAATGCACTAGCTTACTGATTTGAGTAATAGTTAGGTACTCTCTGATACTCTCTGACCTAAATCAACCTGAGTAAATCACTGATAGATACGACCTTTGACGGGTGAAACCGCCGTCCAGTGTTATTTAAGTCATTCTGATTTGACTGGGAAGAAAGCATTATCGGTTAATGAGAGCGGGCGTCCAACAATTATTATATTTCCTGACCTAAAGGCGGAATTCAATTCTGTCGACCGAGCGGTACTCTGGCGATGCTTGACTGTAAAGGGAATAACGAGAAAATACATTGCGCCGATCAAGAAAGTCACTGTACTCGAACTGATGCAGCCAGGTGAGGGTTGACGCCAAGTTGTCCTCAGCGACTCAGGGATTGACTTGTAACCAGGGAATAATCTCGTTGAATTAGAATATGCAGATGATATAGTCCTTCTAGGCGAAGACGCTGACGAAATGCAGAGTCTTCTGAACACCTGGAGCTGCAATCTACGAATGTTTGGTATGTGATTCGCTCCCGCCAAATGCAAGATCATGTTACAGGACTGGACTACATCGACGTCTAGTTTAAAAATAGGAAGTGAAGTGGTAAAGCTTGTTGACCGTTTCATTTATTTGGGAAGTACCATCAGCCAACGCCAACAGGTTATTCTTTGACAAAATCTCAGCACGGATACAGAGGGCTAGTTTCGCATATGCCAGTTTACGCCGTCTCTGGCTTAGTAGACGTGATATCCGGCTAGCTGGCTATCGACCAAAGAGCAGGTGTACTACACATCAGTCCGCTCCATCCTCCTTTATGACTGGCTGTGAGACCTGGCCATCGAGAGTGGAAAACATGAAAAGCCAGGCTAGCTGTCTTCGATCATACGTGCCTGCGTTCTATCTCCCGTGTCAAGTGGTAGGCGTAATAAGGTGAGCAATATTGAGGTCAGCCACCCGTCGAGTGCCAGGTGGATGGGAGGGGAAATCAATCGACGAGGCTGTGAAGTGACATTGACTGAGATGGTTAAGACATGTGTAACGTATTTCCAGCCTAGTCATAGCCTTCCTCGACAACAGGAAATGTTAGCTGACATACAGTCAGCTGGAAAAGAGCTAGTGAGTGGTGGTCAAACCACGGTCAAATATGGCTTCATCAGTCAATCAAATCCACAACAGTTAGTTTAAGCCAGCCAAACAGCCAGCCAGCCATGTAGGGAGTTGTAGACATCCTGACTGACTGGTTGGGGTCCTCGGGAAGGTAAACGCCAATGAAGGCTGGAGACAACCCATGGTGATTTGGCTCAAAGTGATCGTTCTCAATGGCTGGCTGACGCAGATGCATCCACTCCTTGTC
This sequence comes from Trichobilharzia regenti, assembly GCA_944472135.2. Classification (NCBI taxonomy): domain Eukaryota; kingdom Metazoa; phylum Platyhelminthes; class Trematoda; order Strigeidida; family Schistosomatidae; genus Trichobilharzia; species Trichobilharzia regenti. The sequence continues at coordinate 97,821,903 of OX235265.1, forward strand.
ACTTATGATTTCCAATGAAACTATATTGTTCTTCGTTATTACTATTCCTTTGTGTCACACCTCTGTTTACTGTCTCTATTGTGCATTTCTTCTACTTTCTTCTCTTGATTTGTGTGCTAGATGTGGGTAGTGTGGTGACTTGAACTAGTGCACATCGGTGCAAGGTTCTATGTCCAAAACAGAGAGACTGACTGACAAACTGTGTTGTGTTAACGATAGGCGTTTGTTCAAGTGGGTGAAGGTGATTCTGACTCCAGACTGTCTATGGTGGGAAGCGTCGTTGTGTGTGTGTGTGTGTTTGTGTGTGCGATTCTTGTGAACAGGAGAGCTTTTGATCCCACTTCCTTGAGAATTTTCTTCTCTATTCTAAGGTACCTTTTACACAGTTGGACTTTGGTTAACTAATTTTTGTCGAACGCTACTTTTATTTGTTTTGCATTTAGAAACCTACATGGCCGGCATTATAGCTGGCTGCCTTCCGGCAGTATTGAGGTTAATTTAATATAACTGAACTAGATCCAAGATAGTTGTAAAGACTTGACTAGTTTCTTTTGAACAAATAGCTCCGGCTTTTCGATGCATATGACATGAGTTTTGCAGTACAAAGAAGTCGGGAGCACACACTGACTGCCTTTGGTAGATTTTTGTTTACTTTGTAAATGACTCTGAATGGGATGAGTCGTCAGTTGAGATGCTGTGACAGGTATGCTGACTAGGTGTTTTAGTTATGGCGCTTCTGACTGAACCAGTGCCTCCTCTTTGCAGCCATACTGGATGACGTTCTCTAACACGTTTTGATACAACATGTTAGATATCTTTTCCCTCTAATATCCAATCAGCTTGACACACCTTTACTTTTAAAATAGATGCAGCCCATCTTTAAATGTATAAATATCCATGGGATTATTATGTAATCTTTTAGAAGGCTTATCCTTCTTCTTCTAGATGAACTTCTGCTGGAGGATCAACACATAGCTAATGCATTCTATCGTATTTATTTCTCTTTCAGATCTTTTCGCATATATATTACATTCTATCCAATCAACATACTGACCTCTTTCGACAGAGTTTGGAACCTTGAACCTCAAGATTATAATAGTAAGTCATTAGATTTGACTTGATTTTTTTTTGCTTGGAAAACTCCCCCAGAGTTTTATTTTTAAAGCATTTCTGTCAAAATTTTTATTTTGTTAGATAATTTTTTTTTGCAGTGTGATGTACAGTGCTTGATGATTGTTCATCCTCAGTAACTTTTGTCTTCTGCAGTACACTGTTGTACGCAATTTAGAGGGTCGACTCACTAACGGTGGGGGAGGGGGTGGGCGGGTGAATCGATGACTTGGTGTTAATGTTGACTAGGCAGTCAATCTAAACGCAAGAAACTGACCTCTGACGTCCAGAGAAAGTTCCAAAGCAGGAAGAAAACGATTATTCTCAAGTATTTTAGCGTTTCTGTCAAACAACAATAATAATATTAAACTTAAATTAACCTCAATACTGCCGGAAGGCAGCCAGCTATAATACAGGCAATGTAGGTTTCTAAATGCAAAACAAATAAAAGTAGCGTTCGACAAAAATTAATTAACCAAAGTCCAACTGTGTAAAAGGTACATTAGAATCGAGAAGAAAATTCTCAAGGAAGTGGGATCAAAAGCTCTCCTGTTCACAAGAATCGCACTCACAAACACACACACACACAACGACGCTTCCTACCATAGACAGTCTGGAGTCAGAATCACCTTCACCCACTTGAACAAACGCCTATCGTTAACACAACACAGTTTCTCAGTCAGTCTCTCTGTTTTGGACATAGAACCTTGCACCGATGTGCACTAGTTCAAGTCACCACACTACCCACATCTAGCACACAAATCAAGAGAAGAAAGTAGAAGAAATGCACAATAGAGACAGTAAACAGAGGTGTGATGAGACAAAGGAATAGTAATAACGAAGAACAATATAGTTTCATTGGAAATCATAAGTGACAAGGAGTGGATGCATCTGCGTCAGCCAGCCATTGAGAACGATCACTTTGAGCCAAATCACCATGGGTTGTCTCCAGCCTTCATTGGCGTTTACCTTCCCGAGGACCCCAACCAGTCAGTCAGGATGTCTACAACTCCCTACATGGCTGGCTGGCTGTTTGGCTGCCTTAAACTAACTGTTGTGTATTTGATTGGCTGATGAAGCCATATTTGACCGTGGTTTGACCACCACTGGCTAGCTCTTTTCCAGCCTGACTCTATGTCAGCTAACATTTCCTGTTGTCGAGGAAGGCTATGACTAGTCTGGAAATACGTTACACATGTCTTAACCATCTCAGTCAATGTCACTTCACAGCCTCGTCGATTGATTTCCTCTCCCATCCACCTGGCACTCGACGGGTGGCTGACCTCAATATTGCTCACCTTATTACACCTACCACTTGACACGGGAGATAGAACGCAGGCACGTATGATCGAAGACAGCTAGCCTGGCTTTTCATGTTTTCCACTCTCGATGGCCAGGTCTCACAGCCAGTCATAAAGGAGGATGGAGCGCAAAATGTCAGTGTTAGACACAACCACAAAGAGAAGGAATGTATGTAAAGTTTAAACAAGGACAATGGGGATTAATAAAGGTGAAAAATCAACATTTGGTATGCAAATGTTAAATTAATGATACACAGTCTAGGAGAAAAACGTACAATCATTACAAAGTTAGGTAAAACGTATAATTAAGTACAAATATTATAAATGGATCATCCAAATGGATAATTTCCAAAACATTTGCCACTTGCACCATGACTGCAATCCTAAGGACGGGAAAAAGAACACTGATTGTTAGTCTAGTGACAAGTCATCAATGAATTCATTACATACTCCTACAAACTGGTCGATTACGGACTCGACTGGCTCAGTACAGGAGTTTTTAGCTGTAGGACTGGGTGATACCCGATTCTAATCTTGCAGGGGATATCAATTCCTTGAAAGTCACAGATGTGCCTTGCTAATGAGTACCATCAACATGATGAGACCTAAGTGTACGGCTCCCTTTCTATTGCCTCGAAACATCTAATATCATATGTGTGACAAACCCCCCCCCACACACACGCAGAGAGAGATTGGTTCACTAGTTAAGTCTTCTACTCTGCTAGTTGTGTTGAATGCATAACACAGTAGCATTTTTGTAGAGGAAGTGTTATTTGGGAAATTTGGTGTACATTTGCGTTGAAATCCCGATATCTTACACTGAGATCTCTCTCCATTTGCACATCGTGCTTCTGCTGTCCTTCTTTCAACTTTTTATCATGTTATTATCAAAAGGATCTTTCATTTCTCCACTTCATCAAATAATCTGTTGCCCAACTATTCAATATTTTCACAGAGAATGTATATTACTCACAAAATTTATCCGTAACACATGCCATGCTCTTCTGTTTTTCTCCTCTGCTGATGGTGTATATATATATATATCTTCCCAGTGGAACATAGGGCTTCAAACTAGAGGCTTAAGTTTGCGTAGCAGTGACTTTTATATTTTGCGGGATGGAGTTGCCGGGGATCGAGCCCCGCACCACCTGAATGGCTGGTGAACATCCTACCACTGTGCCACCTACGCACTTCAGCGTACTAAGTTGCAAAATATATTCCCCTTCATACAGGATTTGAAGTATATCATGTGATTTATTGTTGTGGATGATAAGAGAGCCAATTAAGTACAATTTTTTCCTACCTTTCTCTTCAAGAATTACACAGCGTTAAGTTGGAAGCTAATTAAATAGACCCAAGAGTTCATGTAGTGGTCATCTGATGATGCAATTGCATGATTTAAATGATAAGAAATGCAAGAGAGTTTAAGCACATTGGATGGATGAAAATTCAGGTAGCCCGGTGATTTAAGCAGGCCACCGTTGATAAACAGAACCACTTCTACAAGATCAAAACAAGTGATTCAGGGAAAAGACTCTTTTCAACGAATTTATCATCAAGCTGTACAATCATATATATATATATATATATATGGATCTTTTAAGAAGTTATATCCAGTGAGGGAAGTGAATCAAAGGTGTGAATGCATGAAATAATAATAGTATGAAATGCAATTAAAACCAAAATGTTTGTGATTATAATCATAGTTAAATGTCAAGTGGTAAAGCAAATTAATATCATATATATAATAATTCATAAGGATGGATAGGACTTGGAAAAGGGTGTGCAATTATAGGATTAGTAGACAAATCGAATAAAACAAAAAAGGTTATGTAATATTGTGTGAAATTTGGTAGTATAGACTTTAACGTTGGAAAAAAGAATTGATTTAGAATGACAAGTGGAACAAGGGAAATAATACCGTGGACAGTTCAGAGTGAGAATAGTTATAGTAACAATTGACGACATAAGGAACAGTATACAAATTGATTACACAAAATGAAAAAGAAAAGTTGGTAGAGCTAAAATATGATTGGGGATTACCATACTTTAGCATAGAGGGATTAAGACCAGGAAAGTTGAGGGGGTTGAACGAACTTTTTCTGTACACAGAGATCTGGCTTTTCTGTTTCGATAGCCAAAGATGGCTTCAGCAATACAGATGAGTCGGGTACGTAGTGATTTCGGTAAATTACTCTTTGCCTTGTAGATGACTTTAAAGGCGGAGGCTATAGAGATAGGGTGATCATTATCGACCAGATGTTCAATGATCACGCTTCTTATTGCTCCACTTCCATCTCTTCTTAACTATGCAGGATAGTGTTCTTGTACCCTCTTGGACAAAACTCGATTCGAATGACCGATATACCTAGCTCCACACGAGCAGGTGAATTGATAAACACACATAGAGTTGGTCAACAGTGGGATCTTGTCTTTCGGGTTATCGAACAGTAATGGTCGACTAGTAAAGGCTATTCTCAGAGATGCAGTAGGGAATGTTCCTTTCAGGGACTGTGATATCCTTCGTTTCATGATATCGGAAGCTAAGTCACCTTTGAATTCCAAGCTCATGTAAAGTATTTTCTCGGGTGCGGATAATAAGTCACATTTTATAGGATTTGAATGTATATTCTTGTCTACAAAACGTGTTGGGAATCGATTTTCTATTAGGATTTTCCTCAAAAGATTTAACTGATCTTCCATAGTATCAGGGCTACAAATGCGCAAAATGCGAGTGGTGAGCGACTGGACCAAGTTTCGTTTTCGACCAATGGGTACTCAGCTGTAGAAATGAATGATAAACGCACACAGAGCCGGTAAATTATGGGGTCTAGTCCTTCAGATTATTGAACAGTGGAATGGAAAAGGCTATTGTCGACAATGCAGCAGGGACTTTTCTTTCAGCGACTATGACATCCTTCTTTTAATGATACTAGGGAGAGTCTACCTGTCTTCATTTTCTATATGTTACAATGGGAATTTTCTATGAATTAAAAAATATTCTATAGTTTGGTTTGGAAGGGTTAGTTTTGTTTTTAAGAGTTGATCACGGCTTGATATCAACTAACCCTTGCAAACCAAACTACAGAAAATTAAATGTGATGCTCGCTAGTGACTTGCTACAGGACGGAGTTTCCTGGAGTCAGTTCTGGTGAGAAGTCGTGACCAGTAAGGTCCAATTAGATATCATGTGTGTGGATGGATGTATCACCTACGACAGTGGTTGGGGTCACGCTAATTCACGAATCGATAGAAGTTAGAATTCATGAGCTGGCCATTGAATCGGGTCCCAGTGGCTGAATGGTATATGAGCTAGCTTGCCTTGTAACCAACAGGAAGGTTCTGGGTTCAAACCTTGGTGGTGAGTGAGTACTTGCGATGATTTCCAAACTAGGCTGACGAGATAGGTGTCCAGTACTCCCTATGGCTGGTTTTCAATGGTTCTCTAACTGATATCAAGTTGTGATCAACTCGTAAAAATTACAAAAATTAGCAAAGACTCACCTCTCACGCTGTTTGCATCTTCCCCGCCACTACGGGATCTCAGTGTCATTCATCATCATCACATCACATCTCTACGGTCTTCACAGACATGAAACCTGAATGCTGCCAAAGGCCTTTGAATGAAAAGTTTTCTTTCCCTTGTTTGGTTGATTTTAAGCGCGCGCACACACACACACACACGCTCAGACAGACAATCAAAAATACGGTATGTACAGATTTGTCTTCACCGCTTAATTAATCCTTTCTACCCCTGAAACATCCCTTTTTCGTCTTACAGTAATAGCGGGTGTTTCCTTTTTTTAAACGACATGTTCTTTTTTGTAATTATTTCTCTGCCTCTGTTTTTCTCCTCCTTAATCACTTTTTTTTCTTTTGCCTATTTATTTTTTATTGTTGAAGTAATTTATTCAAAATGTAAGAGAAAACAAAAAAGCAAAATTACCATCCTTAATCAGCTAGTTTTTAGTTTTTTTAAAAAAAAAACCCATGGTTTCTCCTGTTTTGCGTCGTTTCCGTTCTGTTTCACCTGTAATTCAAGTAATAGTAGCTGGTGTTTTCACTCTACTGAAATCCGATTTAAGTAGTATCAATTGTGGCATTACACTTTGCGCCTGTCTTCACTTATTTCCCTTGTACTCAAAATTGACCGTTAAAGAAATCTTTTGCCCTTCTTTACGACTAAAAGACATGACATTGAAAGTTGAAGATATGAAAAGGTTAGCTGTCTTTGACCACAGAAGTTCCCGTCCTATCTCCTATGTTAAGTGGGATAATATGGTGCACCACAGAGTGTCAGGTAGAGAGGCGAAGTCAATTGATGTGGTTGGGACGTGTGTTACGCATGCCAAGTCACTACCTTTAATCGGTGAGCAATTTTCTCTGTTGTAAGATAAGGTTTGAGAAGAGTTGGAAGCGGTGAAGTCGAAATCTCACATTAATATATCATGTGTATTAGACAGTTGGTTCGATATATAGACTGCCTAGTTGTGAAGTCCTGAGGATTCTAGCAGCTGGTGGCTGGACGGTACTGGTGATATACCTGGAAACCGTTCTCAGAGGAACAGATGCATTCGTTCTTTGTAACCCCCCATATCTATGAAATCCTCATGTTTTCCCATGTTACTATTCTTTTTGGTAAACACTTCTGCTCATGGTATACGAGCTTGCCTTGTAACCAACAGGAAGCTCCTGGGTTCCAACCTTCGCAGTGGGTGCGTACTGCCGATTATTCCCAAACTAGGATGAAACAGCAGCTGTCCAGTACTTTATGGCTGGTTTTCAATGGTTCTCTAACTGATACAAATCCGTGATCAACTCTTAAAAACATCATTATTCTTTTGACTTCTTTTATCAACCTGTATATATGTTTGTGATAAATCGAGTGTGGCGACTTGAAGTGCTGCACTTTTGTGCTAAAGTCTATGTTGGAACAGATTCATTCAGTCACTCAGTCAGGTATCTTCTGTCCTTCATTGAATCGACCTCTTTGTGCATTCAGCCACCTACCCCCACCGGCTTGTAATAGATTTCTTCGCAGTCCATTATATTTTGTTGTTTATTTCCATATAAGAATAGAACTTGAGCACTGTGGTGGTAGAGTATAACTGCATTATGTGGATAAGATTTTATTCTGATAAATCATACCGTGTGTTATACAGTAAGCAATATTTAGTGATGCAACCACGTTTCGAGCACAAATCATCAGTACTCATAATCATATCAGATCACTCACTCACACAACTTTCTGGCTTCATTTATATACATAGCGCTAATTAGTACAACAAAAAACCTAAACGATGAAATGAAACAGAGAAGAAGAGACGTTGGTGTTAAATGACTAACTATGCGATGAAATTCATTAGGAAGATCAATAAAGGCCAAAAATAGAATAAAAATAATTGTGAAACTAATAATGATAACATGAACGAGAAAGAATATAAGGCATCTACAGTAGTTTTACAATGTTAAGAGAGAGGAGATATCTGATACCCTCTCTGCGTAGGATTCTCAATAAAGCAGGAATAAGGGTGGTGGCATTCAAACCTACAAACTCACTCAGACAGAGACAAGCTCTGTGGGCTAATAGACCCTGTCTGTTGATCCAATTAAACAAAATAATATAAATCACAAAATGCCTTGCAGTGGCTGTGAGAGAGGTCAACCATATAGGTGAAACTAGCAGATCATGGGTAGTGAGATTATCAGAACATAAGAATTTAGCTAAGGTTAGAATGATTGATCCCACCCACGAAGATAAGTAATTTAGAGAAATTTCTACAACTGCACTGAAGGCATTAACACACAACCACACAATAGGTTGGGTGGGACAGAGTCGAAATCCTAAAAAGTAATACAGTTAGATGGAGATATAGAGAGTGATTACTGAATCCTACCTGGTTCATCGAATCTCTACACCCAACACAACACAAGCAACAGAAATGACCCAATGCAAATACCAGAGATATGTATGAAAGATATTATTACCCCCAATCAGTCGAATCAGAGGAGAATAATAAATAATCTTAAAATTCTATTTCAATTCACACACATTATAACTTTCTAATATTTTGAAAAGTTACTTATTTTTACGATGAAAACATGTTATTTCCCATCTGATTGTATTTGATTGATATTGATTTCTATTCGAATGTCGAATGATCAGTTTCGCTCATGTATACAAATGAAGTTCTGTGAGTGAGTGACTTCATATGATTATGGGTGGTACTCATAATTTGTGCTCCAAAGGTCGTCATCAGTTAATATTACCGTATATTATTATTATTGTTCCCTTGGGTTTCTAGTGGAACATACGGCTTCAACTGCACCTCTCCACTTGCTTCTGTCTTCCCTCTGTTGTACTTTTCACCTGCATCCATATTAGTCCATAATCTTTCAACTCCTCTTCACACCATCTCCTCCATCTCACCCTCGCACTGACGACCGACTCGCCGCTTCCCTTTCGGATTGGTTCCACTCGACCAATGGCCTGACGTCCGCGTGACATCACACAGCGGCCCTCCTCAGCAACTGTCCAATCCATCCTTCTCCACTTTCTCCTGCACATTTGTTGGTTGGCGATTGGTTTGTTCTTGTTTTGCTTGTTCCCATAGTTTCTTGTTGGTGATTCTTTCCGGCCCGACCATCTGATTTTCAGTATAGATCCAGCAAAGACAGTTGTTGATAAAGGTAACGTCTACAACAGGCTGTTGGCGGAAATATTCTTTGTGACCCGCCCGCCAAGTTTCTCTTCCGTATACAAGAACTGACTGACTTGACCACGTTTGTATTGAAAATCCGATCGAATTTTGTTGTTGATGCTGGCTGAGTGACGAAGATTGGTTTTCCAGATTGGTTTGTTTCAGGTTGATGATCAATGTATTTCTCGCTCGCCTTCCAGATTCTCGATTCTCCATTTGACATTCTCATCCGTTCCTCCTGTAGTTGAAACAATGCTCGATGCTACATAAGTGAGTAAATGAAGTAACCTCTTTCAAATCCCTCTCATTAATGGTGATTGGCGCTGGATGTTGCTGTTGTTGTTGTTCTTGTTGCTGGTTGGTTATTTTTGCAACCTCCGTCCTGTCTATCTTCACCTGGAGTCCTGTCTTCGCCGGCTGCTTCTTCGTGCAGTTTGTCGGTCGGTTTTCGCTTGTAAGTCTTCAATTTTATGTGACATCAGACATCATCAATCATCCACGCGTGAAATCCAGGTCTTCTAGGTTCTTCACGTTGGTCCAGGATATCTCTCCCTGTCTTCTCATTTCCCACTCCTTGTCTGACGCATAATCCAGTCAGTTCACCACAATTAGGAATATCATTGGTGATCGATAATAAGCACCCATATCTGACTCCTGTGTTTACTGCAAACGCCTCGCTGAGTTTTCCGTTGTGGATCACTTGACATGTTCCATTGTCTTGCAGCAGCTGTTGAATAAGCTTGATGAATATTTGGGACACTGTACGTCGTAGTACTCGAGTATTTTCCAAACTACTTTGCGGTCAACGCTGTCTAGCGAAGGTCTTCTCAAAGTCTATAAAGTTGAGTTAGAGTTTTGATTGTCATCCCATTCTTTGTCCTGGGATGATGATGCGTAGAGTTGTAATTTGGTCAGAACAAAATCAAATCTTATCCACATAATGAAGTTTATTTCCATACCTTTTTAGGGATGGATTTTTCTATTGAGTAAATCTTGTATTTCCATTATTTCCCATTCTCTCTCCCCCTCTCTCGGTGTTGTTTTTTCTTCATCTACTGATTTACCATCTGGTTTAGCAAGTCAATATTTCCCATCACACATTTCTGAGAGCTGTCAATACCCATCGATACTTTGCGATCGAAACAGTTTGATAAATGAATGAATGAATGGCTGAGTGAGTTGAGTTGAGTTGAGTGAGTGTGGGTGTGTGTATGTTGTGTCTGTAGGACAAAAAGACAGTGGACAAGAAACAATACCGAGAATTAAAGGATGAAATAATACGAAATTGAGATGAGTAAACAAATATATCTATATGTATGTATATCCGGAAATCCTTTGACCCACCAATAAATGTATAAGAGAAACCTTCTCTGATTAAAATCCTTATTTTGATTGTAAAGTTGATTGATAATGATTCGCGTACATATATGCATGTATGTGTGTATGTGTGTAAGTGTGTGAAGAGCATTCAAGTGGAATAGTGTTGATGATCACGATTAAGAAATAGGAAGGAATACAAAAAAAATGCCACAGCTGACTATCATACTCATTGTATATTGTTTGATGTTGGAGACAAAATTTACGCAGAAAACGGGATAACAGTTGAATGCATATTGAGTAAACGACATATAAACGCTAATGACGATGGTATATAATAACAATCATTATTATTATTACTATTACTATTATTATTTGTTTACGACAATGCTGCATGCCAAGTAATCCACAATGGGAAACTTATGGAAGCCTTCAAGGAAGTGAGGACGGGAGTGAGGCAAGATGGCTGCCTACTATCGCCAATGATTTTCCTGATTGCAGTAGATTGGATAATGCGACAGACAGAGAGCGGGCCGGGAAGTGAGGAAACAGCCACACAATGACAAACTTGGGGGATCTGGAATTCACCAATGATATATGTCTGATTTCACATAAACTGGAAGATATGCAAGTGAAAAGCAACAAACTGGCAGAAGAAGCATCAAAGATAGGACCTCACTTCAGGTGAACATAGATAAAACAGACGTGATGACGATTCCTGGTCAACAGCGACAGCAACAACAACAGACAACAAGCAGCCAGCATAAATGGGAGGAACCTGAAAGAAACAACCTCCTTTACCTACCCACCTACCTGGGAAGCATCGTTTCAACTACAGGTGAACGGAACTGTCTAGGGTATCAAAGCAAGGATCGATTGGGAAAGCAAGGACAGCAAGCTTTCATTACTCCCAAGTCTGTGTGGAGGTCAACAGCACTACTCAGCATGAAAATGAAATTAAGACCCGGATTTTCAACTCCAATGTGAAGTCAGTGCCACTCACCATACGGATCAGAGACTTGGCGCATCATAGAGAGCATTTCAAACAAACTACACACCTTCACCAACAACTATCTTCGCTCAATACTCAAGATCAAATGGCCGGCCGGAAAAGACCAAAAACAGGGATCTCCGGCAATGAGCGAACCAACCCATCAGGAACCAACCAGGAACCGATTGTGTAACAAATAGGCAGGAAGAAATGGAGGTGGATTGGTCATACTCTGAGAAAACAAACCATCAAGTGACATCACTAGAGAAGCCATCGCTCGAGTTGAACCCGAGAGAATGGGAAGCGGCGAGTTGGTCGTCAGTGTGAGGGTGACTTGGAGGAGGTCATATGAACAGGAGGTGAAAGCATCTGGGCAGACGTGTGGAGCCAGTTGAAAACTCTAGCAGAGAACCGAAAGCGCAATGGAGACTTGGGCGGCTGAATCTCTATGTTCCTCTGGGAATTAAAGAAAATAATGTAATAATCTGGTTTACCAGTAGAGTTCCTTATTGTCTGTATTTTATCGCCGTCTGTTTGATCTTTTGGTATCGAGATAGCGAAGGTATTTGTCGTTGAGTAATCAGTAGCCTTAGGCTATACGCTGCTGACTGATTGAGTTGAGCAGTAATGATCGAAACATTGGTTTTGTTAGTTCAAGGCTAAGCTCATCAGTGGTGCTCCCTGTTTGATTCTGCCCTCTGAGGACTCGTTAAGGACTCGGCAATGAAAAAGTAGATAGAAACACAATTTTCTGGAGGGTTCTTTTGACTTTGTAGATAACTTGGAAGGAGTTCTCTTTGCAAAATGAATGACCAGTGTTGAATACACTGGTCCAGTTATGACACTCCCTGGCGATCTATTATCACCTTCCTGTGTCCAGGCGGAATAATTTCGTTTGACTGTTGTAGATCTAACATGCATTGAACGATCCACATATCTTACTCCATAGTTACAAGTGAATTGTTTGATACACATAGGAGTGACCAAATTATTAATATTATTATTTCCTTTAGTTCCTAGAGGAACAAGAATCATAATCAATGACGAATGTGCTGCAATTTCCTTCTTTCTTCCCTTCCCGATGATAATTAACGAATACTGCTTGAACTTGTTAAGTAGTATGACTGTTTTCCTTCCAGATGAAGTTCTTTATCCGTTCTCTACTTATATTTTTTACTTTTGATCTATGTCGTTTTATTATTATTGTGTAGCGCATCTTTCTTGGTGCCATGTTGTAACACGACAAGGCAAGACACATCAGAAAACATATATTTTCATTTGATCTAGCCGCTTATATATATATATATTAAACGACTTGAAATAAAAAATGTTTAAATACATATTTAGCATTCTCTTGCTAATACAGTGTTGAACTCTGGGAATATGTGAAAATAATATTCTCTTGGACCACATTGTCTGTATCGCACCACTACACTCATCATCCCATCAAATGCTTTCGATTAAAGTTGGTCCCATTTTCTTGGTGCTGGCATCTTTGTTTGCTTGCTCGCTTTGCTGTATCCAGTTCCTTGAGCTCACTGACGTCCAACTGGCTCTCTTTGTTTGTATTTTTGATGGTATATGCGCGACCCCGTCTCACAGCAGTTTGCGTAACCCTGGTGCGTATTCTCCAGTGTTTCGCCTCACACTACCATATGTGACCTTCGCCTGGTCTCGCAGCAGCATTCCAAGTAAAAGCCTCTTCGCTGATAGATCTTGAATCCCATTCAACTCGGCAACAGCCTCGAAGTCCTGCAAGAAGATCCATATATCTCCTTCTTGAAAAACTGCAGGACACAGGCTTTTCATTTGTCGGCAGGCTGTGACACCAAGTATAATAACAGAAGACAAAACATGGCAGCAAATGTATATTTTCAATTGATCAAACCGCTACACATATATATATATATATGAGTAGATCAGAAGTCATTCAAAAATTTTATGCGAATTCATCTTGCCACCTAAAAAACTTTATTTAGAAGATTAAAACAAAAAGAATTACGAAGAAAAGTAGATAGTTGCCTTATGTATGCTAGATGAAAATTTAGGTAGCGCAATAGTTTAAACTGGCCACCTCCGCGTTAAATGTTGTCAATGTGATTTCATGGTGTTAAAAATATTTTTATTGTTTTTCTGTTGTTGTTGTTGCTGTAAAACAAAACTAACTCTGCAAACTAACGCTTATTTAGTTTACTTAAAGTATCATATTACTTTGGAAAAAGGAGTGCTCAACTAAACTCATCGACTAACGTAGACTGATTGGTTAACCTCGCCATCGTCGTCGACGTCACGAATTCGCTTTTTGTGTGTATTTCTGTTTAGTAAAATGCTATATGTATGAAAATTGATATTTCAACAATTTCAAATTGTTGTCTACAATCTGTTTTCTCTTCGATGACCATTACTGAGAGTGTTTGCTTTTTTTTTCAAAACTCGAGTCTGTAACTAACCAACAGTCCTGCCACTGGCCACCGCTCAGTCTTCCAGAAGGTTTAGATCTTCCTGCAACCTATCTGAGTTCCCCGAACACTTTATCGCCCCCCATATCTTTACGTCGTCAGCGTATAGAAGAGTAGGGCAGCTTAGACGGTATGGTAGATCATTGATAAAAATCAAAAAACATCAGTGGTCCTAGGATTGAACCCTGCGACACACTCCTGATGACGACCTGTGGTGCCAAGATGATCTGACTCGATTGATCTTAGTGCGAAATTGCCTTTCAGCTAGGTAGTCCTTTAGCCATGACAGAAGCGGCTCACCTATACCTGCCTGGCTTATTTTGTGTAGGTTAAGGTCATGGTGAACAGTGTCAAATGCCTTCTCAAAGTCTAAGAAGACCACATGGACTGGAACATTCATATCCCAGCATGATGTCCAATCGTCCCAAACTGATAGTAGGTTTGTTACACAGGATCTGCTTTTCTTGAAGCCGTGTTGAGCTTCATGGAGTATATTAGACCTATCGAGGTATTCCCTGATGTGATCGTCAATAATACTTTCCAGTACTTTTGATACCACTGGGAGTAGAGCTACTGATCTATAATTAGTGGCTGTTTTACACTCCTTTGGCAGTTTCCATGAATCCATTGAGGGCCTATAGAGAGCTTCGGCGCACTGTTTTAGAACAGATGGCCTGATGTCGTCACAACCTGGGGACTTCCCAGGTGTGAGTCGCTGTAGCTTCCCTAGCACTATTGCCCCGTTTATCTTTGATAATACTTTGATGAAGCTATCAGCATTAAATAGTGAAACGTCAGTAAAAACAATATCATTTTGTTTTTCATTCATCGGGAAATGCAAGAAAACCTTTATTATAATGAATATCATATACCCAACGCCAAAATTTTTTGAAACTGTTAACCTACTCTATGCTAAAAAATATATATTGAAACATTGAATTAGTCACTTTTATATGTTATTTTTATAGATGTATGAGCAGTTTCAACTTAGATCTCATCATGATTAATCCAGGTGTTTCGTTGTAGACTTTAACGCTTCGTTAGTACTCATACAAATCCCGCCTAGGGAGTTGAATTTAGGAGCTTCTTTCTACTCTTCTTCTTACTCTTGAAAAATAATATGACTTCGGTTGAGAATAAAGTCCTGTAATTAATTTCGCTTTCTGAAGAGATCTAACTTGAGAGTTAGCGTCTTAAGCATTACTGTACCAACTGGTTTCGTGGGTTTGCGGATAGATATCGTTTGCTTTTCCCTGTGAACTTGTCTTGGGGGTAAAAACATTCTCGCCACAGTAGTATCTTGATCTAAAGGTTTGTGTGTGGGTGTATGTGTTTGTGAGTAAGTGAAACTCATTACACGTACTCCTTTATTTATTGTATCTTCCTAACATAAACGGTCTACTTCAAAAGGCATCACTCTTCGGAATATATTTGGAAAGTGATGGACTCAACTATCACACAGAAAAATTTAACTCATTAAATGTCTTCTCTTCTCACTTCTTTGGTCTCTGAATGGAACGTAGAGCTTCCGGCTTCAGCCTTAAACGCTTAGTAGCCATGTTTTATGCAGGGTGGTGTTACTAGTCTCACACTCAACCTTTCTACCCCACCAAGCTTACTCCTATAATTTGAACAAGAGTTAGAGTACATCTATCGAGTAGCAATCAAGCCCTATTCACGTTTTATATGACTGGCTATCATTTTACTATTAAACCTCCTATGATACACCTAACGATCACCTAGCGGAATATGTGAATCAGTTATTAAATGACATTCAGCGTCGAGATGTCGAAATCAATGAATCGGTTGTACAGGTTAGTCACGAATTTTTTTGTGACACGAAAGTAATGTTTAGTTCTAGCATTAGATGTTATAAGACAGCCAGAAGGAAGCTGTGAATTTCGGATTCACGGTTTATGGCACTCATTAAGGTGATTGTGCATCTTCTGCGACACTGACAACAGCATCATTCATATTAAAATCAACATATCAATAGGATGCTCATTGGCGACTGGTCCTATTCAGGTAGGTAGTTACCTGGGATTCTAGTGAGAAGTCGTGACCAGCAGGGTGAAGAAGGTCGAGTGTGCGGACAAATACTCGCCAAAGACATTGGCTAGAGCTTGCGCTATGTCGTGAATTGGCAGAAGTTACAATTCATGGGCTAGCCATTGGATCGGGTCCCTGTGGTTTAATGGTCTACGAGCTAGCTCGCCTTGTAACCAGAAGGTCCTGGGTTCGAACCCCAGTGGCGTGGGCGCGTACTGATGAAGAGTCCCAAACTAGGCCGAGACAAGTAGCTGTTCAGTACTCCTTGCAGGTTTTCCAATGGTTCTCTAACTAATGTCAACTTCACGACAAAATCCTGTAACTACTTAACCAAATCCCTACAAACCAACACTTGAAAAAATTCATTCATTTATGGAACAGTCTCACTGGGAATCAATCGACTCGGTAACATTCAGATCGCTGATATGCCTAACAAAATTGACTTTATTAGAATGAGACAATTCACGTAAGCAGAACAAGAAGGAGGAAAGAAACAGAAAAGCCGAGAAAGAAAAGAACTCTGAGGGAAACTGGTTACGGTAAATCAAGTAGTCGAAGACTTTCCTTTTGCATACAGTGTAGTACAATGCTTCGCTTCATTCTAGAGTATCCTGTTTAGTTTAAAAACAAACTTGTTTAACATCTTTGTGCAACATGAATTATTTTAAATATATATATACCAATTATTAATAAATAAATAAAGATTCTCTAAGTTCTAGTAAAAGCAGGAAGTTGGTAATTCTCTGGTTTTATCAACTACTCACTCACTCATCTGCTCAGTCAATTAACTGCATACATCAACATATAGATACACCACTCTCTCTCACACACACATACACGGGCACTCGAACGTCCTTATTCACTAGTCAGGTAGTTCCAACTAGTTGAAAGACGATAATATCTATATGTACTACTGAAATAATCACAGCGACAACACATCACTATCTGATTGACAGATTTCAATGTAAATTTTAGTATTCTTATTACCATTCTGATAAGGGAGAGAGTGAAAAATAAGTGTACTGTGGAGAGAGAGAGAGAGGAGGAGGAGGGCTGGAGGTGGGGAGAAGCAGAGGTAAATAATCACATCCGTTCCACATTCTACTTGTTTATCGTGTGGTATTACTCTCCGAATGGAGTGAATAATGAATGATTGACGTATCGTAAATGTGCGATAAAAATGTACAATTAATGTATTTGGCTGTAATAATTGGTAATGTGTTGTTAAAAAGAACACACAATTTTATCTGTGCGACAGAATGAAACTGTACAAATTATGGTTGATTGAAGGGAAGAAGCGGCGGTAATGTGACTGTTTGTGTGTGTGCGTGCGTGCGTGTTTAGGGATACAGTAGTACACGGAAGTACTACAATTATGCATGCATCTAAACATGGTGAACTTTATTCTACTAGAAGAGATTCAGTTTACGTTTCTGTTTATCAATGACTGACTGTCTTTGTGTTCTCCAGAATTTTAAATGTAAGTAGTGTGACATTTGATGCGTATATATTCCATGCCGGTTGTTATTTATCAAATGAAAAATATACGCGCAATTTATTTTATTTCTCACAAACTAAAAGATATGCTGGTGATAGTAGAAGCATCATAGATAGGGCTTCATTCAGGTGAACATAGAGAAAACAGAGGCGATGAAGATTCCTAGCCAACAAAAACATCAACAACAACAACAACAGACAACAATCAGTATAAATGGTAGAAATATGAAAAAAGTAACCTCTTTCACCTACCCGCCTACCTATCTGGGAAGCATCGTTTCGACTAGAGATGGATGTAACTGATGGGGATATCAAAATAGCGAGGATCGATTGGGAAAGCAAGTCAAGCTTCTATTACTCTCAAGTCTGTGCGGAGGAGATCAACAGCACTCCTCAGCATGAAAAATAAGATCCGGATTTTCAATTCCAATGTGAAGTCGGTGCTACTATACGGATGGATCAGAGACTTGGCGCCGCCCCGCGTCACGCAGAGCACTTCGAACAAACTACACACCTTCATCAACAGTTGTCTTTGCTTAATGGCTGGCTAGAAAATATGACCAGCAACAGGAAGGGATCACTGGTAATGAACGAACCAACCAACCCAGCAGGAGCCAATTGTGCAACAAATCTGTAGGAAGAAATGAAGGTGGATTGGCCATACTCTGAGAAAACAAACCATCGAGTGAGTGACATCATACACCAGGCCATTGCATGAGTGTGATGCGAATGTGAGCGGTGAGTTGGTTGTCAGTGTGAGGGTAGAATGATATGGAGGAGGTCATGTGAACAGGAAATAAAAGCATGTGGGCAGACGTTGAGTCGGGCGAAAACGTCGGTGGAGAACCGAACTCAATGGAGATGTGTGGTTGAATCCCTGTGTTCCTATAGGAACTAAAGAAAATCATAATAAGAATACTATTCAGTGCAAATAGTTACTCTTTTCAGCCAAGTTTTACAATCGTAAACAATTGAATATGTATGATTTTTAAGAAATTTTTAAGAATACATATGATTTCAAGATCACCTGTTGAATTCATTCTAAACATCACTTTTTCTGAGCCTCACTATCACATATTACCACAAGACGAAGTTAAGAAATGTCTCCATCGACTGAGTATTTATCCTTAACTTCATTGGCTCCCCAACCTTTATTCCTTCTCTAAAAGGACAGAAAAAAAATTCCGGTTCAATGAGAAGAAAGAAAACTTTACCTTATTGACCGGTATGACCTTAGATTTTGATTTTGGTCCCAAAAGTTGTGCAAAATATAGAGGGACAAGATGATCCAGATTGTCAAATGTGATGTCCTATCATTGCTTCTATATAGCCTAAAGACGTAGTGTGTCAGAAAAACCATTTCCAACAGCCTGTCTGTCTGTTTCCGACACAGAACTTTGCGCCGATGTGCAGAAGTTCAAGTCACCACACTCCCCACATGTAGTACACAAAGCAACAGAAGAAAGTAGAAGAAATGTGTAATAGAGACAGATATGAGGCAAAAAGAACAGTAATTTCGAAGAACAATATAGTTTCATTGAATATTATGAGTCACAAGGAGTGGATACATCTGCGCCGTCATTGAGAACTATTTTGAACCATATCACCAATTGTTTCCAGCCTTCATTGGTTTTTACCATCCCGAGGACCCCAACCAGTCAGTCAGGAAGTCTACACATTCCTACGTGACTGGCTTAAACTAAATGTCGTGGATTTGATTGACTGGTGAAGCCATGTTTTGGTTTGACCACCACTGGCTAGCTCTTTTCCAGTCTGACCCTATGTCAGCTGATATTTCCTGTTGTCGAGGAAGGCGATGACTAGAATAGGCATACATAACACATGTCCTAACCATCTCAGTCGATGTAATTTCACAGCCTCGTCGATTGATTTCCCCTCCCCCCTATCTAGCACTTGACTGGTGCCTAATCTCAATATTGCTCACCTTATTACACCTACCACTTCACCCGGGAGATAGAACGCAGTCACCTATGATTGAACACAGCTAGCCAGACTTTTCACATCTTCCACCCTCAATGGCCAGTTCTCACAGCCGGCCATGAAGGATGACAGAGAGGACTGGTGAGCAGTACACCCGCCGTTTGGTCGATAGCCAGCTAGCCGGATATCATGTCTACTAAGCCAGAGACGGCGTAAACGTGTTTCCAGTTGATTCGACAAACAAAGCTTCTGTTATCAATCTCTCCCTTTACCCTGTGACATTAGATTTTAAAACTGTCATCTTATCGCATTCTATTGTATGTTTGTGTGTAATTACATGTATTGAGTGAGTGCTATAGCTGAACAGTTCTCCAAATTTTTGTTATCTAATTCGCCAGGCTTTTGTGCTCTGCTAGTCTCATTGACCCTGTTCTACCACTTTGACTTATGTATTTGACCTGACAATCATTGCAGGCAGGGTGTTAGATAAACTAAATTGCTTTGTTTAATAGGTTCCACAAGACTGATCCTTTAACTGACAAAACTTATTTATAATTGAGTTCGTGTGGGTTTGTATGCTATCCACTTTTATTTCTGCCTTGTTAGGAATTCTGCGTAACGGGAATTCCGAGTTTCCTTCCTTTGCATGGAAGTACTAATGATGGTTTAAATCTCTATTGTCGGGGTTGTCATTATCCTGTGCACGTTTGACATGCATGTCACCACTAATAAATATTATTACTGTCATCACTATCACTACTATTATTATTTATTTTATTTTTATATTTCCTTACATACTTTCTGACTAATTCATCAGGGTAATTATTAAGTTTCAAGGCTTCTTTTATGTGTATCACTTACTATCTTGGATTTTCCTTGGTACTACTTAGTTTTTCTGCCCTACTACTTAGACATTTCACCAATCCTATTTTCACTGGTATAAGATGGGATGATCGGAAATCCGAAGTCGGTTCGAATGTGTGGGTTTCCTGTAAACACACTAGTGTGTTTAACTTCCCATCTTTTTTCCTTTTTACCCAACAGTCTAACAGTGGAAGCTCTCCTGCTTCCTGACTTTCTAATTCATAAATGAATTGAATCGTCTCCACCTTTGAGTTAATTTGTTCGAAAAATCTATCTACATCCTGTGTTCTAAGTACAATGAATGTGCCATCTACACACCTCCACCATACTTTTGGAGTGGGGCTTAAAGTTTCAGTCACTATGTTTTCCCACCTATCCATGAATATATCTGCTACAACCGG
The DNA here is from genome assembly GCA_944472135.2 of Trichobilharzia regenti. Classification (NCBI taxonomy): domain Eukaryota; kingdom Metazoa; phylum Platyhelminthes; class Trematoda; order Strigeidida; family Schistosomatidae; genus Trichobilharzia; species Trichobilharzia regenti. Next base: position 97,842,534 of record OX235265.1, read on the forward strand.
GGACATTGGTGATCCTATGACAACTCCCTCAGTTTGTTTGTATATTTTCCCTTGGAATTTAAATACTGTGGAAGTCAGGCATAACTGCACTCCCAGAATTTTATCCTCAAGTGGCACTTTTGTCCTTATTTCGAGTTCTGGGTCAGAAATGAGTTTGTTTCCGACTGCTGCTATAGCCATATTCATTGGTATGTGTGTATATAAAGTGACAATGTCCAAAACTAACCATTTTTTTCTTCATTGTCTAATTTTAAATTATCTAATCTGTGTTTTAGTTCATAAGAATTAGTTAGTCTAGATTTTGAGCGGCTTCTCAGGGGATTTAACACCATAGCTAAATATTTAGATAATTCATATGTAGGTGAATTTCCAAAATTAACTACAAATCTAATAGGGTAACCTGACTTATAAACTTTAACAACACCATACATTCTTATTGAATTAACTGGAAACATGTGTGGTAGGAATGATTCAACATCTGTCCATCCAGATAGATATCTGGAGAATTCTACTACCCCTGTTATGAATGACAATAAACTGTGTTCGAAACCTTGTCATCCAGTAAATAATAATAATACTGTTTCTTCACTGTATGATATATCCATCTAATAAACAAGTTATTAATGGAAAACTTAACTAGATGATAATATAAACAAATGCATGGAGAAATAAAGCCTTCATCGTGCTTATTTATCGAGTTTCTCCTGGCCTATTGAGTCCACTTCACTTAGGTTCTACTTTTTCTCTATTCCATTAGACCTCATTACCCCCCCCCCCCGCCAGCCTACTGTCAACAGCCTACTTTTCTATACAATAACCTGCTTATCAACTTGTTCATATATTGATAATTCTCCTGCGAATGACCCAGATTTTAGAATCCTTCACATAAATATGTTACATGTCATTATGTATAAAATATTGTCCATCAGGAATACCTATAGAAACATTTTTATCTTCATAGCATTATACGTTTATTTATATTATATACTTGAGTACTTATCATGGGTCAATGAACACAACAGATATTGATTTTTTTTCCTTATCTGATTTACTCTGATAAACAGAGAGATAGACAATGGCGTTTGGGGTGGGGGTAGAGGTGGGTGAAGAGAGTTAATCTACATCTGATACGAATGAATGATTGATTGAATATCAACTAAGAGATTGATTATTGATTGAAAAAATGGCACTGAAAAGAATATGGACCGCAGTCGCTTGCTATCGATTTAACCAAACCACTTAAACGAATACCTACCTGAACAGTGATCAAGCCTAAATCCTACTACAAATCAGTTTGAATAACTCATGCGAAGATGAAGATCCATTCAGGAGATAAAAAAATGTATTTAGATTATGGATATTTTCAGTAGAACTTTTGAATAAATTTCAGTGTGTAATATCGTTATGATCCAAACTGTTAAAGTTTGACAAAGTTAGAATTTACGGGTCAGGTGGTTGAACGGTCAACCAGTATTCAATAACAATGATAACATATCAAACATTCAAAATAACTTATACACTACCATCCGTCAGTTATAGAGTTAAAAAAGATTCTCAGGTGCAAAATACGTACCTGAATATGAATGAGATGCTCACTAGTGACTTGCCCTATTCAGGTAGGTAGTTACCTGAGGTTCTAGTGGGAAGTCGTGATCAGTAGGTAACAAAAGGTTGAAGATGAAGCAGTAACTCATCGAAGAAGACATTGCGAAATAGTCGCGCTATGTCGTGAATTGGCAGAAGTTAGAATTCATGGGCTAGCCACTGGACAGGGTCCCAATGGCTCAATGGTTTACGAGCTCACTAGCCTTGTAACCAGAATGCCCTGGGTTCCAACCCTAGTGGGGTGGGTGCCTGCTGACGAAGAGTCCCAAACGAGTGGGACGAAACATCTGTCCAGTACTCCAAGCTGGTTTTTCAATGGTTCTTTAACTGATTTCATCTCATAATGAAATCCTCCATGCCATTTTAAAATAAAACAAAACACGTAGTTCAGCGAAGAATCTCTTTTCGGCCAATTCAGCATACAAAGAAGACAAACAATATTGCTTTTGATAGGTTATTGTTGTCTCTGAAGATTACTTTGAAGCAGGAGGCGTTTTTTAAGGTGGAATGATCAGTGTTAACCAGGTGTTCAATTATCACATTCCTTATAGCATCACTATTGCCTTCTTGCAACCATGCTGGATAGTGTTCTTGAATCCGCTTGGCTAGGATTCGCGTCGAACAACCTATGTACCTGGCTCCATAGCAGCAGGTGAACTGTTACAAACTACAAAATAACCCATATATATATACTTGCGACTGTACACCTAAAGTGGGAAATGAATTCGCCAAAAAAGAGACTCTCCGCTAAACTACATGTTTTGTTTTCATTAATGTCTGGATCAAAGTGTGAATGAAACAGCACAATACTATGCATCCTATCGATTTTCTTTCGACATTTAAACTTCATTGATTAGTCTGTAAGTGACTAGAAAGTAGGATATATCTAATATTATTACTATCATGATTATTATTAATATTAATATTATTATTATTACTAGTATTATTAGCATTAAGGTGAAACAATCTTTCATGAAAAGATAATATCCTGTGCAACAGTTTGTAAATAACTTTTTTCCGGAAAACATGTGTACTAATAAAAATTTTCCATATATTTCTACTATATTTAAGTGGATAATTTATTTCTGATTATTGCCATTATTACTATTGATAATTTAATAAGCAGATAAGAGTTTATCTAATGCAATTTAATATGAAAAGTTAATGGCGCGGATTTTAAAAAAGATTCAAAATCATCAAGGTCACACTAGAACGTTCACCATTTATGCATACACGCACACACATACATACACACATCCATACCTACACACGTATACACATACAAAGTCTAATGTAGATAGATGAAAGCGTTCTGATACAGTATCCAAGCGTATTAAAGTGTTATTGAGTAGGCAGTATTTATTCTTGTTTTGAAACATAGCTGATAGCGTCTAGTGATTTCTCAGCTAGTGTCCAACAACAGCAATTATCGATCATCATCAAGCGAGAAATGCAAAAAAAAGAAGTCGCCATTCTAACTTACCTGCTCGGGGCTACATTGTTTCAACTACTAGAGGTAGTGACAGTATCACGAGTGATGCTCTCAAAACCAGATAGGATTGGAAAAGCAAGAAAGACTTTAATAACTCTGGGATCGACGTGGAAATAAACTGCGCTTAGCCTAAGAAACAAGATCCGAATTTTAAAGATTAATGTTTCTATATTCTTCAGAGACATGATGCGTGTATCACCAAAAGGATTTCCAATAGGCTACCATAGAGTTTTATGGATAGCTATCTTTGCTGCATACTGAAGATTAGATTGTCTCTCCACTTCTCTTTTCTTTCTTTCTACATGATCTACCATCGTCGAATCACATTATCTTTCAGGATTTCATCATGAGCTGACATTAGTTAGAGAACCATTGAAAACCTGGGATTACTGGACAGCTGTTTCGTCCTAGTTTGGGACTCTTCATCAGTACGCACCCACCGGATTCGAACCCGCCTTGTAACCGGAAGGTCCTGCGTTCGAATCCCGGTGGGTGCGCACTGATGAAGAGTCCCAAACTAGGACGAAACAGCTGTCCAGTAATCCCAGGTTTTCCAATGGTTCTCTAACTAATGTCAGCTCATGATGAAATCGTGAAACCAATCAAATCCCTACAAACCAACACTTAAACACATTATCTTTGTTAAATATGCTGACGACGTGAATATATCTTTGCCTGTCAAATGTCTAAGTGACTGCTCCAAACTAAATGGCTTCTTATCGGAAATCAGCCAATGGTCTAAGGAAAATGGTCTAACCTTAAACCCCTCTAAATGTCAAACAGTCAATTTCACCTTTAGGCATAAATCTGACCTAAACAAACTGGTCAGCACTCACGAAGTGTGCAACATAGATGGCACTGAAATAGAGACCAAGTTTTAAAGCAAATATCTTGGCGTCATTCTATCTGCTCATCTTTCCTGGTTGTCTCATATCGTGATGATTTTTAAGAAAACATTACGTCTTACCCTCTACATCAAGAAGTTAAGACATTCTGGAATAACCCAACCCTTACACTTACGATTCGTTAAATCTTGCATCCCGTCTATTACTCTCTTTTGTTCCCCCTCACTTTTTCCAGGGCTACTGAAGGAAGACTATATCTTATTACGCAGGATGTTAAAGAATGTCAGCTGGGTAAGCCACGGGGTGCCACTTAACCAGCTTGTTAGTATTCTGGTTGACAGGCACTTGGACTCATGTGAAAAATGGGCAAAATCCATTTTATATAACTCATATCACCCTCTTCATTCACAACTCTCCCCTTGTATCTCTTCAGGCAAGTAGACCAGAAGCCTATATAGAAAACTGTATGCTCACACTAGCAAGTACAAAAACTCAACCATACCCTACTTAGCTCGTGTTCTGTGCGATAAAGAAAGCATTAGGCGTGATACCTGTAACTTAATAAATAGTCAGTAGAACAACTGGATCTCGTCTTTCCAATTCATATCATTTATAGGTACAACGTTTCCCTTCTTTCTTTTCCTTTTCTCTCTTTTTTCTGTTATATGCTGTTTTGTTTCTCTTCCTTAAAGCATTCTTCTTCGTTCTTTCACACTCTGTATATCTCGACCATTTTGCTATTGCTTACGCCAGTAAATATGCTAGTAGTATCTACTTCTCTAACACCTTCAAACATTGTTTAAATTTTGGCCACAGGGAGTACTGGACAGCTGTCTCGTCAGCCTAGTTTGGGAATCATCGCATTACACACGCACCGCCACGGTTCGAACCCAGGACCTTCTGGTTACAAGGCAAGCTCGTATACTATTTAGCCACTGAGACCCGATTCAATGGTTCATGAATTCTAACTTCTACCAATTCATGTTTAGCGCGACCCCAACCTATGTCACGAATTGATAGAAGTTAGAATCCATGGACTGGTCATTGAATCGAGTCCCAGTGGCTGAATGGTATACCAGCTAGCTTGCTTTGTGATCAGAAGGTCCTGGGTTCAGACCCTGGCGGTGGGTGCGTACTTCCAATGATTTCCCAAACTAGGCTGGCGCGACAGCTATCCAGTACTCCACGTGGCTGGTTTTCAATGGTTCTCTAACTGATATCAATCCGTGATTATTTCTTATTGTTCATCTAACAGCATGGTGTACATGCTGTGATACTCCTGTGTTGCATAGACGCATGCACCTGCACCCACACACACACACACTCAGAAACATCCATCCATCATACAAGATAATGAATGGTCAATTGTTTGTTTATTTCTTTTTCATGTGTGTTTTAATTCTTTGCAATGGATAATTCATTTTTTAAACTTACGGCGGATGCCTATCAAGTTTATTTAAACAAACAGATTCATTGTTCAATGTCCAATGAACTAGCTAACTGACCAAATAACTTACAACCCTACCGCTAGTTTGTTTAAATTAAAAACCATGAAATTTAGATGGTTTTTACCTTTTTTTAGATTAATAAAAACTTTAGGGGAATAAGATTTGAGAATGTCTTTGTATTCTGCTGCTTTAAAATAGGGTAATTCTTAATCTCATTGCAGACTTTGAAAACTATTATCGTCTGGAAAAACATCTTTTTGTAAGGTTGTAGAGAAAAAGACAACTTTTCCTCCAAGACTGGTCACGAACTGACTTGATTTAGAGAACCACTGAATGCTAGGGAGTACTGGATAAAAGGTTTCGTTCTTGTTCAAAACTCTTCGCCTGTATACGACTATCACTACTTTATCAGGTTCTGACCTATAACTCTCAGGTCACTATTTAACCGATGGGATAATATCCAACTACTGACCAATTAATACTAAATTCTGTCAACATACTTGGAGATGTATATACGGTTCCACCGCCAGGCAATTTTACCAGCATGCATTTATCTTTTCAACTTGGCGAAAGTGGAAGTGTATGGTCGACCATTACTTCCGACTACACACACCACAGAAGTTGATTTCTTACTCAGGTACGTGAAACATAAGGAGCATTAATGTCGGGTGACCACGGGGCCCAAGAAAATACTAACTTGAATCTGATCACACAAACATATGGCATGTTTGAAGAGGGTTTTCGAATCCCGTCCGTATTAAGATCTTACTGCTGGCGACGGACTTCACAAGGGGACTCAGAATGTACAATTTTGGGGTCCAGCTGTTCTAAGTCAGTCCCTCCCCCTCCCACCCCAGAAGGGAGAAGTAGCACATATGGTATGCTAGTTACCATCTGAGGGGAGCACCTCACTGTTGGTACATCCCTATTCACTAGGAATACAACAGTACCCATAGATGGCACTCAGCAGTCAGCGACGCTTATCTGCAATCTTGAGGGAACTCATATCTGTTCTGAAATTCGAACCTACATCACCCAGTACTGCAGTCAGAGACTTTACCACTGGACTATTCAGGCCCACGGTTGACCTCCTGTAGGAGTGTATTGGATTCTTTGATTGGCACTAAATAGTGCCAAGTGCATAGACCCTCTTTTGGTGCAGACTGAATTCTATCAGTGAAGTTTAAAACGTGGCCATCATGCCACTAGGTGACTCACCATTTACGATGCGCACTGAATTTCTGGTATTAGATGGTTGAAAGCAATCGATAGAATTGCGTCCGCACCAATAAAAGGACTACACTCTCATGACACCAGTTAATTACTACTTAGTGTTCGATCAAAGCGCCTAATACAGTCCTACGAAGATTCACTCCTGAGGCCAAATATCTGAGTGATAACGTCTCTGGCTGCAACACTGGGTAACACAGATTCGAATCTCAGAAGGGATATGAGTTCCTTAAATGGCTGCAGATACGTTTTGTGGATTGGTGATTGGCAGTCTGAACTTCCTTCTGAATGCCTTCAACCATCTAATAATAACAATTCTGAATACATCATGATCGAGAGCCCTCTAGAATGATGTCCAGTTATATCTATATCAAAAGTGTGACCCACATTCCTCTTAATTACTTGTCAAACAATTCTTAATATTAGTCAAGTTACCCTAGTATTAAGTATATGTACGTACACATGACTATGTGTGTGTGTGTGTGAGAATTTAAGTGGTTTCACCTACATTTTAACCCGAACAACACACTAGTGAAACAAAGTGGAAAACATGTGTATATATCGTTTCCTTTACCTCCTAGAGGAACATAGGAATTTAGCCAAACGTGGCCATTGCGTTCGGTTCTCTGCTAACCTTTTCACTTGGCTCCACGTCTGCCCACATTTCTTGATCTCCTGTTCACATCACCTCCCCTATTTCACCCCACCCTTGCACTGACGACCAACTCGCCGCTTCACATTCTGGCTCCACTCGACAGATGGTCTAGCGTGTGATGTCACTCACTTGATGGTGGTTTGTTTTCTCAGCGAATGGCTAATCCACCTCCATTTCTTCCTGCATATTTGTTGCACAATCGGTTCCAGCTGGGTTGGTTGATTCGTTCATTCCCAGAGATCCCTTTCTGTTGGTGGCCATATTTTCTGGCCGGCCATCTGATCTTGAGTACTGAGCAAAGCCAGTTGTTGATCGAGGTATGTAGTTTGTTCGAAGTGCTCTGCGTGACGCGGAGCGGCTTCAAGTCTCTGATCCATCCGTATGGTAGCACTGACTTCACATTGGAGTTGAAAATTCGAATCTTATTTTCATGCTGAGGAGTGCTGTTGATCTCCTCCGCACAGACTTAAGAGTAATGAAAGCTTCCCTTGCTTTCTCGATCGATCCTCGCTGTTTTAATGTCCTCACCAGTTCCATCCGCCTGCAGTCGAAATGATGCTTCCCAGGGAGACAGGTAGGTGTAAAGGAGGTTACTTTTTTCAAACTCCTCCCATTTATGCTGGAGGAGTATTGTCTGTTCTTGTTGTTGGTGTTGCTGTTGGCCATATAGTACAAAATATTTTTGGGTAAAAACCAGTGAAAGAACAATTAAATAACGAACGATAAGGTAAAAACCCGTTGAAAAAACCCCTAAGGAATGAATAAATACAATTGAATAGAATGGAATGTAAGACACACTGAAAGAGAGAGAGAGAGAAATGAAGGGAGGGAGGGTGACAGCTGGAGATAAAAACCCAGAGAAAAGTGATGATAAATGAAAGCGTAACCAACGCTTAATCAAATTTGTCGAAATTAAAGGTTACCTACCATATAAATGTGTATATATTTATCAATAATAGTATAGCATATATATATAAATCCAAGCTGAAATAAAGTACATCTTGTAGTAAACCGAAATAAAACAGGTATTGATCTAGTTTTCTTCTCTGTCTTTCTTCTTTATTCATGCTAAATTTTCCCCTCTACGGAGGGATAACAGTCACATGGTGTAGTTCGCATATGTGTGTGTGTATGCGTGCGTATTTTTGCGGAAAGTTTACCCCCGAAAGAAAATCAATATTTTGTATATTTTTTATCGTCTGTTGTGTAACAGAATCATGACTAGTACAATCTAATGTAATTTGATAACTAATGAAGAAGATATATAGCTCAGGTGTTGATGATGTTTGAAACAGTTGAATCCACCCAAATGAGGAGGCTGATGTAGCATCTATCAGCCAACTGACGTCATCTCTAGTATAGACTTGATACTCCACTGACTATTGATTAAAGGATGTATGCGCTGCACAGAAACAGTTTGCTCTCTCCGTTTTTACTGCCATCAGACAAGACCATTTGAAGTGATAGATGTGATAAATAAACTACTTGTCTTTGACCACAGATATTTGCCCTGTATCTTCCATGTTAGGTGATCTTATGTTATATTCTTCCAAATGTCAGGCAGTAGACTTTACTTTCAAGCATTGACTTGACATACACGAACTAGTTAGTTCCCATGATGCCTGTAGCATACATAGATGGCACTGAAATTGAAACTAAGTCCAGCATTAAATACCTTGGATTAGTTCTTTCCTCTGATGACCTTTCATGTTCATCACACATCTTGTCTATCTCTAAGAAAATGTTTCGTCTTACCTTCTACATTTAAAAGTTAAGACAATCAGGTATCAACCAACCTTCACTTCTGCAACTTGTAAACTCCTGTACTTTACCTATTGTACTCTATTGCTCTCTATTAATCTTTCCTGGGCTTCTCAAAAAAGACTATATCATATTACGAAGAGTATTAAATGCTGCAAGTAGGGCTTGTGGTCTGCCACTGCATGAGCTCGCTAATACTATAGTCGAGAGGCATATAAATTCCTGTACAAAATGGGCAAAGGCTATACAGTCAGACCCTCTGCACTCCCTTTATTCACACCTATCACCTTGTATCTCATCAGGTAGGATGAGAAGTCAATATAAAAAGTTATATGCTCGTACCACTAAGTATAGAAATTCTACAATACCCTATTTAGCGCGTACTTTATGTGACGAAGACTCTGTTAGACGTGAAACACATAAGTTACTATGTAATTAGCACAGTGAATCGACCCTTTCATTGTTCATCTTTTTGTAATTTTATGGTGTCACACTTTCTGTCGTTCAAATCGTTACTCTGCTATTTTATTTTTAGTTGGTATTACTATTATTACTATAATTTTATACTTTATGCATACTTTTCTCCTTAGTGCATACAGTAATTTGCTATGTAGCTGCTATAACAACGTTTTATTATTATTATTATGTAATGTTTATTTTTGTTGTTGTCATTTTGAGTAAACTAGATGCAATATTGTACTGAATGCTGAAAATTCCTTGCTGTATCATTAGTACTGTTTTGGGAATAAAGCCAAAAATTATTATTAATATAATGACAAACACTGGGGTTAGACGTGCTAATGTTAAGCAAGGGGATGAAGTGTTGAGGTTAGCTAGGAGACATTGTGAATGCCGAGCCACCATTTTATTCTGCAAAAACTGTTGTTCTTGCTTTATTCAAATTCATGAGGGAGAGTAAATGTATGAGGTTTGGGCAGTATATTTTATTTGTACTCTACTTAAGTACCGTCTACAGTTTATTGAAAGGAGATACTAAGTAAGGATGAAACTTCGTTGTCACATCTGTTCCTATTCCATGAACACACAAACACCAAACATTTCACCATTGGTGTCATTTTCTTGTAATTCAAACATGATTTCTCGCTTTTGTGGAGTTGTGGTTCATTGATTAGACCAGTGGCCAGTCGACTAGTAAATCACGGGTTTCAGTCCTATTCCGCTTACCCAAATTTGAGTAGCTAGGTGAAATTTTGATTACAGCTTGAAACCACACCGCATTTTTGATACAAGTATGGAATTTTCAGCATGTGATATCAGTCACCCAAATGTTGCAGGCCGACCATTGATATCAGGTGTGTGTCGGCATGGGATCGAACCCTGAACGATATACATGGTCGGCGAGAGTCCTAATCACTGTGCCAACGACGCACATCATTACTCTTCAAAATAATACATATGACTCATTAATTTTTGGTACATTGTTGACAACAAAAGATGTACCACACAAAGTCGCAAAGTCTGTATGAGGACTGAGATACTACCTGGATGCTCAGAGCGAAACATCTGGTTGTCTTAGGGAGCCATTCTCTGAGCCTATGACACGAATTCTAATCCACAAATTAGTGAGGCGGCGTCAGGAGTTGTGATCCCATGGGTCCATGTATATACCACCGATTCGGTTGTAAGTGTCAGGCCTTTGCACTTGCCTTCCTACTTTTGTGTAGACAGTTGATGAGTAACACTTTGCCAGTATCTTTTTCATCTTCGTTTGCGACTCTTCAACGCTGCACACCAATCACCCCACCGGAGAACAAACTCAAAGGGCCTTCACGTTAAGAGACCATTCCGTTGACCACTAGACTAGTGGAGCGAAAACAAATAATTCTGGAATTCCAACTTTTGCCAATGTGAGACATACAGCGGCACTTGTAACTTGCTATCCTTGGCGAGTTTTTGTTCTCATATCACACTCAGTTAATGCCCCCAGCCCACAGTTAATCACTAGGAAGCATCGGATTAGTTTCCATATGTTGGCTTGTAAAGGTTTTCTATTATTACTGCTACTTTTATTATTATTATTATGATTATCGATGGTGTAACAAGCTTTCGTATGTTTTCTCTCTTTATTTTGTCTACAGATTATACAAAGATACAAGAGATATGAAATCTAAAAGCCTCCAGAACTTTCCTCAACTCCCCTCCACCGTATACCTCAGTCTTCTTCGTCTTCTCCTTCTCCTCAGTATCATTGGATCATCATTCGTCAATGCTTGCCTACAGTTGACAGAAAATGATCGTCCAGTCCTCTTTTGTCAATCAGCTATCCCTGCCTTACCGATACCAAAGAATGAAATACCCGCAAAAGTTGCTAAACTGACAATATCTGGTATGAGTGCATTAGGTCAACACAATGGTATATTGACACGTGACAATCTAACCGGTTTAGAGACATTGACCTACCTTCAAATAAGTAATTTCAATTTGAGAGAAATCGATACACACACTTTTTCAGCCATGGAACATTTACGCATTCTTGACCTTTCCAAGAATAGTATAGTGACTTTACGACCAGAAGCATTCGCTGGACCTTCGTTAAAACTGCTCTCTTTAACAGATAATAAAGGTATTCACTTTGACAAGTCATCATTTCATGCAGCTAGAGTATTTCATTTAGCTGCTAGAAATTGTGATTTAACCAGTGTGGATTATGAAACAATCGCTGAAGCTAAACCAAAACAATTAAGTTTATCTGATAATAAATTAACTTGGTTAGATCCACAATTCGCTGAACTTGTTATCGATTCATCAAAATTAAAAAGTTATCATTCATCTGGACGGCTATCATCGTCCACCCATTCACCTATTCTTGGTTATTTAGATTTAAGTAATAATCCTTTAAACTGTAATTGTCAACTGGTGTGGTTATCAAGGCTTAGTGAAAGTCAATCGTATGATGCTTATCAATATATAAATAGTAAAGAATTAACCAATAGTAATAATAACAACAATAACAATGACCTTCAAATGGATGCTGCTGATTGGCCAGTTTCACCAAGTGAATCATCGATTCGTATTATGCAACATATGAATATGACATGTGCTCAACCGGCTTCATTAGCTGGTAAACGGTTACCACGTAGTTGGGAGTATTTTTGTCCATTACCAAGTATAACAGGAATTGAAATCAACCTACTGACACCGAGTGCTGATTTAGCTCAATTGACGTGTATTGGACAAGGTCGACCGACACCAAGTCTTGCATGGACATATAAAATACATGGACAAAAAGTACAACAAATTTTAGATGCATCTATTAAACAAACATTCAATGATCAATATGTTTTACAATCTGTGGATAAATCCTTATCTTTAGATGCATTAAAAAATAACAATTATAATAATAATAATAAATTAATTGAACGTAAACTAGCGTTGAATGTCAGCTTGAATTCAGTGAATATTAAAAATTTCACATGTACAATATGGAATAATGATAAAGGTCCACCATCGACATCATTATTAACCGGCGACAGTTCATCATCGGCTTCTTTAGACAGTATTTCAGATAAACTGAAACCTACATCGCTGATTGTTCCAACAAGTGATAATAGTAATAATAACCAACCGGATCGATTACAACATTATCGAATTCATGAAGTCACTGTACGTGTATCTGGTCCATTGAGATCAGCTGAATTTATTAGTCCAGGAATGATTAGTGGATCATCTGCTGTGAGTAATACTCAACCACAACAACAACAACAACAAAAGGTGTCAAAAGTTGAGAATGATGTAAATTCACCGTCAACAATGACAACCACTTCACAGATGGTAACAAATTCCCTTCAAGAAGGGAAACAAGATACGTATAGTTATTTATTTATTAAAAGATTCACACTATTAGAATTATTAGGAGCAGTTGTTGGAACATTTATCTCTACCCTGGCATTATTGTATTTGGCGACAAACTGTCTTTCATGGTTTTGTCAAATTAATAATCAACTGTCAGTGAAAAGTATGCGTAAATCGACGAATTTACGATCAAATAGTGGTAAATGGTTCTCATGGATGCATCATAATCCTAATAATAACAATAATCATAATAATAATCTCCTGTTAAGTGGAGGCAACCGTCAGGCAATGATGAATCACACCACTCTATCGCATCATTCTAGTCAGAATGGGAATGGTTTAGATGCAAAATTGTTACAGCATGCTGATATAAACGAAACAACCGGTACTACATTTGCTGATATGGGATTAACCTCGACGATAGGCAGTCCTTTAGCCTCACAATTTAGTTCAACAACAATATCCACTCGACGACCAAATATCCCACAGGCATTATTACTTACCAGTGTACCAACACCACGGCTGGAAGCGAATTCTACACCACCGCCAAATCCAGCCTATTGGCCTATGCCAGAATATACTTATTCAGGTGCTGGTAGTCATGAATATGATGTACCTAGACCGCTGGAAGCATTCACTAGTGAAAGATGTTGTCTAAAGTCTGGAATGCCAGAGAATATCACGTTGAATCCAAGTACAGCACAATCATTTCTTAATTTAGCTGCACAATCCTTATTCCCTATGAACGGGGGTACACAACAGATAAATAGAAATGATTTAGGCAGTATAGGAGGTAAGCCGAACGGAAGTATCTTTCAGACTTCAGCAACTATCCCTCCACTGACTATGCAATGGACAACACAGACAATAAATCCAATGATGAATAAAACGTTGACAATTAATCCTGTTCTTGCATGGCAATCAAATTTAATGAATTCGCAGAATAATTCATCATCGCTACTGGGAACAACACCACCAAGTGATAAACAGACACACGCTAGTAATTATACAAATCAACCATCGACACAATCCATCTTGTATACATCAGATTATCCAACTTATCTACAGACACGACCATATCCTCATCATAAGGAACATCAACAACAGCAATTGCTTGAACAATTAATGACCAATTCTGCACGAAATTATCCTGTTGAAAGTTTTACAACCACATCTGTAGATATCCTACCTCCTCATGATCTTCCAAGAAAATCAGACAATAAAATTCATATGAATGGATCAGAAAGTTAAATAACTTGTTCGAACCCCCCCTAGTAAACTGTAATACAGACAGATGTCTTGGTGAATAGAACGCGACAGAAGTGAAGTATACCTAAAAGAGTATAGAATCAATTCATTAAAGTGTATATGTGCTGTATTGAGTTCAGTTAAGCTGAGTTGAGTTGAGTTGATTCTATTACTCATAGCATTTTTATTATTATTACTATTGTTAGTATTCCTATTAATTATGAAAATAAATTTTTGTGTATACAGTTGAAAATCATATTCTCTCGACAATTTTCACTTCACATTCGTGTAAATGAATACAATAATCTTTATAAAAAAACAGTCACAGTTTTATAGACACAATTTTTCTGTATGTGTGTGTATGTGTGAGTGCGTGCGGAGAACTTGATTTTATCCATCTACCTATCTATCTATCTCAGTTAAGAAATACATAAATGTTGAATACAAATGCAACATAATCTTCCCACCTCAATCAACTCGTAAACCATACTATCCTCAACATCATTATGCTCAAATTTACCCACCACCCACCCGTCCGCCTCTTTCCCTTTCCACGACAAAAATAAAGAACACGAAAACTATTCCAAAGTCTTTCCTAATCAATTTTAAACAATTCACCTTATTCATATTATGGCAAAAAATTTAAAAAAGAAAAAACCTTTTTTTGTGTATCGAAAATATTTACATTGAAATTGTTTTGCCTACTGTTTTATTGTAAGTAGTGTATTTATGAAATTTAAAAAATAAGCATTTGGAACAGGCGTGCCTTTAGTGTTGTTTAATTTTTTCAGTGTATGTAAAGGTGGACGGGAATATTGGTAAGCCGACTAACTAAGTAGATAATTAGTCAAATAAACTAATGATACAATTGAGAGAAGTACTTAACCAGCATTTTTCTTGATTATGAGAGAATTTGATCTAATCTTGTATGCGCGAACATGTGTGTGAATTAGCACTTCTATGACAAATTGGATTACTTTTCGATAAAGTTAAATAAACTTGTTACTTTAGTAACACTTACGTTGTCTGTTGAACTATCCAATCAGAGTGAGGTGCAGTTTAATTCTGTTTATCACATGATTGGCTAATAATACAGATGACCTCGCAGGCGTAAATGCCGTATAAGTTAAACTGTGGTAAAAGTGGAAAGGCACTTAAGGTAAGTAATATTGTCACTGACGTATGAAAAAAATTTTACCAATGAAAAATCAGTGAAGTGAAGTAATGAAAGGTTACATTAAAGTGGGAAATCTATGTTAGGCATATTCATTAGGCAGATGATGGTTGTTTAAGGTAATTATGTTTTCCAAGTTGATTGATTCTGTTAGACCCAGATGTACGGTCTCTGTTGCCATGTTGTTGCGGCTCCTAGTATAGATGGTTCGGCGATATCTGACGATTAAAGTGATGCTATTTGGTAGACGGTGACTAAAAGTGAGTATCCAAGATGAACATTCCTTCCTCTTTGACACTCGTTAGCTAGATGCGCCAGCAATGCTCTAATGGTGGTCTCACTGAGACTCGAACCTGGTTTCGAAATACGGTGTTATATCAAATATGGATGAAGACGATCTTTATGTTGATTCCTCACAATCCAAGGTACAGGCAGAGAGAGGGAGAATATCAGGAAGCACAAGAGTTTTGATGAGTCATTGTGCAAACGACAAATTACACAAATAACTTCATCCGATTTGATCAGGTAACCATTATTTACCGAATTTATCGAATTGCTCTGTTGAGACATCCGTTTTCTGCCTTAATACCGGAACACACTTGGATATCTTCACTAAGATTCTTGGTTTAAGACCAATGACTACATTCTCTTAATTAACTGGCTGTATACGAGTTTTTGAATTCGTGAACGCACATTGAAATGGCTATCATTAGTAAATTGTTAATAGCTTGAAAATCCCCATTGAGTCGTATGGAAAATCAATGAAGCAAAGTAATGAGACATTAAATTAAAGTGTGGTATTTATCATAAAAATATTCATCAAGGCAAATGCTGGTTGTTTGAGGTAAATGTGTGTTCCCCGTTGATTGACTATGTGAGACCTAAATGTACGGTCTAAGTTGATATGTCGCCGCTCTTCGTACAGACGCTTCGACGATATCTGAGGCTTAAAATGATGTTATTCGGCAGATGGTGACCACTATTGAGTATCTAGGATGAAAATTCCCTCTTTTCTGAGACCTGTCAGCTACTTGTACCTGCAATGCCACGGGAGTGATTGTAGTCCCACTGAGACTCGAACCCAATACCCATAGTTTCGAATCCAAAAGTGTTGTCCATTATGTAATATATGGACTGGATTAATCCTTGTGTTGATTCCTCACAACTTAAGGTACAGAGAGAGCGATAGAGAGTATCAGGAAGAACACCAGTCTTTATGAATAATAAGGAAAATGACATATCATATGGCCAATCCTGAGACTAATAATAATCTATATTGAGGTATTCGTCTGTAGGGATTTGATTGATTCGTTACAGGATTTCATCATGATCTAACACTGGTTAGAGAACCAGTAGAAAACCTGGAAGTACTGGACTGCTCTTTCATGACCAGTAGGGTGGAGCAGGTCGGGTGTGAGGAGAAATACTCACCGAAGACATTGGCTAGACATTAGAATTCATGGACTGTTATGTACTCGTCGAGTAGTTAATAGTCCTGATGCGGAAAGAGGGAAATCAGAAGACCACCAGGTTTACGATGATACTTGTATTTTTTCCAGACAAGGAAAATATATGTCACACAAGAGTGTGAGTGGAAGGGTACTTAGATGTACGAACGTGTGAACAAGAATATATAAAGTGTACAATGCAAAGTATGTAAGAAAATGGCTAATACACATGAACCAATAAGGTAACGTCTTACCATGATTGGTTGTAATGTCATGTGATAATAAGGTCATACATTATTTACTTAGTTAGTGGACAGACAAAAGCATATTGTCAGTTATGATGGAATATCGATCCATATACACATAGCAAAATATAATAGACTGTCAAAAACAAACACACACATCATGTGACCACATATCATGGACCATTGGACCGGTTCCCAGTGGCCTAATGGTCTACTAGCTAGCTCGCCTTGTAACCAGAAGGTCCTGAGTTCGAACACCACGGGGAAGGGTGCGTACTGCTGAAGAATCCCAAACTAGGTTGAGGAAACAGCTGTCCGGTACTCCCAGTTTTCCAATGGTTCTCTAACAAGTGTCAGCTCATGATGAAATCCTTTTATCAATAATAATCTAATTTATTCCAAAAACAGCACTACTTATAATACAGAATGGAATTCTCAGCATTTGTCCCAATATTGCATCTGATTTACTCAAAATATCAACAAAATTAAAATAAAATTAACCAGAGAAATTGGTCAACATTTACAGTATAAAGTCAAAAATGTTCGAAGCACGAAGTGAGATCATTAAATATAATAATAATAATAATAATAACAGTGAGTTTGTTTCAAACAGTATTGTCGATTCAGTTTGGAAATTTTAGCATGTTATAGATTATTGGATCTAATGTTCTGTTGATATAGCAGTATGTTGAGGGGAAATACAAAATTAAGAGTTATAACACACCTTAAATGATATTCACAATTATGAAAAAAATAAAAAAAATAAAAAAAATGATATGATTATAAATATAAGAAACACAATAAGAATAAAATTTGATGTTGTAAGGGTGAAGGAAATGGTATATTTAGTAGTGCAATGAAGGTGAGTTAGTTCATGCCTAACACTATTTCCATCACATAAAATACATGCCGCCAAATATGGTATTGTGGAATTTTTATACGTAGACGTACGTACATAAACTCGAGTGTGACAGTGACGAAACAACAGCCGACTACAGATAAGTAGATAACATATTCATTGTATGTAATGATTTTATTCACGCTTCTTGTCTATTGGACTTACTCAGCAATGTACATAAGAGTATGATTATCACGATGGAGCACGAAGTTGCTGTTAACTTCCACTTCCTGGATATATACTTGAAGTAAAACATCACATGGGACACTCGTCAGATCGATACATCGTAAAGACACATGGAGAGGCCTCTACTTAAACCTCAACAGCTTCTGTCCAGTCAGTTACAGACGAACGCCGGTGAAAACGCTCTTCTCCAATGTATTCACCTGATAAATTAGACAGTAAACTAATGCTGCTTGAGAATTACTTGAAAGAAAATGGTTATCCACAAAGATTCATTGACAAATATGGTAAGAATCAACGGTCAGTAAAAAGCCAGTTTTCTTTGATTGTATGAAGGATTTCATCATGAGCTGACACTGGTTATAGAACCACTGGAAAACCAGCCGGGAGTACTGGACAGCTGTTTCATCCCACAAGTTTGGGACTCTTCAGCAGTACACACCCACTGGGATTCAAACCCAAGACCTTCTGGTTACAAGGCTAGCGAACTAGTAGACCATTGAGCCACTGGGAACCGATCCAGGTTTTCCAGTGGTTCTCTAATTGATATCAGCTCATGATGAAATCCTCCATACAATCAAACAAAATCCCTACCAAACCAACACTTGAAAGCCAGTTTTCATCAAACTCGACTTCAAAAGCGATGACACTATGAGAATCACAAATAGAAGATCAAGTCCAATCCTGTCCAGGACGTATCTTGCAGTGAAACTAGTCTCTATACTCCGAACATCTTCTTCGTTGTTGCAATCAAAGGTCGACAAATGTTTATACCGATTCAAATCTATATGCGGGAGTAGTTACAGTAGAAGAACAGAAAGAAGGGCCTATGTCAGATTATTTGAATATGTACCAAGAAGCTACCGGTAAAAAGAGGCCAATATTTTACTCTGTTCAATTACCAAACATCCAATAGACACTGCACATCGAGTAGACGCGCTGACATCATTCAAAATAATTAAGAGACAAAACAACTCAAGCCCTCTTCGGTTTCTTGAGGCTATCACAATAAACCAGCTGACACCTGAATCTCTCATTGACCTCCAATTACCCTAGTGACTCATCGCTCAATAACTCTTGGTCTTCAAACTTCACTAACTTATCTTTCCAACGCTCCCCTCCTCGCTTCGTTTCTTCTGTTTGACTTCTACAAGAAATAATTTTTCTTGACCCTATGAGTTCTACTCACCGTATTACGTCATCACCTTTTCATCTAACCTCTTGCATATCAAATTTTGATCTTCTCTTATCTAACTATGTAATTATTACTAATTTTTTGTCACTATCCTGACAGCAAACCTGTCAATTAATCTTTGAGAAATCTCTTTCTAACAAGATATATTTCAGGATTTCATCATGAGCTGACATTAGTTAGAGAACCATTGGAAAACCTGGGAGTACTGGACAGCTGTTTCGTCCTAGTTTGGGACTCTTCAACAGTACGCACCCACCGGGATTCGAACCCAGGACCTTCCGGTTACAAGGCGAGCTCGTATACCATTAAGCCACTGGGACCCGATCCAATGGTCCTTGACAAAAGACTTATTATATTACTGATCTGAGAATGAATACATGATCGGTCAACTGTTAAATGTCTACACTGAACCACAGTGAACTATCAACAAACCTCTGTTAAATAATTCCACAGTAAAATTTAGAATAGCACATTTAAGCGAACAATACTGTTTTCAAATCGATCGCATCAGGCTTAACTCTAATATACATAACTTTACAAATAAATTTTGAAATATAAACCAGTCACCGTGTTTAGTCAATAGGATAATAACATGGTGTATATAAATTGTGCAGTTAACCACTAAATCTGGTCCCAGTTGTGTGGATGGCCTGCCAGTTTGCCTTGTAACCGGAACGTCCTGGGTTCGAAACCCGGGGGTGCGCACTACCGATAAGTTCCAAACTAGAATGAAACAGCTGTCCAGTACTTACTGTTTTTCTGTGGTTCTCCAACTGAAAAACAAATCGAATCCCTGTAATCCAACTCTTCAAAGAAGTCATAATCATAATAGTAATAGTAATAATGGTGCTTCATACATTTATTCCCCTTATTGTATTTGAACAAAGCAAGAACTACAGTGGTTTTAGCAGAATAAAATGGTACCATCTTTTATTTCGTTGCCTTCTCGTCAGCTGCTTACATGGCAAAGACATTATTAAATATATCTACAACAACAATTTTAACATACTTGCCCGCACAGAGTTCAGTTTAAACAAAAATCAGTCGATCAATATACGCATACACTAAAAATATATACATATATAAATATGCAATATTAACCACTATTCCGAACAATAATAATCAAACACAATGGAAACTTTTAGCATTTCACATTCGGATGAAAGAGAGGTGAAATTATCCAGTTACCAGGGCAAAGAAAGGCTGATAACCGCTTCTTTCTGGACGCATAAATCAGGTTTCAGGCGCTTGATGGAAATGGCTTCAGCAAACTTAAGGAGAACTGAGCTATTTTGCTTATTGATAATTTTGAACGACTTTTCAACGTCCACCTCATGACCCGTGTCTAGAAGATGCCTGGTGATGGCACTGTTTAAAGCATTTGTTCCCTTTAGACGTAAGCTTTTTGGTACATGTTCAGAAAATCGTAGATATGCCCTTCTAATGGAACTGCTCCCGCAGATACATGTAAATTTGTATACACAGTTGAGTATATTGATCGATTGATTTTTGTTTAAACTGAACTCTGTGCAAGTATGTTAAAATTGTTGTTGTAGATATATTTATTAATGTCTTTGCCATGTAAGCAGCTGACGAGAGGGCAACGAAATAAAAGATGGTACCATTTTATTCTGCTAAAACTGTAGTTCTCTTGCTTTGTTCAAATAATGCTGCTATCAAGAACAAGGATGAGAGAGTGAGGCGATATGTCACAACAAGAATAACAAGAAACAGCATGATTAAACAAACAAATATTCAGCTAGACGTGGTAGACGATGAAGAGTAAGAACAACAAATCAATCGATTAAGTACTGCTAGTGTTATGTTGCTGTTGCTGAGTGGTTAATAGTAGTTTTCCCCGTCGCCAAATTGTTATGTACTCGTCGCCAAATTATTGTTATGTACTGGTCGAGAATTTAATAGTCCTGACGCAAGAAAGAGGGAAATCAGAAGACCACTAGGTTTGCGATGATACTTCTATTTTCCAAACACAAGGAGAAGCAATAAGTGGTATCACACCACAAGTAGAGTCACACAAGATTGTGAGAGCGAAATATATATGAATGTCCAGACAAGTGTGTGAACAAATCAATAGACAATCTTAACATGAATGGCTAATTATAATGGAGTGTCGATCCATATATACATAGCAAAATATGGCAGACATGTCAACAACCACCATATATGGATATATGTCACCAAGCAACGGACTGTCAACAAACACTCATATTATATATAATATAAGGGGAATATACATTGTTAAAGGAGACAGGTTCATCAAAGTGAAATGGTCACAGACTAAGCGAGCAAACCGAAAGAGAGACCACCATACACACACACATACATATGTGGATACATATCAGCTAGACTGATTGTAAGGGAAGTAAATGAAATACCTTTTTAATAAACATGTGAACCTGTGGTGACAGTCATGCTGGGCGTACTACTAGACAGCTTAGCCAACGTCATACTAAGCATATTCCATTTTGGTCTAGGTAAATGACAGACCGAAACCATCCGTAGCTCAATTTTGTCACATTTAATATATGTAGTGGAGAAAACGAGAGCCTTAAAAGTAATTCATCGTATCCCACCGAATCCTTACAATAGACTTCGTATTCGTCTGCTGAACACAACTGAGGCGATAGTCATTCGAACTATTAAACCCAAACTATGCTCATTCAAAAGAAGTTCGTACAGTCATTATCCCTCCCTTATCGGCCTATTAAGACATAACCAACTGATGACTTCTACACCACTCCTTGTTTATATTTTCAACCCCTTTCTTATCATCCGTTAATCTTATCTGCATTATGAACGTGTTTCATTTCCTTCCCTTACAATCAGTCTAGCATTAAGCAATCGGTTCATTTGTTTTTACTAGCCTTTATCGACTACCACGTCTACCTGAACATTTGTTTGTTTGATTATGGTGTTTTTTCATTATTCGTGTTATTACAGATTGCCTCACTTTTTCATCCTTATTATTGATAAAACCATTATTATTATTACTATTATTATCATTACTACTATTATGACTAATTGCACAATTTATATTCACCATCGTATTATCCTACAGACAAAACACCGTAAATGATTCGTAAATTTGAATATTTATTTGTAAAGTTATGTAAACATATTAGAGTTTGGTCTGATGCGATATAATTGAAGGCACAAGATTGGTCGTTTAAATGTGTTGTTCTAACCCTTAAGAAATGTAACTATAGGCTGCTTTATTTGACTACATTTAACAAATAAACTGTGAACAAGTAAAGGCAAATGAATTGAGCTTAAAACAACGGGAGTTCTGCGTGCAAAAGAAACCTATTCAGCCATTATTACTCTTACCATAGCCTGTTATGAAATCTATGAACTCTTAAATACCGCATTTCGTCACATCTTTTACGTATGGCCTCACATCGGGTATGAATAAATTGACACACACACACCCAATGTTATTGCACTTGTACAAACAATACCTTTGTTTTATTCAAAGACTTAGGAACTCATACCAACATCCATACACATATAACCTACTTGATGATATCAGATGGCTGGAAGCAGTCGAGCACACGAAGCCTCACCTGACCTAGGTTTCTTGCTTGTTTGCACTCACAAGTCAGTAATGAGTATCTGCAACCATGAAGGAATTCATGTCCTGATATGAAGTCACATGTGTGTTTTGTTTTTGACAGTCTGTTATATTTTTCTGTGTTATGGATCGATATTTCATTATAACTGACAATATGCTTTTGTCTGTCCACTAACTAAATAAATAATGTATGACCTTATTATCACATGACATTACAACCAATCATGGTAAGATGACTGTCTTATTGGTTCATGTGTATTAGTCATTTTCATACATACTCTTACTTTATTATTCGTACGCTACGTACCATTTCACTCACATATTTGTGTGACATTTATTTTCCTTGTCTGGAAAAAATACAAGTATCATCGTAAACCTGGTGGTCTTCTGATTTCCCTCTTTCCGCGTCAGGACTATTAACTACTCGACGAGTACACAACATAATTGGCGACGGGGAAAACTCTAATAACTCACCCAGCAGCAGTACATAACAACTAGTAGCTAGTGTGATGTGTCCATTACTTTGTTTGGTGCAGACTGAATTCTATCAGTCAGGTTTGCAATTTGACCACTATGCCACTAGGTAGATCGCCATCACAGTGCAAATAACCTTCATCCCCATATCCTCTCCATAGGAAGTTTATATTGATCAGTATGAATGCAATTCAATATGAGCATTAGTCATCAGCATTCATTACTATTATATATATTCGTTGGTATACATGATGATTTATTTTGAAAAACTAGTGTTCGGTTTACTGTTACATTCATGTATCTTATCACATACACACACACCACACACACACAAACAGACAACATCAGCCAGCATAAATGGGAGAAATTTGAAAGAAGCAACCTCCTTTACCTACCTACCTACCTGGGAAGCATCGTTTCAACTACAGGCTGAACTGAGGAGGACATCAGAGCGAAGATAGATAAAGCAAGGCAAGCTTTCATTTCCTTGAAGTCTGTGTGGGGGTTAACAGCACTCCTCATCATGAAAAATAACATCCGGATTTTAAACTCCGATGTGAAGTCAGTCCTACTTACTATACGGATCATAAAAATTGGCGCCGATTCACGAATGGTACTTCGAACAAACTACACACCTTCATTAACTGCTGTCTTAGCTCAATAAGCAGAAGGGATAAGCAAAAGGGATCTCTAGGAATGAATTTACCAAACAGGAACCAATTGCACAAGAAATATGCAGAAAGAAATTGAGGTGGATTAGCCATACTCTGAGAAGACAAACCACCATCAAGTGAGCGACATCATACGCCAGGCCATAGCTCAAGTGGAACCCGAACGGGAAGTGGCCAGTCGGTCGTCAATGTGAGGTTAGTTTGACATGGAGGAGGTCATGTGAAGAGGAGATGAAAGCATGTGGGCAGATGTAGAGCCAGGTGAAAGCTCTGGCAGAGAACCGAACGCAATGGAGACGTGTTGCTGAATCCCTATGTTCCTATAGGAACTAAAGGAGAAAATAATAATATTGTAATAATCCCATACACACAAATTTTCAACTATAATCTACTAACCATCTATCCGCATATTGCTCTTGAGATTTTAATGTCAATGACTCGATGTTAATGTTGTTAATAACAATAATTTCTTGCAAAGTTTACCAAGGAAGGTTTAATGTGATGATGAACTGTTGCTTTGAACGCATAAAGGCGATTTAAGCTTCCTAATTACTAGATAGAGCTTCCACAAACTTTAGGATACGTCTGAAACACACTCTATAGGTAAGTTTAAAAGATGTGTAACCATCAATTTTATGCCCTGTATCTATAGTATGTTTCGCAATAAAGCAACTAGGTCGTCTGTTCTCATCATTAATAGGTTTTGAGGGCTCAGTTTGCTTCTGAAGCCTTTACTTCCAGAGATCGATGAGTTCTCCCTAAGTATGTGTGTCCACACGTACTTTTAAATCGGTGAATACAATGGGATGTGACATTATTCTTCGCATATTCTAAGGGTTTAGGTGTATGTGTTGGCATCACACTCTTAATTATTCTGATATTAGCTAGATAGAAAGTCTTTTTAACCACAGCAGTAAACCTTTGTCTAGTTACCAGGCTTCTATGACTGACTGACTGACTGGTTCCAACATAGAACTTTGCACCGATGTGTAGCAGTTCCAGTCGCCACACTCCATGTACCACACAAAGAAAGAGAAGAAAGTAGAAAGGAATGCAAAATAGAGAAGGTAAAACCGAGATATGAGGCTAAAAGAATAGTAA
The DNA here is from genome assembly GCA_944472135.2 of Trichobilharzia regenti. Lineage (NCBI taxonomy): Eukaryota > Metazoa > Platyhelminthes > Trematoda > Strigeidida > Schistosomatidae > Trichobilharzia > Trichobilharzia regenti. The sequence continues at coordinate 97,867,612 of OX235265.1, forward strand.
TATCGAAGAAGAATATAGTTTTATTGGGTATTATAAGTTACAAGGAGTGGATGCATCTTCGCCAGCCAGCCATTGAGAACGATCACTTTGAGCCATATCACCAATTGTCTCCAACCATTGGTTTCTAAAGTACCCAGGACCCCGACATGGAAGTCTACACCTTCCTATGTGACTGGCTTAAACTAAATGTTGTAGATTTCATTGACTAATGATTAATCCACGTTCTCATATGACCACCACTCACTAGCTATTTTCCAGACTGACCCTATGCCAGCTAACATTTCCTGTTGTCGAGGAAGGCGATGACTAGGCTAGGCATGCGTCCGTAACACATGTCCTAACCATCTCAGTCGATGTAGCTTTACAGCCTCGTCGATTGATTTCCCCTCCCACCTACCTAGCACTCGACGGACGCCTAACCTCAATATTTCTCACCCTATAACACCTACCACTTCACACGGGAGATAGAGCTCAGGCACCTATGGTCAAAGACAGCTAATCTTTTAATGTCTTCCACTCTCAATGGCCAGGTCTCACAGCCAGTCATAAAGGAGGACTGAGCGGAAAGCTGAGCAGTACACACGCCTTTTAAGCTATGATCATACATATAGGGTAGCCTGATGTACACGTCTTTCTTAGCGGCAAATTGAAGAGTGGGTCTTGGTGTTCTGACCACTTTATATCTTCTTATCAATTTGTCTGGATAACTATTATCAACCAAAGCTTATATTAATTTTTTATTATGGATATATAACTGTAGAGCCTGATGAAGAAATTATCGAAAAGAATATTCTTTATTCACTAATCCAGGTCTTTAGATATAAGCTTCTCCTATTAAAACAGAGTATTATTATTAATATATATATGTGTAAAACTTATCATTGATAAGACCATTATTATTATTATCATCACTACTATTATGACTAATTGCACAATTTATATTCACCAGCGTATTATCCTATAGAAAAAACACCATGATTGGTTTATATTTTAATTTTTATTTGTGAACTTATATATATTAGAGTTAAGCCTGATGAGATCTAATTGAAACCACAATATTGTTCGCTTAAATGTGTTGTTGTTGTTGTTGCATGGGAACAAACAATGCAAAAACCAATCGCCAACCAACAAATATGCAGGAGAAAGTGGAGATGGATAGCACACTCGCTGAGGAGACCGCTGGGTGACATCGCGCGTCAAGCCCTCGAGTGGAACCCGGAAGGGAAGCGGCGAGTGGGTCGTCGGTGCAAGGGTGACATGGAGGAGATCGTGTGAAGAGCAGTTGAAACAGTCTGGACTAACATGGATGCAGGTGAAAAGTACAGGAGAAGAGAGAAGCAAATGGAGACGTGCAGTTGAAGCCCTATGTTCCACTAGGAACCCAAGGGAGCAATAATAATAAATAAATGTGTTGTTCTAAAACTTATGTCATCAATCTCTCCATCCACCCTGTAAAGCAGATTTTAAATCTTTAAATTTTGTCCTCTCGGTTTAATTCCCATAGCTTCTTCGGCTATGTGTGAAAGACGGATTCGAATTCCGTTTGAAAGGCTCGATGGAATGCGATAGATAATTTTGAAGGCACTATTTTTTTCCACTTGATGACCGTTATCAATCAAATGAGCCAAAATATAACTTCGTATGGATTTTATTTCACCTTTTCGAACCATGAAGGAAGATGCTCAGTAATGTCGTGTTTGTTAAGCTGTCTAGTTGTTCGCCCTATATAGCTCTCTCCACAGGAGCAGCTAAATTTATAGGTACACATAGAGGTGGCACAGCTACGTAGCTTGTCTTTCACTTGAGCAATCATAATTGGTCGGCTGGAAAATCAAAAACAAAGGGTGGCGGCTGTATAAGTCCGTTTTATCGCTCTCGATAGTCTCAGATGTAACACTTCGCTAGCCACGTCCTCATTAAATTGCGATTTCATGAACCGTTGTTTCTTTTCATCTGTCGTTAGTTCTTCTTCATTGTACTTGGTGCAAAACATTTACCACATTATTATTATTATTGTTTGATCCATAAAATCACCGTCGTTAGTTGAAAAATTTTATATATAAATCTATGTAAATTAGAGTGAAGCCTGAAGAAGAGGTCTAATTGAAAACAGCAATATTGTTCGCTTAGATGTGTCTTGTTCTAATAGATGTATTGGTTGGTAACTCGAGTTGGTAACCACCAGTGTTCTGCGTCTAGTCTCTCGTTTGGGTGGTGCACACTGAATTCTCTCGGTCACTAAGATAGCAGCTGGTTGGCATCATCTCAGTGTACACCGAACTCAGGTTAGATGATTGAAGGCAGTTGGCAAGTAGCTATGGGCCAAGGTTTCATTCCTTTTTAGCACTCAATCTCAGCATGTCTTATCTGCATTCTTTCAAGTAACTCATATTCTTTGCGGAAATTCAAACATGAACTCAGAGGTTATTTTGCCATGAAATTCAACACAGCAAGTTGTTTCATACATTTATTCCCCTTAATGAATTTGAACAAAGCAAGAACTACAGTAACTTTTGCAGAATAATGTGTTACCATCAGTGTTTATTTCGTTGCCTTCTCGTCAGCTTAGCTGCTTACACGTCAAAGACATTATTAAATATATCTACAAAAACAATTTTAACATATTTGCACAGAGTTCATTTTAAACAAAAATTAACATATATATAGATATAACACAATATTAAACACTATTCCGAACCATAATGATCATACACAATGGAAACTTTTCATCATTTCGCATTCACATGAAAGAGAGTTGAAAATATCCAGTTACCAGGCATGCAAAGCAAGGCAAGGAAAGACTGATAACCGCTTCTTTCTGGACGCATAAATCAGGTTTCAGGCGCTTGATGGAGATGGCTTCAGCAAACTTGAGGAGAATTGAGCTATTTTGCCTACTGACAATTCAGAACGACTTTTCGACGTCTACCTCATGACCCGCATATCAGGGAGATGCCTGGCGATGACACTGTTTAAAGCATTTGTTCCCTTTAGACATAAGCTTTTCGGTACACGCTCAGAAAATCGTAGATATGCCCTTCCAATGGAACTGCTCCCGCACATACATGTAAACTTGTATATACAGTTGGAGTTGTTAACATGAGAAGGATATCTATCGATTTTTAGCTGCACCAGAGAGCAAGTTGTTCGATAGACAGGGACGAGCTTAGCTGCATGCAGGATAGGCTATGGCTAGTAATGTACTCAGTCTTCTGTTGATCATCGCTGCAATATTTCCACCTTTATAATCAAGTTGAATATAGATTGGCTTTTTTACCACCCACTGTAATTTTTTTTACATTTGAGACTTCAGATCTTCCATACTTGTTGATGAACCTTTGAGGGTTCCCGATTGCTATTCAATACCTTTTCGAGAAACTCAAATTCTTCCTCTAATTTCTCTATATAGAGCATATTCTCCTCACTCTCTGCAGAGTACAGAGTCTTGACTAGTCCGCGTTTAAAGCTATTTGGACAAAAACTATCGAAAACTATTTTAGATTATACGGCCTATAACATACAGGATGAGAAATAGTGTCCAAATACGAGGTTAACACTGAGAAGAGAGAAAACGAACGTGTGGATTATAATAATAATAATAATAACGATACTAAATAATCTACGTTACATTAACAAAAAAAGGCAATGCGTAGGAGGTCTGCTCAGATTGTCAGAGTTTTGAAGAAAGAAGAGAAAAGCAGTGAAGTACAAATAAAATTGATTATCTAACTCTTCCAGATGATTACCTCATATGCAGGCAAACCACAAACTAGAATGTTTATATGGCTCGATGTAGTTTTATCATTTAGAAAAAACGTATTTTTTATTAAAAGAATTGATACTGAACAAAGAGTACTCTTTTCGATAACCTCTTCATCATCAGCTCTAAAGTTATATATCGATTCATTACAGTGAATGAATGAATTAGTGTTATGAACAACAACATTTAATATTGCTGTTTAAATAACATCGAATCAATAATATGGATAGATTACAGCTCAATAGCATCAACATAACAATACACTGAATATCAGACAGAGAAATTAGGAGAGATAATATTACAAATTCATGAATTTCTAGTCTCTACTGAAGTCCATATACGGCGCGCTTTTCGACTACTGTGCTACATTTCCCTTATTTATAAAAACTCTCGTTTCTGTAAAATTTCAGGCCAAGAGTTTGTGGAAACTATCACAATTATTTACCTTTCGAACACTAAATCCAAGGATACAATCTTATTGACAGATAATACTTATAACTAACTATTTGGATTTGTGGAATTTTAACATAAACTCATATCTATAATTGTATATATTGTTGGATTATGTTCAAGTTGCTCCAAGTCAGTGAGTTTATGGTTTAGATATCATTTTAGTTAACTGTGCTGAACTATATTGCATGTTGTTGTATTGTATCGTTGTTGTCGCTTTTTGCCCTTTTTGCTGTGAACTGTTTTCCTTTCGCTGGTGTTGTTCTGATTGCTTTATCTCTTATTATCCGATTTTAAGGGGAGCAACCCAAAAGGTCGCTTCTCTCTAAACTTTATCTTAATGTAACCATTCCTTTCTCAGGCGTGAGGCTAGCAACCCCACCCTGTAAACAAAATTGCTACAGAAACTTCAGCAAAATGAACCTCTTTGCACCAAAAGAAAAAGTCTGTGTGGGACATGGAACGTCCGAACTATGTACGAGACTGGGAAAGCTGCCCAGATCGCCAACGAGATGAAAAGATACGGAATACAAGTGCTGGGAATATGTGAAAGCAGATGGAATGGGAGTGGACTCACCAAATTGTCAACGGTGAGTCAGTGATCTACTCCGGTCACCCAGAAGATAACCACACGCACACCGAGGGCGTGGCTATCATGATGTCACCAACGGCAACGAAAGCCCTGATGCAATGGGAGGCGATTTCGTCCAGGATAATGACCGCCAGATTCAACTCCAAAGGAAGGAAAGTGTCAATCATACAATGTTATGCACCCACAAACAACGCAGACCTCGAAAAGAAAGAAGAATTCTACAGACAACTACAGGCAACAATGGACAATACTCCAGCTGGCGACATGAAAATACTAATGGGAGACATGAACGCCAAACTGGGACCAGACAACACAGGAAGGGAACTCATCATGGGTAGAGAAGCTCTAGGAGAAATGAATGAAAATGGAGAACTCTTCGCCGACTTCTGCGCCTTCAACGAACTAGTGATTGGTGGCAGTGTATACAAGCACAAAGATATCCACAAGGCTACATGGGTGTCACCAGACGGGCAAACCAAAAACCAAATCGACTTCATCTCAATCTCAAGGAAGTGGAGGCGCAGCCTACTGGACACAAAAGCAAGAAGAGGAGCAGACGTTGGCTCAGACCACTATCTCGTACAAGGGACAATCCAAATCAAATTAAAAGCTTTCAGGGAATCAGGAGCTGCAGATAGACCACAAGCCAAGTTCAACACTCAAAAGCTGAAGGACCAGGCTACAAAGGACATCTTCATTGCAAGCATAAAGGACAAAGCCGAGACACAAATCAACACCAGCGAAAAGGTCAGCGTCGAAAAGCACTGGAACAACTTGAAAACGGTGTGGAGTCAAACCTGCATGGAAGTTCTAGGCAGAAAAAAGAGACAGGACAAACAGTGGCTCACTACGGACACTTGGAAACTAATAGAAGAGAGAAGGACAGTGAAACAAAAGATTATCCAGTGCACTGACGAGCAACAAAAACAGGAGCTGAATGCAAGCTACAATACACTGAACAAAAGAGTGAAGAAGAGTGCCAGGGAAGACAAAAGAAAATATTATGAAACCATGGCAAACGAAGCAGAACAAGCTGCAGGCAAAGGAGACCTCGCCACACTCTACCAAACAACTAGGCACCTTTCGGGCAAACGTTCGACACAGATTAAGCCAATAAAGGACGACAATGGAAAGTCAATCACCAAAGAGGTGGAACAGAGAAAGCACTGGGCTGAACACTTCAAAAGACTTCTAAATCGTCCGCCACCTACAACACGCCCAACAATACCAACAACGGAAGCAGAACTACCAGTGAACATTGACCCCCCGACGAAATCAGAAGTCCTGAATGCAATCAAGATGCTAAAAGCTGGGAAAACACCAGGACCAGATGGAATCCCAGCAGAAGCTTTGAAAATAGACCCAGAGACAACAGCGGACTTGATGACACCACTGCTGGAGAAGGTGTGGAAAGAGGGCAAAGTACCCGAGGATTGGAAGAACGGATACTTATTCAAACTACCAAAGAAAGGAGACTTAAGTCAATGTAAAAACTGGCACGGAATTATGCTCTTGTCCATCCCAAACAAAATACTAAGCCGCATCATCCTGGAGAGAATCAAACAAGCCCTAGATGAAAAACTTCGTCCGGAACAGGCTGGATTCAGGAAAAACTAGTCATGTATTGATCAAATCGCCACTCTACGGATCATCATTGAACAAAGCTTGGAATGGCAGTCACCTCTCCACCTCAACTTCATCGACTTTGAAAAGGCCTTCGACAGCGTCGATCGAGAGGTCATTTGGCAACTACTTCGCTACTACGGGGTCCCATTGACAATTATACATCTCATCCAACAGTTATACGACAATGCTGCATGCCAAGTAATCCACAACGGGAAACTTACGGAGGCCTTCGAAGTGAGGACGGGAGTGAGGCAAGGCTGGCTGCTATCACCAATGATCTTCCTGATTGCAATTGATTGGATAATGCGACAGACAACGGCAACCAACGAGGGAACAGGCATAAAATGGACTCACACAAAAGACTTGGAAGATCTGGATTTCGCCGATGATATATGTCTGATTTCCCATAAACTGGAAGATATGCAAGTGAAAAGCAACAATTTGGCAGAAGAAGCATCAAAGATAGGACTTCAGGTGAACATAGATAAACCAGAGGTGATGAAGACTCCTGGTCAACACCAACAGCAGAAAACAATCAACCGGCATAAATGGGAGGAATCTGAAAGAAACAGCCTCCTTCACCTACCTAGAAAGCATCGTTTCAACTACAGGCGGAACTGAAGAGGATATCAAAGCGAGGATCGGAAAAGCAAGACAAGCTTTCATTTCCCTGAAGTCTGTGTGGAGGTCAACAGCACTCAGCATCAAAAATAAGATCCGGGTTTTCAACTCCGATGTCAAGTCAGTGCCACTATACGGACGAGAGCCTTGGCCAGTCATAAAGAGCATCTCAAACAAACTTCAGACCTTCATTAACAGTTGTCTTCGCTCAATACTCAAAATTAGATGGCCAGAAAAGATCAGAAACAGGGATCTCTGGCAGTGAGCGAACCAACCAGGAACCGTTTATGAAACAAATAGGCGGGAAGAAATGGAGATGGATTGGCCATACTCTGAGGAAACCATCAAGTGACATCACTAGACAAGCCATCACTCGAGTGGAACTCGAAAGGGAGGCGGCGAGTTGGTCGTCAGTGCGAGGGTGACTTGGAGGAGGTCATGTGAATAGGAGATGAAAGCGTGTGGGTAGACTTGGAGCGGGGTGAAAATGTTGGTAGAGAACCAAACCTAATGGAGACGTGCATCTGAAGCCCAATGTTCCTCTAGGAATTAAAGGAAATAATAATAATAATCATAGTATAAGTACATTATCCTGTATTGATTTTTATTCAAATGTCTAACCATCAATTCCACTCATGTATATAAATGAAGTAAAAGGTTGTGTGACTTGATATGATTATGAGTGGCAATAGTTTGTGCTCGAAACATCATCAGTTAACATGGCTGTATAACACTGTGTGATTTATCAAAATAAAATCTTATCCATAATGAAGATAAAACAGAGTACTTGAATTAATGACTTTCAATGCACAGACATCAGATGTCATAACAGTAATCTACTTAATCCCTGCAACTGCTGTGTTGTCTTCGTTTTCAACCTCTGTAAACTACAGACTGGTGCATGCAATCGACCTGAATCATTATTACATAACGATGGTTCCTGCCAGTCACTTTTTTTCAGAAAATGTTCCACCTACAACTTCTAATAAAATTTAAATATATTCATTATTGTATATTATTATTATTATTGCTCCCTTGGGTTCCTAGTGGAACATAGGGCTTCAACTGCACGTCTCCATTTGCTTCTCTCTTCTCCTGTACTTTTCACCTGCATCCATGTTAGTTCATACTCTTTCAACTGCTCTTCACACGATCTCCTCCATGTCACCCTTGGACGTCCCACACGCCGCTTCCCTTCCGGGTTCCACTTGAGGGCTTGACGCGCGATGTCACCCAGCGGTCTCCTCAGCGAGTGTGCGATCCATCTCCACTTTCTCCTGCATATTTGTTGGGCGATTGGTTCTTGCTTTGTTTGTTCCCATAATTCCTTGTTGGTGATTCTTTCCGGCCATCTGATCTTCAGTACTGAGCGAAGACAGTTGTTAATAAAGGTCTGCAGCCTTTTGGAAATATTCTTTGTGACCCGCCAAGTTTCTGATCCGTATAGAAGAACTGGCTGACTTGACGTTTGTATTGAAAATCCGACCGAATTTTGTTGTTGATGCTGAGTGACGAAGATTTCCAGATTGATTTCAGGTTGATGAATGTGTTTCTCGCTCGCCTTCTCGATTGTTGCTCGATTTGACATCCTCGTCCGTTCCTCCTGTAGTTGAGACAATGCTCCCTAGATAAGTGAGTGAATGAAGTAACCTCTTTCAAATCCCTCCCGTTGATGGTGATTGACGTTGGATGTTGTTGCTGTTGTTGGTTGGTTATTTTCATAACCTCCGTCTTGTCTATGTTTACCTGGAGTCCTGTCTTTGCTGCTTCTTCGACCAGTTTGTCGGTTTTCGCTTGTAAGTCTTCGATTGTGTGTGACATCAAACACAAGTCATCCGCGAAATCCAGGTCTTCTAGGTTCTTCACGTCGGTCCAGGATATTCCTGTCTTCTCGTTTCCCACAGTCTGACGCATAATCCAGTCCACCACAATTAGGAATATCATTGGTGATAGTAAGCACCCTTGTCTGACTCCTGTGTTTACTCCAAACGCCTCGCTGAGTCTTCCGTTGTGGATCACTTGGCAGGTGCCGTTGTCGTACAGCTGTTGAATAAGGTTGATGAATATTTGGGGTACGCCATAGTACTCGAGTAATTTCCAAATTACTTCACGGTCAACGCTGTCGAAGGCCTTCTCAAAGTCTATAAAGTTGAGGTAGAGGTTTGATTGCCATTCCATGCTTTGTTCTGTGATGATGATGCGTAGAGTTGCAATTTGGTCAGTACATGATTTGCCTTTCCTGAATCCAGCTTGTTCTGGTCGGAGTTCTGTCTCCAGTGCGTCCTTTAATCTCTCCAGGATGATGCGACTCAGGATTTTACTTGGCGTCGATAGGAGCATGATTCCTCGCCAGTTCTTGCAGAGTCCTAAGTCGCCCTTCTTTGGTAGTTTCACGAGGTAACCTTTCCTCCAGTCAGTAGGCACCTTTCCCTCCTTCCAGACCTTTTGCAATAATGGAGTCAGCATGTCTGCTGTAGTCTCTGGGTCCGCTTTCAGTGCTTCAGGGGGTATTCCATCTGGTCCGGCTGCTTTTCCAGCTTTCAGAAGCTTGATTGCATTCAAGACTTCAGCTTTCGTTGGAGGATTGGTGTCAACTTGCAGTTGTGTGCGCGCTGTTGTTGGTATTTCTGGACGGGTTGCAGGTGATGGTCGGTTCAAGAGTCCTTTGAAGTGATCCGCCCATTGTTTAATCTGTTTTTCTTCCTTGGTAATGGGCTTCCCTTGGCTGTCTTTTATAGGTTTCGCTTGTGTTGGTCTCTTCCCGGATAGAGATTTGGTTATCTGATATAGTGTCCTCAGGTCCCTTTTGCCTGCTGCCTTTTCAGCTTCAGTAGCTAGATTGTCGTAGAATCGTCTTTTGTCCTTCCTAGCACTTTTCTTCACTTCTTTGTCCAATGCTTTGTAAGTTGAGCTCATCGTCTCCTTCTCCTGTCCGTCCTTGCATTGAATCATTTTCTCTTTCACCATTCTCCTCTCTTCTATTAATTTCCAAGTGTCCGTTGAGAGCCATTCCTTGTCTTTCTTCCTAGAACCGTTGAACACGTTTCGTTGAGAATCGCCTTCAGAGACTTCCAATGTTCTTCCACGCATGATTCTTCAGTGCTGTCGCGTAGTGTTTCCTGCTTTGCTCTGACAGTTGCAGTGAAGGTGTCTTTTGTGGTTGTGTCCTTCAGTAATTGAGTGTTGAACTTGCATTGTGGCCTATCCCCAGCTATCCTCGAGGCTTTTAGTTTCACCTTGAAAGTCCCTTCTACTAGATAGTGGTCTGAACCCACATCTGCTCCTCTCCTTGACCTTGTGTCCAGTAGGCTCCGTCTCCACTTTCTTGAAATTGAGATGAAGTCTATTTGGTTCTTGGTGTTTCCATCTGGTGAAATCCATGTCGTCTTGTGTATATCCTTGTGTTTGAACACACTGCCACCAATCACCAAATCATTGAAGGCGCAGAAGTCTGAGAAGAGTTCACCATTGTCGTTCATTTCACCGAGGGCCTCACGACCCATGGTGAGTTCTCTTCCTGTGTTGTCTCGTCCCAGCTTCGCATTCATGTCGCCCATCAGGATTTTGATATCGCCATTTGGGACGTTGTCCATTATTGCTTGTAGTTGTCTGTAGAACGCCTCCTTCTTCTCTTGTTCTGAGACGTTTGTAGGCGCATAGCATTGAATGACTGTAACTTTCCTTCCTTTTGAGTTGAACCTGGCTGTCATTATCCTGGAGGAGATTGGTTCCCACTGCATGAGAGCTTTGGTTGCTGTTGGTGACATCATGATGGCCACTCCCTCGGTGTGCTCATGGTTGTCCTCTAGGTGGCCGGAATAGATTACTGTCTCTCCAGTAGGTAGTTGGCACCTTCCAGTTCCGTTCCATCTGCTTTCGCAGATTCCCAACACTTCTATTCTGTACCTTCTCATTTCAGCGGCTATCTGGGCAGCCTTTCCAGTTTCGTACATTGTGCGAACATTCCAGGTACCCATCCTTACTTTTGCTTTCATCGAAAGAAGGCACATCGGCTGACTGGCTTCCCGAAGGCTTTCACCAGCCTGCGTCATTTCACTTCCCCGATTCCAGCGAAAAGTAAGGCTATTGCTTATGTTTTTAGAATTTTTAATATATTTATTCGTTGAAGTTTCTGTAGCGATTTGGTTGTTTTACAGGGGTGGAGTTGCTAGCACCACGCCCCAACCCTCCCTCTTTACCCGGGCTTGGGACCGGCGAGAAAACTAGTAAGCTAGTATCTGGCGAGGTTCATTATTGTATATAATATACTTTATTTATTTTAAGTAGTTATACAATCAAAATGTTACGTAATCGCCGAGTTATTTATCGATCACCTTTTAAATCTCCGATTACATCTATTATTAGTACACTTAATAAGCATTTGTTGTAACAACTTGCTCATAGGTGATCAGAGTTTTTGTCAACGCCACACAAATAAATTTTCTGATAATACATTCCGCCAGAGTAAGACTTGCCACTGAAGTGACCACACCCTAAGTCTTTGACTTAAAGTCTTATCTAGAAGGCAATGAATGAAGCAGCATTCTCATGATTAGCGGTAACCAAAACAGGTCCACAGAATATTCAATCCCCTCAGAATCTAGAATCAGGGTTTTTCTTGTTCTCATGTATGTTGTCCATCAATCCAGTTGTCGGCGCCGGATGTTCACTTTCATTTTTGTGAAGGACAACCTGGCTGCGTGTAGACAGAGGCTACGAAACGGTGACCACACGGGAATATTTAGAGAGGAAGACTCTAAAGTCAACTCACACTCAGCCGCACCAGGTCATTCTATGCAAGATGCAGAGGAGTCCCCAAGCAAGACGAAACAGTTATATTCAATACTCTGTGATAGATCCGAATGGTTGTCTAACAGATATCAATCGACTATCGAACTTGAAACATCAGTCAAATTCTTGCAAGCCAATAACTGACAATAACTCTTTTAATTCCATTTATTTCCCCTATTATTATGGTTAACAATTCTCCCCATCCTTAGCTCGATTGTTAGTCTCTCGAAAACCCTCCATCTGTTACACTCTCATAATTCACAATAAATTATACAGACATTAAACGTCAATGACACTTAATACCTGGCTACAGATAATTTGGAACACAAAATCAGACTACTAGAAGCCATTATGTACTATTGAAACTTTAACATGATTAATATTAATGATATCTTTTCGGCGATTTCATTCTCAAAAGCTGTACAATCGCATTTATATAGATTATTTTAACATGGATAGAATTATTATTTGTTTAATTTCACATAGTAACGAAGGTGATAATAATTTTCAACTTGATATGATAGTTTGAAGGTACGAATATAGATTACAAGAGGCTTAGAGACAAGATTTCATAGGATTAGAAAATAGTTACAACGTATGCAAAAAATTTGATTTCAATTTGTTTCTATGCTCATTTTGTTCACACCTGTAGTTCGTCCTATCCCTGCGTTTCTAAACCTCTTGTAATTCATATCAAGTCGAAAATAATTATCACCATTGATTCGCCTTTAAAATTATTTCTCCAGTTATCAAATATTAATTTTTTGCATACGTTGTAACTATTTTCTAATCCTATGAAATCTTGTCTCTAAGCCTCTTGTAATCTATATTCGTACCTTCAAACTATCATATCAAGTTGAAAATTATTATCACCTTCGTTACTATGTGAAATTAAACAAATAATAATTCTATCCATGTTAAAATAATCTATATAAATGCGATTGTACAGCTTTTGAGAATGAAATCGCCGAAAAGATATCTTTGCTGAACTTCGTGTTCTCTTCTTTCTAATGTCCATATGGGTATTTTCCAAGAAATCGCAGCTCCACTTTCGCTGTGACTAACTTTATATAATTTCTTATTGTCTAACATGTTGTGGTTAGTAGTGAGTTGATGGTTCAGTTCTGACCTAAGTTCGATTCCCCACCGACATACTCCTAGACTTCGCCTGGTTTACTAGTCAATGCCTCCCTACCCCCCTGCGTCATTATAAACGACCTGATACAGATGAGGGCAAGTAGACTTCGGTTTGTTTCCCTGTCAAAAGACCCTCATGTCTTGTTCACCGCCTTCACCCGGTAGGAGTGTGAACGTCTGGTTCATATAACCAAATCAATGAGCATTCAGGTCTACCCTAGTGGAAGTATTACGGAGTGGCCCCTTAAGACAACCATCTGTTTCGATCTGGCCCTCCATGCTGTAACTCAGCCCTCACACAAACTATGAGATTTCACTCAAGCATTAGTTTGCAGGGATTTAATTTTGGTCACAGGATTCCATCATTAGCTGACAATCAGTTAGAGAACCACTAGGAGACTTGGCTAGCTGTTTCGTCCTAGTTCGGGACTCTTCATCAAGTATGCACCCACCCATCAGGGTTCAAACCCTCCTGGTTACAAGGCGAACTCGTAGACCATTAGGCCACTGGAACCAGCCCATGAATTCCAACTCCTAGCAATTCATGATATAGCACAACCACTAGCCAGTGTCATCGGTGACAAGTACTTGTCTTCACTCTCCACCTGCTGTACCCACCCCACTGGTGACGACTTCTCATTAGAACTCTAGGTAACCTTATCCTGTAGCCAGTCAGTCACTAGCGATCAAAAAATTAACTTCCAGTAATTAGTTTATGGGGGTACGATTTATTTCAGGTTTGACCATGGGTCCCAGAGACTGAATGGTCTAGGAGCTTACCTTCTAATTAGAAAGTTCAGGGTTCGAAACTCGGTGAGGGTGTACTGTTGATGAGTTTCCAGACTTGGAGGAAACAGCTGCCACCCCGAAAGAGATAGGCGCGGACGGCGTGGGGCCAGCAACGCCAACCGCATAAAATAGGCACACCACTTTCGAAACTTCAAACCTCAAGCTCGAAGCTTACAGCCAGTCCAATGTTCCATTCGGAATGTTAAACCACGCCACAAAATAGGATAATTCACTAAGCGCAGAAATGCCTACTTGCTCAACCAACCACGTCACTTTCAGCACTTGAGCAAAAACATAAAGCTTATTGGAAGTAAACTTGTCTTTTCTTCCATATAAGTTCGTTTATTAGATGTATCACACATTGAGTGAAACAGTATTATTTACTGGATGACAAGGTTTCGAACAAAATTTATTGCGGTTCACAATCATATCAGTTGTAATCATACGACTTCGAAACTTGAGTTTTACAGTTTTATTTATCTTCTCCTATTTGTCGCAGCGGTAGTAGAATTTTCCAGATATCTGGGACAGGTGGTGAATCATTCCTACTATATGTATCTGCAGTTGATTCGATAAACAAAGCTTCTTTTATCAATCTCTCCCTCCACCCTGTGACATTAAATTTTAGAACTGTCATCCTATTGTATGGTTGAATGTAACTGCGTGTAGTGAGTGCTATTATGGCTGAACTATTCTCTAGATTTCTTATCGTATTCGGGTCAACCAATCTAGATTTTGCTAGGTTTTTATGTTCAGCTAGTCTGACTGACTGCCCCTGTTCTACTAGTTTAACCTATGTATTTGACCTGACAGTCATTGTAGGCAGAGTATTAAATAAACTTAATTGACTCCACAGGATTGATCCTTTAACCGACAAAGCCTGCTTCTAATTGAATTTGTGGTTGGTTTGAATGCCAGACACTTTTATTCCTGCCAGCCTTGTTAATAATTCTGTGTAAGGTGGTTTCCCTTGTCGTCGTCATTATTATTATTATTATTATTATTATTATTATATTATGACTATCGCTACTATCATCATTTATTTTATTTTTACATTTCCTTACATATTTCCTGACTAATTTATCAGGGTAATTATTAAGTTTCAAGGCTTATCTTATATGCATCACTTCTTGTCTTAGATTTTCCCTGGTACTACTTAGTTTTTGGGCTCTGTCACTTAAACATTTCACCAATCCTCCTTTCTGCACTGACATACGATGGGTGGGATGATTGGAAGTCCAAATATCCGTTTGAATGTGTGGGTTTCCTGTAAACACACGCACACGCACACACACTAGTGTGTTCAACTTCCCATCTTCTTTCCTTTTTACGTTACAATCTAACATTAGAAGCTCCCCCAATATCCTGACTCTCCAATTTATAAGTGAATTGAATTGCCTCCACCTTCTCGAGTTGATGCGTTCGAAAATCAAGAAGTAAAAAACACATTAAAACGAACCATTTTGATCGTTTCTTTTTTCTCTCCTATTCATCATCTTATATGTTAAGAAAACAATAGGCGCCACACTCACACACACACACACACACACAAGAAGATAAATCACAGATAAGCTGGGATTGTTTTCAAATAATCAATCAACAAATAATGGAATGGAACTTTGAAAAAGAAGGAAAAAGACAAAAAAAAGAAGAGAAGTATAAACACAAAAGCGCAACAAATTTACAGGACGACCAGCCAACCAACCAATCAGACAATGGATAGAGAACAGAAAAGCACTCTGAACACACACACACACACAGAGAGAGAGACACGCATAAAAGAAACAAAATGGACAGGACATCATCATCTTCTTCTCCTCCCCATAGGAAGTCAAAACATGGCACATAATATGCTCACCCACTCAGCGCCTACACCTTCAAAAGTGAAAATCACAAAGGACCATATCACAAAGAGAAGAAGAGAGAAAAGAAATTTAATGGTACATATACACAACACATAGAATAAGGTTACGTAAGGTGTTACAGAGAAGAGAGAAATCAGCACAGTGGATCTATCATGATTGATCGACAAACAAACAAATCGATAAACAAACAAACAAACCGACACACTCTTAAAGAACAGCCAATAAAATCAATATAATAATCAGAGTAATTAACAAAGAGAATATTGCACACCATTGTCGACGATCTGTACTCAAGTGTAACAGGCGAGCTGTTCGTTTGGTGACCGAGTCCAGTCTAGACTCTGTACTAATCATTTCACTAGAGAAATCATCCAGTAGGACAACTTGATCGCTTAATTCATCACCAATTCGTTGTGACATACCTTTAAGATTTGATATTGTTGTGCCTAATTGATCTAACCGGTTGTCTTGTTCATAAAGTAATTGTTTTTGTTGGGTAAGTGGATCATGATTTACCGATGATGATGACGATGAGTAAATATTTGATGATGTTTTATGAGAGTGGATTGATGGCATATTCGAAGGGATTCTTTGTGTTGTCGCCTCTCTGTTCAATCGAGAGAAAAAAATATATATTTATAAAAACAAAATGATTCCAGTTTCATATCGAAAGAATATTAATAAGTGCTTTATTCCTCGACGGGTAATGTTAACTGACATAGGGTCAGACTGGAAAAGAACCTAGTGAGTGGTGGTCAAACCAAAAAATGGCTTCACCAGTCAATCAATGAAATCCACAACAGTTAGTTTAAGCCAGCCAGCCAGTCACCTAGGAAGGTGTAGACTTCCTGACTGACTGATTGGTTTGGATCCTCGGGAAGGTAAACACCAATGAAGGCTGGAGACAACTGGTGATATGGCTCAAGCTTATCGTTCTCAATGGCTGGTTGGCTGGCGCAGATGCATCCACTCCTTGTGACTTATGATTTCCAATGAACCTATATTGTTCTTCATTATTACTATTCCTTTGTCTGACACCTCTGTTCACTGTCTCTATTATGCATTTCTTCTACTTTCTTCTATTGCTTTGTGTGCTACATGGAGTGGAGTGTGGCGACTTGAACTGGTGCACGTCGGTGCAAAGTTCTACGTCGAAAACAGACAGACAGACCTTTATTCCAAAAAGTACCATTGATACAAATATACAATTTTCAGCATGTAATACAATATTGCATATGATTTTCTCATTCCAGGGGTGATAATTATAACAGGGCATTGATTCCCCTGATAATGCTGATAAACCACAAGTCTTATTTTGTACACAACAGATGGTGATTCCCCGACTAAAAGATGAAGTACTTAGACTAACCTCTTCCAAATGTATCTACTAACGCAACTGCGCTTGTGGTGGAGTGAGTTACATTGGCTATTGTGCTCTAGGAACTTGATTTTTCAGGCTCGCTCGAAAACATCTCTCAGTATAGCTATGTAAAGATGTAGTGAAAAAAAACCGTCAACAGTTCGATATTAGACGACCACTTGGTCCGAACTGGTCAACCACAAAGCCAGCCACCATTGATGAATCTTCTTCTTTCTTTACTTCGGCTATCTCCTACGGGAGGATGAGTCGGCTTCATGAACCATGAAGTTTCATGGGAATTGGGTACGAGTGATGTCCCCAGCATCGCTCGGCCTTTTGTTTGAGAGTGCAGCTCTAGCCTTTACACAACCAAGTGTGACCTACAAGGCAGTAGGAGTGGAGTAGGGAGTCCACTATCCATTGGCATCCGGTGACCGGAGTCCGGTTCATTCGCCTTTTTGAATGGGGCCAGTCATTCAGGGCATCCAATAAGCCCTTTGTCCATACGTCTGCCGGTGAGCTCCGGTAAGCTTCATACGCCAGTCGTTGGAGGTTTGGAATCAGGGTTTAGCCATCTCCCCTAGACTG
The DNA here is from genome assembly GCA_944472135.2 of Trichobilharzia regenti. Classification (NCBI taxonomy): domain Eukaryota; kingdom Metazoa; phylum Platyhelminthes; class Trematoda; order Strigeidida; family Schistosomatidae; genus Trichobilharzia; species Trichobilharzia regenti. The sequence goes on from OX235265.1 coordinate 97,885,191, forward strand.
TCATCCAATGGACAGTCAACCCGGTGAAGAGCGCCGGGCATCTGCTTTTGCCCTCTCACTTTGGTGAAAAACACCTCCGCCACGTGAAGGCAGTGAGTAGGACTTCCTCAGGAGAGGCTATGTAAGACGCCCGGTCATATGGGAGCATTTCAAGAGGTGTACGGAGGAGTGGCCAACCTGCAGCGCAAGGCACTCACCCCCGACCATCCTGAGGCTTTGGTCCTTCTACATCGTCTATCGGGAACCAAATCAATTGCCGAAAACATCCAGATACCGCCTACTCTAAATAGCAGAGTCTATCGCGATTTGCCTAAAACACAACCAGTGCTTTGTTTGCAGAAGAATCACGTCCAACCAACCACTACTACTGCGCCCTGGGGACCATAAATTCATGAATTTGTATTATTATCTTTCCTAATTTCTCTGTCTGACATTCAGTGTGTGTTGTTATGTTAATGCTATCGAACTGTAATCCATTGATATTATTATAATTATTGATTCAATGTTATTTAAGCAGCAATAGTGGTGTTGTTAATAACACAGTTAGAAAAAAACAGTGCCGCTTTCTTAGCGTCCCTCAGGAAGTTGGTAATTTCCTGTCTCACAGACACTTTTTTTCATCGCATAAAATGTGTGCCAGTCAAATAAGATATTGTACAGCTTTTGTACTTAGTTGTCCAAGCATACAGCCTCCTTTAGTTGCTTCTAGTTCCCCTACCTGAGAAGATGCGTCGGTGGCACAGTGGTTAGGACTCTCGCCGACCATGCACATGGTCCGGGGTTCGAACCCACGCCGGCGCACACCTGATATCTATGGTCGCCTGCAAAATTTGGGCTACCGATATCCATGCTGAAAATTCCATACTTGTACCAAAAATACAGTGTGGAATCAAGCTGTAAATCAAAAATATAAAAAAAAATAAGATGCAGGAAGGAGAGAGTTGTGTATGCAGAGGATGTTCAGCGTCTGATAGGATAGTATTTGCTAATTTCTTCCAGGAGTCTTTGTGTTTCTATCTACAACAGTATTAACGAGTTGAATAAGCAACACCCCATTCGCCCTACAGACGGCTTTTAGTCCCCTATGTAGGATAACAAATTCTTTCTGAAGTAGCCCAGGAAAGATTTAGCTGAGAGGGAGCAGTAAAGAAGTATAGGCAGAATAAGAAAAATCGACAAAGGTAACAATAGAGACGGGATGCTAATAGATCATCTTAACTTTCTTACACAGGAAGTCAAACGAAATATCTTTCTGGAAACTAACATGATGTGGGAATACCAGGAAAGGTGATTCGAAGAAATACACAGTCCAAGGGAATGCTTTTTGCTTCACAGTTCGTGTACATCATTAGCTTATTGGTATTGATAGAATGCTTGCCATTCACTCAAGAAGTTTACGTGTGATTCCCAGCCAATGGACTCCTCCACCCTGACAAGAAGAAAGGGAAGGTAGGATGTTGGAGGCGTAATTCCTGTGACAATCATAGGGGTATCAGTCTGATACCGGTCGCATCTAAAATATTGGCTGCTGTCTTGCTTCGCAGGCTGTGCAAAACACGTGAGGGATTGATTCGAGAAGAGCAGGCTGGGTTTCGTTCAGGTCGTGGATGCATTGATCATGTGTTCAACCTTCGGCAGTTATTGGAACACCACCACACGTATTGCAAGCCAATGACCGTTGTGTTTCTTGATATTAGGGGTGCATTCGATTCGTTGAACAGAACTGTGCTCTGGAACTGTCTGTTAGAGAAGAGTGTACCTGAGAAATTTGTTAACATCTTGAAAGCCCTATACAGAAACACCTCAGGTAGAGTGAGGGCATACAACCAACTATCATCACTGTTCCCAACCAACAGCGGGGTTAGACAGGGTTGCCCAATCTCTCCATTTCTCTTTAACTTTGCCATCGATGACATTCTGGAGTCAGCTCTGAAGGATGTGCGTGAAGGTGGTGTAGATCTGCTACCTGGAGATAGACTTTTCGACCTTGAGTATGCAGACGATATCGTCTTACTGTACGACAGCATGCAGGCTGCCCAAATCACGCTTAATCAGTTGGCGATCAGTGTCTGTAAGTATGGTATGTGCTTTTGGCCGTCTAAGTGCAAAGTACTGTTATTGGATTGTAAGGGCGATTGTTACTTCCCAGCTGCCCACACCGTGGAAGTTGAAAAAGTACTGTTACAAGATTGGAAGGAGCCTGTACCTGCACTCACTCTTGCGGGTGAACCGCTTGAAGCTGTTGATAAGTTTGTGTATCTGGGTAGTTGTGTGTGTGAGTGCTGTCGGAGGGGGTGACGGATGAGATTTCCAACCGTATAATGAAGGCTGGGGTGCCTATACATCAACTTCAGCCACCTCTGGCGCCGTCGCGACGTGAGCCTGGCTGTCAAAGGTCAGGTATACGATGCTTCGGTGCGGACTGTCTTGCTCTACGCCAGACCTGTGAAACCTGGCCTCTCCAAGCTGAGGATATGCGGCGACTCTGCGTGTTCGATCATCTCTGTCTCTGAAGGATTGCTTGCGTTCGATGGATGGCATCATCGCGTGAGTAATTCTGAGGTTTGGCGGCGTGTTTGAACACAGTGGAGATCACCATTCATAGAGTGTCGTCATCTGTAAACACCGGCTCCGGTGGCTTGGACATGTGCTGCGAATTTCATCCCAGATGCTTCCGTATAGGTGTCTGTTCGCTAGCCAGCCCTGGGACGGGATGGAAAAGGCGGAGGGTGGACAGTCCATGACGTGTGGCGTCGTGGGATGAAGGATGTTTGTGCTAGATTAGCATCGGTTGATGCGTCACGACTCCCTGGTTGAAGTCCGCGAAGTAGCTCAAACCGATGCCTCGAAACGTTATCGGATATGGCCAAGAATCGTAATCAATGGCGAACGTATTGCAATTTCCTTCTTTCTTCCCTTCCCGATGATAGTTGACGAATACTGTTTGAACCCGTTAAGTATGACTGTTTTCCTTCTACATGAAGTTCTTTATCCGTTCTCTACATATATTTTTTACCTTTGATCTATGTTGCCTTATTATTATTGTGTGTCGCATCTTTCTCGATGCCATATTGTACCAAAGTTTTTCTGCGTTTAAATATATAATAAACAAATAAATATGTCGGAGACTAGCAACCCCTAACCCGTAAACTGCTAATGACTCCCATACTAAGACTACACAACTCGTCCAGTGTCCCCATTTTATTTCACCAACCAAAAATGATAAATAGAGCCTCTATAACAGAAGTTATGCATTCGTAATTATATGAAAGCTTCTATTTTTTCAATAAGAAAAGTCTACTTTAAGCACCTTTAAGGTACTCTATCTCTATATGCTTCTGATAAACTGATATGAGTAGGTGAATACCACTCAAATTAACCAACCGGATCAAAGTGGTCTATACACCAGACGGCTGCTTCGATCGTTTGGAGCCCGAATCCGTTGAGATCACAAGAATTCTCACCAACTACTTGAGTCAGTCAAATCAAATCTCAGCACTTTGCATTTTACACAGTTCGAGGGGAAGTATGAAACCTCACAACACAGTTTCCTTTGAAAATCGAGATTATTCACACCACATTATGGATCAAGGAAACTACAACAAAGGGTGAATGCATCTACGCCATTGACAACGCTCTTGAGCACTTCTTACCGGTAGTTGGTTCTTAACATCCCAAGGTTCCCCAACTTGGAAGTCTATACTACCCTACGTGGCTGACTCAAACCAACTGTCAGAGACTTCATAAATTAATGACACGCTTTGATTTGACTACTCATAATCCTTTTCCTAACCTAAACTGGTATCAGTCAACATTACACTTCTAGGGAAGCGATGAGTTGACATGAACAACACGTTTTCTAGCCATTTAAATCGATACAAGTTAACAGGCTTATCGACTTACTTGTTCTCCTTAAGCTAACACACACATTCGACGCTTAATTGCAATATTACTCACCAACATTAACTCCAACAAAACACGAGAGATATAATGCAAACATCCATAGCCTCCTAGGGGTCGCGCTATTTCGTGAATTCGCAGAAGTTAGAATTCATGAGCTGGCCACTGAATCGGTTCCCAGTGGCTCAATGGTCTACCAGCCCGCTAGCCTTGTAACCAGAAGGTCCAGGGTTCGAACCCCAGTGGGGTGTGTGCGTACTACTGAAGAGTCACAAACTAGGACGAAACATCTGTCCAGTACTCCCTGCAGGTTTTCCAATAGTTCTCTAACCAATGTCAGCTCATGATGAAGTCATGTGACAAACCAAATCCCTACGAACCAACACTTAAATATCCTATACTTTCAATTGCCATACCTTCCATCCATGAAGGACACAGAGACAACTGCTTCTGGGGGCAAGTACACACGTCTTTTGATCGATAACCGGATATCAGTTCCACCACCAGAAATTATTCAGTGGTACACAAATGTCATACGAGCCTTTTGTATCATCCGTGTATAGATTCTGTCACAAAATGTCGGTCAATTGAGGCTGATGCAATTTACAAAATAAGTGAAGTGGTAACTCCATTATGTGGATAAGATTTTATTTTGATAAAGTATCACACAGTGTTGTTATACAGTAAGTAATATTAACTGATGCGACCACGTTTCGAGCACAAACTATTGCCACTCATAATCATATCAAGTGACTCATAAAACTTTGTTCTTTCACATTTATATACATGTGTGGAATTGACTAGATATTGGAATAAAAATTAATATAAGATAATGTACATTCAGAATAATTAATACGAGTGTTATTGATCAAATACAGTCAGGTGGAAAAAAGACGAGTGTTTGTATAGTCAAAATAAGTGAGTAACTTGTCAGCATGTTGTGATGTGTTTGAATTGAAATAGAATTTTGAGATTATTTATTAACCTCTTCTGATTTGACTGACTGACTGACTGTTGGTAATAATATCTTCCATACATATTTCTGGTATTTGCATTGAGTCATTTCTATGTTGCATGTGTTGTGTTGGGTGTAAACTCAATGAACCAGGATTCAATAATCAACCACCTGTCTCTCCACCTACTTCTTGGCGAAGGTAAGAATGGTTGACCACGAGAAGATGAGTAATTTAGAAAAAAGCTCAGCACTACATTGCACTGCATATATTAACACATACAACCACACAATAGGGGGGTCGGGAAAGGGTTACGATTCTAAGAAGTAATCTATGTAGGTGGAGAGAGAGAGATTGATTACTGAATACTGCCTGGGTCATTGAGTCTACACAACCAACACATGCAACACAGAAATGACTCAATGCAAATACCAGAAATACATATGGAAGATTATTATCACCACCAGTCATTCAAAGCAGAAGAGGATATTAAATAATCTCAAATTGTATTCTATTTTAATTCACGTACATCATAACATTCTAAGGGCAAAAGTAACAAATAAAATATTGACCAAAACAACTTCATAAAACATTAAAAAAATTTTAAAATCGCCTTTTTTGCCAAGAACCCTTTGGTTGGGTAGTGTAGTGGGGGGGAAAACAGATGGGGAAATTTCCAAAGGGAAGGCCGGTTGGGGTTAAGGAAAAAAGGAACCAAAGGAACCAACCCCAAAACCTTTTTGGGGGGGCTGTATAATGGCGGAAAAATAAAGGAAACCAATCACAGCAAAGTTAACGTGGCAAAATATGATTCGCAGATAGAGAACACTATTTGTCAAGGAATCCCAAAACAACCAATCAGAAGCCTGCGTTTGTCTGCCTAACTTCTGAAAAACAACCAATCAGATGACTGCGCTTGTCTGTAATAATGTATGTGAAATATGTATAAATACGTGTTGATTTTCATAATAAAACGATCTGTTGCCTGGCCCTTGTCTTCTGTTGTTACACTAACAAGTTACTTATTATAACTATAAAAACACTCGTCTTATTTCCCATCTAATTGTAATTGATCAGTAACACTCATAATATTATTTCTGAATGTACATTATCCTATTATTATTATTATTATTGTATCCTTTAGTTCCTAGAGGAACATAGGGCTTCAGCTGCGCACCTCCATTGACTTCGGTTTTCTGACAACTTTTTCAACCTGCTCCAGGTCTGTCCACATGCTTTCATCTCCTCCTCGCATGACCTCCTCCAAGTCACCATCGCATTGACGACCAACTCGCCGCCTCCCTTTCGGGTTCCACTCGAGGGCTTGTCTAGTGATGTCACTTGATGGTTTCCTCAGCGTATGGCCAATCCATCTCCATTTCTTTCTGCCTATTTGTTTCACAATCGGTTCCTGATTGGTTCGCTCCCAGAGATCCCTGTTGCTGATCTTTTCTGGCCATCTGATCTTGAGTATTGAGCGGAGACAGTTGTTAATGAAGGTTTGAAGTTTGTATAGGATAAATAACATTATCCTATACTGATTTTTATTTAAATATCTGGTCAATTCCACACATGTATATAAATGAAAGAAAAAAAAGTTGTGTAAGTAACTTGATATGATTATGAGTGGAAATAATTTGTGCTGGAAACGTGATCATCAGTTAATATTACTGTACAACACTATGTGACATTTTATCAAAATAAAATCTTATCCATAATGGAGTTATACTCTACCACCACATTGCCCAAGTTTTATACTTATAAAAAGTGAAGCGGTAGTCAACACATTCTGTATAAACTTGACAAATACGTTGGTGGCGGTTACGCACAGCGGTTAGGACTGTCGCTGACAGTGCACACTGTCCAAGGTTCGATTCCTAGCCACTGACGCACACATGATATCAATTGATGGTCTACCTGGAAATATTTGGGCTATCGATATCTTTTTTTTCCTTCACGTGAAGTTTCTGTAGTAGTGTTTATTTTTACAGGATGGGGTTGCTAGCTTCATGCCCAACCTTTCCTCTTTATCAGAATTATTTCTGGCTTAGCGAGGTAAAGGAGTGCGTCGGTGGCCGGGGATCGAACCCCGGACCATGTGCATGGTTGGCGAGCGTCCTAACCGCTGTGCCATCGAGGCAAATATCGATATCACATGCTGAAAATTCCATACTTGTACAAAAAATACGGTGTGGAATAAAACTATAATCAAAAATCATTTTCCAACAAAATGAGAAATATTTAATTACTTCATTTTCACATCTCCGTTAGACAGCATTGATGATGGAACGCCTTCTTTTTGTTGTTGTTGTTGTGTCAGCGGCGGCGGCGGTGGTGCCATATGAACCGTAAAATCAATGTTTGAATTCTTGATTGCCCCGTCAATATTTGATGTGCTTAAATTACTTTTTACAGCTTTTAAAACACTTTTTGCCTCTGAGAGAAATTGACGTCTTGCTGATATATCTTTATCTGATAGACGAAATTTCATAGGATTACTTTCAACAGCGCTAACAGTCTCCTAAAAAATAAATAAAACGTAATTTTAAAAAATCGTACCATATTGGGTTACTTAAAAAGAGGTTTTTTCATCATCTTACGGCAGGCATCATAGCCGGGCTAATGACTTCAACCTACCTACCACCTATAGTCAATTCCAAGTACACTGTGATGTCCAGTTAGTTATCCAGCTTGATGATCACCCTGCAAAAACCTGATCGATAAAATCCAATCAGCTCCTTGGGTTAAGCTGTTGGTTTTCAGCCGATAAGTCACGGTGACTGGACAGTAGCATCATCAGACCCCACACGATAAGCGTGACTCTCAGTCGGATGCATAAAAAATCTATTCCGAGTATTAGAGCCTAAAAGAACAGGCAGTTGGCTCCAACACAAAGAATTACACACATTGTGGTGAGAGCTGGCTGTTAGCCAAAAATGGTGGACAGTAATTTACGTCAGTGTTTATGTCCCCAATATGTTGGTCGTGAGAAAAATGGAACAAAGGCTTTGCATAGGGGCATACAGTTAACATATAGATGATCTGACATTCAAAAAACAGCCACAAAAGATGAGAGATTAACTTTCAGTGAAAAACAACTACCAATCAGAAGACTGTGTTTGTCTGCTAACAATAATCTATAATAATGCACATGAAAATCTATAAATATGTGTTGATTTCTTCAATAAACGATCTGTTGCCTGGTCTTTGTCTTCTGTTGTTACAATACTACTACCTAATTGATCAAGCTGAAATAAGTTAAGCGGGACTCAAAATTGTGACACCTAAAGGTTGAAAACAGACAGCTTGGAGCTAGTAGGCCACATCTGTCACGTGACTTATCAATACATCCATTGCAGTCCTACAGGAAACCTACAGTCTTGAGCCAGAATAGCACAGTCTGTAGTGTTTTCGACTGCAGCACTTCGGGAACACTGATTTTAGTCTCCAAGGGGAAACCAGTTCCTTTGAGGTTGCTAATACATTGTGCTAAAGAATATGAATAAGTGTGCAGCCTCCTAGGTCACTGACTTTTACTGTCGATTGTCTCAACCAACTAACACGAAAAAGGTCGTTCTGTACTGTTATTACTCGTCAACAAGAGCCTAAACAGAACTATTATTCGGATAAAATAAGCTGTCAGTCTATAAAGACTTCTGTTTAGTTTTATTCAACCTGACAAGGTAAAAATTTGTGTTATAAATGAAAACGTCATTTCCTTGGAATGCAACAGGAATGAACTACCCGTGAAATAAAAACTTCCTCTTTGAAAGTTAGTGAACATCACAATTACTGTTTAGACAATCTAGAATTGTAGATATACAGACTAACATGAATCTCGAACACTGATGGATGTGTACAAAACTAGGATCAACTCAAAGGGTTGATCTGCGACGAAATCTCAGTACGGATACAGAAGGCACGTTTTGCATATGCCAGTTAACGCCGTCTCTGGCTATCAAACAAAGGGTGGGTGTACTGTTCACCAGTCCACTCCATCCTCCTTTGTGGCTGGCTGTGAGCAAGACCTGGCCATTGAGAGTGGAAGACATGAAAAGCCTGTCTAGCTCTCTTTAATCATAGGTGCTTGCGTTCTGTCTCCAGTGTAAAGTTGTATAAGAGGCTGAGCAATATTGAGGTTACGCGTCTGTCGAGTACTAGGTGGTAAGTGGGAGGGAAAATCAATCGACGAGGCTGTGAAATTACATCGACTGAGATGGTTAGGACATGTGTTACGTATGCCTAGTCATCGCCTTCCTCGAGCACGGGCAATATTAGCTGATATAGGGTCAAGCTGGAAAAGAGCTAGCACATGGCGGTCAAATCAAAACATGGCTTCATCAGTCAATGAAATCCACAACAGTTAGTTTAAGCCAGCCAGCCAGTCTGTGTGGAGGTCAACAGCACTCAGCATGAAAATGGAAATAAGATCCGGATTTTCAACTCCAATGTGAAGTCAGTGCTACTCATTATACGGATCAGACTTGGCGCGTCATAAAGAACACCTGAAACAAACTACAGACTTTCATCAACAGCTGTGTGCGCTCAATACTCAAGATCAGAGGGCCGACCAGAAAAAATTAGAAACAAGGATCTCTGGAAGCGAACCAATCAGGAACCGATTGTGCAGCAAATAGGCAGGAAGAAATGGAGATGGACTGGCCATACTGTGAGGAAACCATCAAGTGAGTAACATCACTAGACAAGCCGTCGCTCGAGTGGGACACGAAAAGGAAGCGGCGAGCTGGTCGTCAGTGCAAGGGTGACTTGGAGGAGGTCATGTGAAGAGGGGATGAAAATATGTGGGCAGACTTGGAGCCAGGTGAAAACTCTAGTAGAGAACCGAACGCAATGGAGACGCGCGGCTGAAGCCCTATGTTCATCTAGGAATTAAGGGAAATAATCATAATAATAATGAGCTATGAGCATATACCAACAACTTAAGTTCACAATAATTAATTTTAAAAACACCAACCACAAATAGATGAATAGGAAATGTTGTATCACGTGATGAAGAGGACCTAAGGTAAATAGAATATCTAATTACTTTTAACAACTTCACTAGACAGACACTTTATGAGGTGTAAATAAAACAACAAAATCTTTGGATTATCTAAAATGACATGATATTAAGTAACAGTTCAGCAATGCTGAAAAATTGGTGAAATTGGACTGCATATTAATTAGAACAATGAGTAGTTTAAAAGTGTTTGAGGTGGTGATACCATTCCCTATACTACGGATATCTTTGCAATAAAGATGAACATGCTCTCATTTTGGGTTCAAAATGACATGAACAGAGTAATTTCAAAGTACTTGCACACATAACACGATGTCAGTTAATAGGAGACTTTACAATTAATAAATCCTGCTCACATATTACACTCATAACTTACACAAAGAAGTTCCAAGTTAAATCATTATGAAATCCTGTAACCAATCAATCAAATCCCTACAAACCAACACTTGAATATCGATGAGATGCTCACTAGCCACTTGCCCTATTCAGGTAGGTAGTTACCTGGGGTTTTAGTGAGAAGTCGTGACCAGTAGGGTACAGCAGGTTGGTTGTGAAGACAAATACTCGCCGAAGACATTGGCTAGGGGTCGCTCTATGTCGTGAATCGGCAGAAGTTAGAATTCGTTGGCCATTGGATCGAGTCCCAGTGGCTTAATGGTATACCAGCTCACCTTGTAACCATAAGGTCCTGGGTTCGAACCCCAGTGGAGTGGGTGCCTACTACTGAAGAGTCCCAAACTAGGACAGATGAAACACCTGTCCAGTACTCCCGGGTTTTCCAGTGGTTCTCTAACTGATGTCAGCTCATGATGAAATCCTGTAACCAAAAACACATACGATTGGTTATGGTCATTTTGACTAAACAGGTGAATATTGGTAATACAAGTCAAGAAAATTAGGTGTTGATGAAATCAGGGTAGTAACAAAGGTGATGAGTTCTCACAAACAGTTGTAAAAAGAAGTTATGTAATAATATGAATAGTTTGATGACTGAGTTCTACTCAGGATACACATAGGAACAAAGAAGAGAATACGAAACTACGTAAGAGTTCTAAATGAATACAAGAATTGTAAGCAATTAAAGAGAATTATAAGCGATTAGAGAACAGGCAAAGAAACAAAATTAAGTCATCAAAATCAATAAGGAGTACCCATTACCCATTCTGTTTCACTCTTATACCTGTCAAACTATTTTGATTCTCTTCACTCATCTTGTCTACCTTTGTGTGCTATTTGGAACGTGGCAACTGGAACTGCTGCACTTCGGTGCCAAGTTCTATGTTGAATCTAGACAGACAGATAAGGAGTACGATAATTGAGCACCTGGTTGACACTGATTATTACATTTCAACAAACGCCTCCTGCTTCAAAGTAATGTACCGAGTCCAGAATAACCTACCAGAAGCAATACGGTTTCATCTTCTTTGTATCGCTGAAGCTCTGGCCATTTACATAGGAAAACCGGAGCTGTGCATACAAAAGAGGATTACTCAACCACTTCTACTGTGATGATAACTTTTTAGATTTTGATGACTTAATTTTGTTTCTTTGCCTGTTCTCTAATCGCTTATAATTCTCTTTAATTGCTTACAATTCTTGTATTCATTTAGAACTCTTACGTAGTTTCGTATTCTCTTCTTTGTTCCTATGTGTATCCTGAGTAGAACTCAGTCATCAAACTATTCATATTATTACATAACTTCTTTTTACAACTGTTTGTGAGAACTCATCACCTTTGTTACTACCCTGATTTCATCAACACCTAATTTTCTTGACTTGTATTACCAATATTCACCTGTTTAGTCAAAATGACCATAACCAATTGTATTTTTGTTTGATAAACTTAATGTACACATACATACAAAATAACACATATATATTTGCGATTGTACAGCTAAGAAAATGAATTCTCCGAAAAGCAACTCTTCCCTGAACTGCGTGTTTTTTTCAGTCAGACAGTCTACACCTCCCTAAACAGCTAAGATTAACGGTCAATGATTTCATGGATTGCGGCGACATTTCAATCTGACTATCTCTAACTCTCTCTCTCTCTCTCTCAATACGACCTTACTTTTTTTATTTACAGCTTGATTCCACACTTTTTTGGTGCAAGTATGCAGTTTTCAGCATGGATATCGGTAGCCCAAATTCTGCAGGCCGACCATAGATATCAGATCGAGAATGTGCATAACACATTCCTTAGCCATCTCAACTGATCATTATCACCATATGCTGGTAAGGCGGCTCCATCTAACTATGATTGATACTTGTGATCCTATTGAAAGATAAATGCCACTAAGCCTCAACCATAGGAAGTACGACATTGCTTTTCGAGCTGCATTCCATCTTTCCAGAATCAAGACTACAAGAACACTAAGTGTATCTATCCTCATAAACAAAAATGGAGAAACTTATGAATAATTAAAATAACCTTTAACTACAAATCATGAGGTTAACTGAATGCATCTATCACTGAGTCGGTGGCACAGCGGTTAGGACGCTCGCCAACCATGCACATGGTCCAGGGTTCGATCCCCGGCCGCCAACGCACTAAGCCAGTAATAAAAGCTGGTAAAGAGGAAAGGTTGGACATGAGGCTAGCAACCCCATCCTGTAAAAATAATTACCACTGCTACAGAAACTTCAAGCCTCTGGCTTGAAGCCCTATGTTCCACTGGGAACGTGAAGGAATAAAAGGAAAAAAAGAAATAGAATACAACCCACGATAGTCAGGAAACTGAGGCACTTCTCTCTCTCAAAAGACAGAAATGCACATGTTCTACATGGCAGAACAATATAAAGGAATGCGTCACATGTAACAATGGAACAACAAGGGAAATAAACATACCTATGAATGCATCAAAAAGGACAGATGAGAAGAAGTACAGACTAAAAACTTAAAGGCTCTCCTAGCAACAGAAGCTAAATACAATATCGTGCAGTCACATGAATTATTAGAACTAGGAATAAAGTTAGAACTTAAAGCTTTTGACTTCTGCGTTAGAGAAATTAAAAAAATCTACAGATGACTTGAAATTATATGAGGCAGAGAGTAGAGATTTACTAAGAGATGCTGAAAACTTCACACTTGCCATTCATCACCTATCTCGTATTTTGATCATGGGTTTTTGTAGACATTTAGATCAATTTCAATTGTTAGATTTCGTCATGAAATAACGTCACTTAAAGATCAAGGGGCAATGAACACCTGTGTCGTCCTAGTTCGTTAGTCCAGCAGTGTAGGCCCACTAGGGCGACCGAGCCCACGACTTATAGTTTACGGGACCAAACCCCCTGATCATTTGGGTCAGAACACAATGGCTCGTGAATTCCAACTCCTGTAAATTCGTGATACAGCGCTACCACTAACAAATGCCTTCGACGAACATCTACTCACGACTTCTTACTACAGCTTCAGCAGACAGCGATCCGATATTTTTCTAAATGGAGGTCTTAAACCACCAAGAACAGTACCCGACAGTATCCGACAGCCAAAATCATAAATGATGGACAACTGAAACCTGTCATACCTATAGGCACGATTGTTAAGAAAAATATTTAACGGCTGCTTAATTATCATATGAGATATTCCCGGACTAGTGAGCGAGAAAGCAAAAAAAGGGATATCAATTAGTGGAGATTGTTCACAAACAAGTCAGAATTTAGTGATGACAAGACTTCTTTATCTGCACTACTTGTCTGTCAACCATTCCGTCATACAAGCTTTCCAATTAACATAGAATAAACAAACACGGCAACTTTACTTCTGAAGGCCTGATATAGCAGAGCTCCATAACTCGCTTTGAATATCAGAGTTGGTAGATGAAAAATCAGGGTTAACCTGATCAGGTTATTTTAACAATCAGAAAAAGCTACTCTCAGGTTACCTACTAATGAAGATGTAAACTTCGAATACCACAAGTGAAAAAGAATGTCAATACATCCGCCAGTTTATCAGGAACCAATGACAGAGGTAGGTAGGTAGTTAGGTGTGAATTAGACTCGAAACCGAGACCTACTGATTGAAACTTACGTGCTTAGACAAATTAACCATATTTTCACTGAGAAAATGTAGGATCACACTAATGGAGATGTTGAAATGATCTACAAGAAAAGTCGGACAAATGCCGAAGGCGAGGAAATATGGAGAAAAGTGATCTGAAGTGTCGACTAGTGAGGTCAAAATGCAAAATAATGCGACACTAATCCCACAATGTAAAGGTCCAGTGCCCCAGTAAGATACTATAATTTTCCCAAATTTTTATCTTCTCGAAAATCTAACCCTGAAGAATTCCTGTTTCAAAACCTTTCGATGAGAAGTCTACAAGTTTTAAAAACTTCACAAATACAAATTTTTGAGGTAAGCTAACGTAATGATTTAGAAAAAATACGAACACAATATCCTACGGAACTTAGATTAGATCTGTTTACAGGTTGAACGTGCTTCGAAACTGTTAACTCGGTTAAAGTCACCAAAATTCGTTATTGAAGAAAATTAAGAAACAATTCTTCAAAACAAAACGAATCCAAATATTAAATTCATGTGATAGAATTTCACGAGACGCTAACCTGTAAGTCCATTAGATCCCAGTCTATATTCTTGATCGTTTGTCGAATTCGAGTGAGTATTTTTGTATCCTCGGGACCAGAACTACCCTTCCAATCATTATAGAGTGTTTTAGTTAACTGCAAATTCTTATAAATCTCCTCTTGCATTGAGAAATATGGGTCAATGTCATCCATATTGCAGGATTACAAATCGCAAAACACAATCCAAACAGTAACGTCTCAGTCAAAAAGTTGCCTTCTAACCTTCACTTTTGTACTAATCATTTTTGCACATGTGGATGATTAGACATTGACAAGGCTTTGTGTTTGTGGAGCTGAAACATGTTTTATCGGGTTTTCTTAAAAGGGAGGTCAAATTCAAAAGCAAACTACCACGTTTTTGCCGGTATCACCCGGTACTCACTGCTCCATTTGGTAATATTGAAAACAGGGCCACCATTAACCTTTCGGGGATCAAAATCTAGGCATTCAAAATATCCTTCTATGCTTTGATTCCAAGGGGTTCCCACCCAGATAAGTGAAATTAAGGCTAACATGATATATCACTGGCACACTCCAATGCATCCATACCCCACATACTGAAAGAATCAAACTCAATCAGGTGATTTGTCATCGCCACAAGACCAACACTAATGCCAGTAACATCGCCAGTAATTAGTTCTAGGTTACTTGGTAATTAATCTCGATGTTTGTAGCATTAGGGGATCTGGAGATGGTATAAACTGAAGGATAACAATCGTTGTAAATACACCAGAACCTTAAGACTATGTTCACGGTAGCTGGATCAGTAAGTTTGCACTATGTGCTTCTTTTCAGTTTCAAAAACAGTGAACTTTCTACAGTTCCTGGATGATTCTGGCTGGGGAAATCCTGCCCAGTCTCTTACAAAATATATCTTCAGTAGACTATCTGGTTGCATTAAATTAATGTTATTCAAATGATGCAGAAATCCTACTCGATTGGCTTTGATGGAATTTCATAAATCAGAAATCCTAAAATTCGATGAAGCCACTTGCTTCTGTCTTCTGCACTACTTCTCACCTGCATCCATCCATGTTAGTCCATACTCTTTCAACCAACTCCTCCTCACACGATCTCCTCCATGTCACCCTCACACTGACGACCAACTCGCCGCTTCCCTTTCGGCCTCGTTCCACTCGAGAAATGGCCTGACGTGCGCGCAATGTCACCCAGCGGCCTCCTCAGCCGCGAGTGTCCAATCCTTCCATCTCCACTTTCTCCTGCATATTTGTTGTTTGGCGATTGGTTTGTTCTTGTTTTGTTTGTTAGTGCCCATAGTTTCTTGTTGGTGATTCTTTCCGGCCCGGCCATCTGATCTTCAGTATAGATCCAGCAAAGACAGTTGCTGGTTGATAGAGGTCTGCATCGCAACAGGCTGTTGGTGGAAATATTCTTTGTGACCCACCCGCCAAGTTTCTCATCCGTATAGAAGAACTGACCGGCTTGACCACGTTTGTATTGAAAACCTGAGCGAATCTTTTCGTTGGTGCTGGCTGAGTGACGAAGATTGGTTTTCCAGATTGGTTTGTTTCAGGTTGATGATGATGAACGTGGTTCTCGCTCGCCTTCCTGATTCTCGCTCGATCCTCTCGACATCCTCGTCCGTTCCGACTGTCTGTAGTTGAGACAGTGCTCCCTAGATAAGTGAGTGAATGAAGTAACCTCTGTCAAATCCCTCCCTCCCTTTGATGGTGATTGGCGCTGGATGTTGGTTCTGTTTTGTCGTTGTTGGTTGATTGGTCGGTTATTTTCATAACCTCCGTCTTGTCTATATTCACCTGGAGTGTTGTCTTCTCTGGCTGCTTCTTCGACCGGTCAGTTTGTTTGTTGGTTTTCGCGTGTAAGTCTTCGATTTTGTATGACATCAAACAGCATCAATCATCCACGCGCGAAATCCAGGTCTTCTAGGTTGTTCACGTCCGTCGCTCCAGGATATCCCTCCCTGTCTTCTCGTTTCTCACTCACCGTCTGACGCATGATCCAGTCAGAGTACGATTTTGTGTGACATCAAACATCATCAATCATCCACTCGTTTCCAAATCACTGTCCTACGCACAATCCAGTCAGTCCACCACAATTACGAATATCATTGGTGATGATAGGCAGGCATCACTGTCTGACTCCCGTTTACTCCAAACGCCCCACTGAGATTCCCGTTGTGGATCACTTGACATGTGCCGTTGTCGTACAGCAGCTGTTGAATAAGGTTGGTGAATATTTGGGGCACTGTACGCCGTAGTACTCGAGTAGTTTCCAAATTACTTTGCGGTCAACGCTGTCTAGTGAAGGTCTTCTCAAAGTGTGTAAAGTTGAGGTAGAGGTTTGATTGCCATTCCATGCTTTGTTCGATGATGACGTGCAGAGTTGCAATTTGGTCCGAACATGATTTGCCTTTCCTGAATGCAGCTTGTTCTCGTCGGAATTCTGTATCCAGTGAGTTCTCTATTCTCTCCAGGATGATGCGACTCAGGATTTTACTTGTCGTCGACAGGAGCATGATTCCTCTCCAGTTCTTGCACAGTGAGGCGTAAGTCGCCCTTCTTTGGTAGTTTCACGAGGTAACCTTTCCTCCAGTCAGTAGGCACCTTTCCCCCCTTCCAGACCTTTCGCAATAATGGAGTCAGCATGTCTGCTGTAGTCTCTGGGTCTGCTTTCAGTGCTTCAGGGGGTATTCCATCTGGACCAGCTGCTTTTACAGCTTTCAGAAGCTTGATTGCATTCAAGACTTCAGCTCTCGTTGGGGGATTGGTGTCAACTTGCAGTTGTGTACGCGCTGTTGTTGGTGTTTCTGGACGGGTTGCAGGTGTTGATTGGTTGAAGAGTCCTTTGAAGTGATCCGCCCATTGTCTTTCTTCCTTGGTAATTGGGTTCCCTTGACTGTCCTTTATAGGTTTCGCTTGTGTTGATCTCTTCCCGGATAGAGACTTGATTATCTGATATGGTGTCCTCAGGTCCCTTTTACCTGCTGCCTTCTCAGCTTCAGTGGCCAGATTTTCTTAGAATTGTCTTTTGTCCTTTCTAGCACTCTACTTCACTTCTTTGTCCAGTGCTGTATAAGTTGAACTCAGCATCTCTTTCTCTTGTCCGTATGTGCATTGAACCATTTCCCTTTCACCATTCTCCTCTCCCCTATTAGTTTCCAAATGTCCATTGAGATCCACTCCTTGTGTTGTCTCTTCTTTCCTACTAAGACCGTTGAACATGTTCCGTTAAAAATGACCTTCAGAGAGTTCCAATGGTCTTCCGCGTATGATTCTTCAGTGATGTGGCGTAGTGTTTCCTGCTTTGCAGTGAAAGTGTCTTTTGTGGTTGTATCCTTCAGTTTGTGCGCGTTGAACTTGAACTGTGGCCTACCTCCAGCTATCCTCGAGGCTTTTAGCTTCATCTTGAAAGTCCCTTGTACTAGATAGTGGTCTGAACCTACATCTGCCTCTCTTCTCGATCTTGTGCTCAGTAGGCTCCGTCTTCACTTCCTTGTAATTGAAATGAAGTCTATCTGGTTTTCGGTGTGTCCATCTGGTGAAATCCATGTCACCTAGTGTATATCCTTGTGTTTGAACACACTGCCACCAATCACCAAATCATTGAAGGTGCAGAAGTCTGAGAAGAGTTCATCATTGTCGTTCATTTCACCGAGGGCCTCACGACCCATGGTGAGTTCTCTTCCTATATTGCTCCTCCCAGCTTCACATTCATATCACCCATCAGGATTCTGATATCGCCATTCGGGACGTTGTCCATTACTGTTTGTTTTGTCTGTAGAACTCCGTCTTCTTCTCTTGTTCTGAGACGTTTGTAGGCGCATAGCATTGGATGATTTTAACCTTCCTATCTTTTGAGTTGAACCTGGCTATGATTATCTTGAAGGAGATTCGTTCCCACTGCATGAGAGCTTTGGCGACATCATGGTGGCCACTACTTCGATGTGCTCGTGATTGTCCTCTGGGTGGCCGGAATAGATTATTCTCTCTCCAATTGATAGTTGGCACTTTCTACACCTGTTCCATCTGTTCTCAAAGATTCCTCAATCTTCTATTTCGCATCTTCTCAGTTCTGCGGCTACCTGGGCAGTCTTTTCAGCTTCGCAAATTGTACTAGCATTCCGCATTCCCATCCTTATTTTTGACTTCATCGAAAGAAGGCACATCGACTGACTAGATTCCCGAAGGCTTTCGCCAGCCTGCATCATTTTACTACCCCAATTCCAGCGAAAAATAAGGTTACTGTTTATATTTTTAGTATTTTGAATATATTCATGCTTTGAAGTTTCTTTAGAAGTTGGGTTAAGTTTTGGGGTGGAGTTGCTAGTACCACGCCCCAACCCTCCCTCCCATCCAGGCTTGGGATCGGCTAGAATACTAGCGAGCTATTAATCTATGCGAGGTTGTATTAACGTAGTACGAGAAAATTTTCGAGTCAGTCCAATTTATCATCTAAAGAGATAATTTCTATTACAGGATGCAGCCGAATGCCTATGTGGGCGGCCAAGACAGCTGCAGTCGGTCCAAGTTGTGGAGTCGTTTGAACCTTAAGAGGTGCTACCCTAGGGTTAATCCTAATCAGACGACAACAGACATGTCCGTGTTCAGAATTTCCAAAAAAAATGCCACTGCATAAGCACACTGAGGGGCATAGCGAAAGATACGTGATTCTTTTGTTGACTGTTTCATGTGTTGGTCATTAAAATGAGGAAATGATACGTCGAGAACCGTTTCAAAAACATGCTGCTTTGTTTGGGTATTTCGGCATTTCATTCCAAGCCCAATTCGCACCTGTTTTCTAGTAGCTGCCTAGCACATGGAAATACAGTGATTTCACGCCAATCGTGCATATGGTCAGGAGATTGAACCTCTGCAAAGCCCATTTCATATCTGCGAGTGGAATGCAGAATTTATCATTATTACTAACTTTATTTCCTAGAGGAACATATGGCTTCAGCCGCGCGTCTCCATTGCGTTCGGTTCTCTGCTAGAGTTTTCAGCTGCCTCCAAGTCTGCCCACATGTTTTCATCTCTTTGCGTGACCTCCAAGTCATCCTTGCACTGACGACCAACTCACCACTTCTCGTTCTGTCGGGTTCCATTCGAGCAATGGCTCGTTTAGTGATGTCACTTGCTGGTTTCCTCACAGTATGGCCGATCCCCCTCCATTTCTTCCTGTTTGTTTGTTGCACAATCTGTTCCTGCTGGGTTGGTTCGCTCATTACCAGAGATACCTGTTTCTGATCTTTTCTGACTGACCATCTGATCTTGAGTATTGAGCGAAGACAACTGTTAATGAAGATCTGTAGTTTGTTTGAGATGCTCTTTATGACGCGCCAAGTCTCTGATCCGTATAGTGGGTAGCACTGACTTGATATTGGAGTTGAAAACCCGGATCTTATTCTTGATGCTGAGTGCTGTCGACCTCCACACAGACTTGATAGTAATGAAATCTTGTCTTGCTTTCCCGATCCTTGCTTTGATATCACCTTCAGTTCCGTCCGCCTGTAGTTGAAACGATGCTTC
This sequence comes from Trichobilharzia regenti, assembly GCA_944472135.2. Taxonomy (NCBI): domain Eukaryota; kingdom Metazoa; phylum Platyhelminthes; class Trematoda; order Strigeidida; family Schistosomatidae; genus Trichobilharzia; species Trichobilharzia regenti. The sequence continues at coordinate 97,905,161 of OX235265.1, forward strand.
CCAGGTGGGCAAAGGAGTTCTCTTCTTTCGGGTCCCTGTCATTCATCCTGATTGTTGTCTGTTGTTGTTGCCGTTGGTGGTGTTGTCCAGGAATCTTGATCACCCCTGTTTTATCTGTGTTCACCTGTAGTTCCATCCTCTTTGGATGCTTCTACTATCGCCAACTTGTTGCTTTTCACTTGCAAATCTTCCAGTTTGCGGGAAATCAGACACATATCATCGGCCAAGTCCAGATCCTCCGAGATTTTGTGTGAGTCAATTTTATGCCTGTCTCCTCGCTGCTGGCTGTCTGTCTGTCGCATTATTCAATCTACTGCAATCAGGAAAATCATTGGCGATAGCAGGCAGCCAGCCAGCTTGTCTTAGTCCCGTCTTCACTTCGAAGGATTCCGTTAGTCTCACGTTGTGGATTACTTCACATACCACTTAGTTCGTAAACATTGTTTGAAATTATTCCTACTGTGAGCTATGGGCGGCAGAAGAATCATCCAAAGAGGATAGGACTTCAGGTGAACACAGAGAAAACAGGGGTGATCAAGATTCCTGGACAACACCACCAACGGCAACAACAACAGACAACAATCAGGATGAATGACAGGGACCCGAAAGAAGAGAACTCCTTTGCCCACCTGGGAAGCATCGTTTCAACTACAGGCGGACGGAACTGAAGGTGATATCAAAGCAAGGATCGGGAAAGCAAGACAAGATTTCATTACTATCAAGTCTGTGTGGAGGTCGACAGCACTCAGCATCAAGAATAAGATCCGGGTTTTCAACTCCAATATCAAGTCAGTGCTACCCACTATACGGATCAGAGACTTGGCGCGTCATAAAGAGCATCTCAAACAAACTACAGATCTTCATTAACAGTTGTCTTCGCTCAATACTCAAGATCAGATGGTCAGTCAGAAAAGATCAGAAACAGGTATCTCTGGTAATGAGCGAACCAACCCAGCAGGAACAGATTGTGCAACAAACAAACAGGAAGAAATGGAGGGGGATCGGCCATACTGTGAGGAAACCAGCAAGTGACATCACTAAACGAGCCATTGCTCGAATGGAACCCGACAGAACGAGAAGTGGTGAGTTGGTCGTCAGTGCAAGGATGACTTGGAGGTCACGCAAAGAGATGAAAACATGTGGGCAGACTTGGAGGCAGCTGAAAACTCTAGCAGAGAACCGAACGCAATGGAGACGCGCGGCTGAAGCCATATGTTCCTCTAGAAATCAAATAAATACTGATGATAATAATTCATTCACTTTTATGGATGGATTTGTAATTGTAGATGCTGATGAGGAAAATGCGAAATAAACATATCGCTAATTTCAAAATAACACATCAATGAACTATAATTCAAGGATTCTGCACACAACAAAATTATGTATGAAAATTGACTTCAAGCTTTTTTCGCCAGGCACTTATAACCCATCCACCAAAGACCTGGTCTTTTGTTTATGCGAAGACAGTACATCTGTGTTTCCTGAGGTATTGCACTCACTGACAATCTAGCGGATTTTTCCAACTGTGCAACGAAATGATTATAATAATATATATTCTCATTTTTGTACATGAGGGACGCCAGTTTACAGGCATCATCAATTCGATAAATTACACATAGTATTAGTAGGCATATTTAGTAAAGATAACGTAATAAGCTATATATTATTTCAAGCTATATAAGATACACCAATAGTATAGGCATGCATACATATTGTTTTAATATTAATAAATCACCTCCTGTTTATGCAGGAACATACCAATTGTACAGGCATGGATAAGTTATTATATAAATTACACAAAATTTGATGTATAATGGATTTACAGTTTGGTTGTTCTTTCTGACATTAGAGTCAGTCGGAACAGTCTGCTATAAAGTCTGTTTGTGTAGCACATAAAGAGATATAGAAATATTGTCTTCGCATTAACAAAAAACCCAGACATCAGATGAATGTAATACAGATATCTGGGAAAAATAAAGCTTGAAGTCAATTCTCCTATATAACTTTGTTGTGAACAGCACCCTTGGCTTAAAGATTATTGATGTATTATGTTGAGATCAGTGATATATTTATTCCATTTTTCAGCAGTCTTATCGTAGTTTTATAACAGGAAAGAAATTTGATCGTGGATACGAAAACTAGATAAGGTCATGTTGGGTTGTTTTACTGCATCAAATGGTGCCGAGGTCGATTCCAGAATTCTCCATTTGCTCCATTTGTGTCTGCATGGCGGACTGTATTCGTAAGTTGAGTAAAATGTTGAAAACTGTTTGAAAACCAGTTGCTTCTTCATTTCAGATCATGAATACTCATTTACAGCATGTTCGCCAGCGTCTTCAAATGGTAGAATTGGATCGTTCATGGAATTTGAGTGGTTATGAGATAGACGGTTTGGAATTAATCCTCATTTCAGTTTAGATGCAGGGTTGTTCGACCTCGACCAGAAGATGAATAGGAGCAGCAAAATACCAGAAAGAGAAAGTATGTGAACATGAAAAGGACATTTAATATTTATGCATTTATAAATGTTTATCTTAATTGTATATTATACTTAAGTAAACATTTTTCTATATTGTATTTGTGTTTTCACGTATTTATGCGAAGTCTTAGAGTTTATTTAATGTCATAATGTGTATTAATGAGTCTGAGCGTTTTAGTGTTCTAATGACTGATGCGTTTTAGAAATAAGTGATGGGTTCTGGTAGGGATAGTCATTTGGACAAAACAGTTTATATAGCAAGCGTTTGAAGGTTACAATGAGGGATAGGTCCTATTTCTAAGGGTAAACTAATCCTGTATGTTCCGTACTATGTCTTTATGCATCCATGCTGCTAGTTTATTTATAGTTTAAAGATTGCTAAGGGTGTTGAAGTGCGTCTTTTAGGTGCTGTAGTAGATTAGTGCTTGATTCGTTCTAGGAGTAAATAGTTTATTAATATAATCAGTAGAGTGAAACAGTCTGTATAGAGAGCGTTTGAAGCTTGTAACCGAAGAGCAAGTTCTGATATCTAGGGGTAGGCTATTCCATATTTTAGAATACATGACTGTGAAGAAGTTTTCACGGAGTGTTGACTTAAAAGAATGAGTTGTCACTGTGGAAGTTTGGTTACGCAGATCGTAAGAACCTTCCTGTGCGAATTGTATGTCCCTGTTACCTGAGAAAGATATTTTGTGAAGGACCTTAAAGAAGAATATTAGGTTTATAATAAGTCGCCTTGTCCAAAGTGGGTCGAGTTTTAGGATCATGCACCGTGAGATGTAGTCTTTCTTACAATCGTAGCCAAGTAGTTTTGAGGTAAAATATCGTTGGATACTTTCCATCCTTAGCTTGTCACGTGTGCGAGTGCTGCTTATAATAAATGGACAGTATTCTAGTAGTGGTCTGACACATGTTTTGTACAGAATTAGCTTGGCTTCATTGTCGTGAAAGTTCCTGAGTATGCATCCTAAGAGCATCCTCGATTTTCTAGTCTGTGATGCTACTTGCTCAGAGAATGTCAAGTCACTAGAGTACCTCAGGCCTAGGTCAACGACACTTCGGAGTCTGGTTAGGTTAGCAGATTGGAGCGTTAATTTCAGGTCAATTGAGGGTGCACCGAAGCAGATCCAGCCACATTTGTTCAGATTAAATTGGAGATTCCATAGGGACGACCAAGCAGTCATTTTATCTAATTCCTTCTGTACTACATTCTCGAAGTTCCCTAAGTCATCACGTTGGAATGTATAAGCTACTTTTAGGTCATCTGCAAAGATGAATGGTTTCCCGTGCGTGAAGCAAGCGCATATGTCATTGATGTATAGTGTAAATAGGAGGGGTCCAATGACACTACCTTGTACTACACCAGAAGTGATAGGGCTAGGTTTGGAGGTTGCAGACCCGAGTTTAACTATTTGGGACCTATTGTTAAGGAATGATTTAAGCCATCCTAATAATGGGTCACGTATTCCTAAGGAGTTCAGCTTATTTGTTAGCAGTAAATGGTCAACACGGTCAAATGCCTTAGAAATGTCAAAGTAGATGACAAGTACTAGTTGCCGTCTGTCACGACTGCTGGTTACAAAATTGAAGAAGTCTAGGTGACATGTTAAACATGATCTGGATTTCAGGAATCCATGTTGGTTCGGACTTATAATATTGCAGCTAAGCATATGTTTGATTAAGTTATCTTTGACTAGTCTCTCCATGATTCTAGATGCTATAGGTGTGATATTGATTGGCCGGTAGTTACTGACTTCAGTTTTCGAGCCAGATTTGTGTTTAGGCATAATGAATGTTGTCTTCCATATGTCAGGGTAAGTTTGGGTTTCTAGGGACATTGTGAATATTTTAAGCAGCAGTAGAGGAATGTCAGGGCCACCATATTTATAGAAGTAAGATGATATACCGTCGGTACCGAAACCTTTTGAACTTTTGAGGGTTCTTATAGTTTGGTTAATATTAGCGTAAGTGAATTGAACAGTGCTAATTTGGTTTGGTGTGAGTGGAGATGGAGTTTGTGCCATATTAGTAATAGGGTGTATATCGAGTAGCTGGACTGAGGGCTTAAGGTAGTTACCTGCAAACGTTTTGTTGAATAGTTCACATATGTCTGCAGAGTTAGTGCATAGCCTACCTTTGTCTATGAGGAGAGAAATGCTGTGATTTTTGCGATTCATTCGCTTCCTTAAGATTTCTGTGAGTGCATACACTCTAGCAGGACTGGCTACTGCGATGCGTTCTTCCTTTCTCATACGGAAATCTCGAGCTTGTGAGATGGAGCTAAGGGTGTTAAGTATTAGACCTAGAGTGCCAAAGTCGTGGTGTTTGAAGTAACTTGTTGAGAGTTTCTTCAGTTTCGTACGATCCTTTGGTTTTATGAATGACTTTCTGTGTGGGGAAACCTTTAGTGTTTGGAGTGGAATGACAGCATCTAAGCATGTGTTTGAGTTATGGTAGAAGATGGTTAGGGCTCTCGATAGGTCATCAGTAGTGAAGTATTCATCCCATTTGGAGGATCTTAGCATCGATTCAACTAAGGCCCAGTTTGCCTTACTATAGTTCCTATATATTACTTGTTGTGAAGTGGAGGTATGAGATGCATTGCTACTCAGCGGAATTGGCAGTGCACACATCACTGTTTTGTGGTCGCTCCCTGGAAACTCAGAACCTACTAGCGTTGAAAGGGGGCTTATATTGTGGCAGAAGATTAAGTCTAGTACGTTGTTACCTCTTGTGGGAGTAGTGACAGTTTGTTTCCAGCCAAGTATATCCAGTGTGTCTAAGAACTTATCAAATTTAGTTGGGCCTGTGGGTATATCCCAGTTGATTTCAGGTAAGTTAAAGTCCCCACATAGGATCTTATGATCGTATTGTAAGTCGGATAATTGCTCCAGAGTATTAATAAGTTGGGTCTCGTAATTACTAAAGGTGCCAGGTGCTCTGTAGGAGCATCCAATTAATGCTGTTACGTTATTTAAGTGTACATTAACCCATAGAGTCTCAGGCATGTTAAGTGTACTACTTTCTAGCTGTGATACAGTAAGTGCATTCAGAAAGTACATGAGACAACCCCCTCCCTTACCACCTTCCCTGTCACACCGAAAGTGTGTGTAGTTATCTAAGCTTATTTCTTCATCCAGGATGTTCGAATGACACCAAGATTCAGTGATGACAATTACAGGGGGTTTGTATATTACTGTGAGTGCTCTGAGCATCGGCAATTTATTTAGAACAGATCTAGCATTTATGAGGATTAGGTAAAGATGAGAGTTGAAGTAGCATTTGAAGTATTTAAGTTCGTTAGTCAGCCCCGAATATGGTTCAGCACCCAGTAGTTCTGCTTGACATGACGATCCTATGTTAAGAGGAGTTTCAGCATCATGCTCACCTATGTCTATCGAGTTGGTGTGTGCTGTTTTCGGTGAAGAATTAGGAGTTGGAGTACTGGATTTGCTATAGACTAAGGAATTTTTATTTTTAGTTAGGTTACAGAAGTGGGTAGGGTTCTTTATTTGACCTATACTTGTGCAAGTGTCAAGTGTGCCTAATGGATACGGGTGCACTAGACCGTTCCTGTTTTCATGCAAGGAGGGAGCCAGCACTAGTGGTTTAGGAGTGTTAACATCCCTACCAGCTGTTTTTTCAACGCTGACAGGGACGCGGGGGATAAAAAATGATTGGATCCTTGTGATGACCATGGCTTATTATTCCACCTATTGTTTGATGCTAGTTGTGTCCTTGTGTGGGTTTCGTGTGTACTGCATTGTGGGTTAGTTCCCAGCAGACTTGTACCATATATCCGGTCGAAATTTGTTTGTGTGCCATACTCTGAAGACCCTGAGTTGTTGGTAGCCGAGTTCTGACTATTACCACTTGTACTATTTAGGGTGACATTGTTGTGACATTGGATATTAGTGTGTGCCACGGTGCGATTTAGCACGTTGTGAGTGCTAATACTATTAACCGTGGGGAGTGTGGGCTTATTTAAGCTGCCACTGTTTTTGTTGGTATGATTTAGGGGCATATTTTCCTTATCTTTAGCAATGGAGTTATGGCTAGGAGAGGACAAAGTCGAATTTCGGGGGGTTTTGACTTTTTTTCTGGGGTTATTTAGTGGCATTTTAGATTCTGCGGTGATGGGTGGTATGGTTTTATTATTTATTTGGTTACAGTCTAGTGGCCTTTCGGCTGGTGTTGCACTCTGACGGGATATTTCTTTAATAATAATTTTTTAATAATAACAGCTTTATTCCAAACGGTATTTGTGGTACAGGTGTGGAATTTTCAGCGTGCATTACAGTATATTGCATCTAATTACCTCATAAATTCCATAAGATTTTTAAAAATCAAAGATAAATAAATAAAAATAAAATAAATAAGTTTTAAATAAATAAAATAAATAAAAATAGCAAAACAGCGTAGAGTATTACATTTCAAACAATGCACCACAGGATATGAAATATAAAGTTGATGTGTGATAGAAGATGAGAACAACAGAGTAATAGTAACGAGGAAAGGAAAACAAAATCTAATGGAACTATTTGTTAGAGTGCCGCAGTAAGTTTATCGTGTCATACCTAACGGATTTCTCATCACATAACAGCTGTGCCAGATATGGTATTGTGGAGTTTTTGTATTTGGTAGTCCTAGCATAAAGCCGCCTATAGCTGCTTCTAGTTCTACCAGATGAAATGCAAGGAGATAGATGCGTATAGAGAGGATGCTCGGGGTCCGACAATATTGTATTCGCTAGTTTCTTACACGACATTATATGTCTATCTACAATAGTGTTCACCAGTTGGTTTAACGATATCCCACTTGCCCTACTAACTGCTTTTAGTGCCCTTCTCAGCGAAGCAAAGTCTTTCTTAAGTAGTCCAGGAAAGACTAATGGGGAGCAGTAAAGGAGGACGGGTAGAATACAAGAATTTACAAACTGAGAAAGCAAAGACTGCTTTATACCAGACTGCTTAAATTTCCTTACGTAGAACGTTAAGCGAAACATCTTTCTAGTAACTAGCAAGATGTGGGAAGACCAGGAAAGATCGGTGGAAAAACTCAGCCCAAGGTACTTGACATAAGATGTATTATCAACCTCTGTGCCGTCAATGAGAGTGGGGCCATGTGAGCTAACTAGTTGCTGTAGGTCACATTTACGTCTGAAAGTGAAATTGACTGCCTGACATTTAGACGGATTAAGCTTAAGTCCGTTTGAGGAGGACCACTGACTAATTTCCGACAGAAAGTTATTTAATTTGGAACAATCTGACTGAGAGTTGACAGGCATAGAAACCGAGAGGTCATCGGCATACTTAACAAAAGTGGCTACATCAGAATGAGGCAAGTCATGCAAGAAAAACGAGAACAGAAAGGGAGAAAGAACAGCCCCTTGAGGAACACCAGCTAAAGTAAGTGAGGTAGTGGTGGACTTTCCATTGTAAACGGTGTACTGCTTCCTATCAGAAAAATAGGAATGCAACCACTTATTTGTCCAGCTCTCAGCCTGTGTTGCAGCAAGCTTACTTAGCAAGAGAGACCTGGGAACAGAGTCAAATGTAGATGTGTGATCAAGAAAGGCACACCGAACGTATTTAGCTCCTTTATCTAAACTAGAGACTATGCTATGGTGGAGGACAACAGCGGCATCTAACGTACACCTACTATGTTTATAAGCAAACTGATTGGGGTCGTTGAAAGGTTTTAAAGAGGGATCAAGATTAAGTAAAATAAGTCTTTCCATAACTTTCAAAAAGGGTGAGGTAATTGCAATGGGTCTAAACTTAACATTAGGTCCACTTGTTGATTTAGGCACTGGAACAATCTCGATATTTTTCCATGGTTCAGGTATAATACTTTTGGAAAACGATTCGTTGAAAATGTCAGTTAACGGGGAACACAAGATGTCGGCACATTTCGTAACGATAACAGCAGGAACACCATCAGGACCAAGAAACTGAGTAGGCTTGAGAGATTGAAGACACTTTAGGACATCATTCGTGTTAAAGCACGAGAAGCAGTCATTATTTAAACTATTTGAGTTAAGAATCATAACATTTGCTGGGATACATATAAAGGATTCATTAAGCATGTTAACATCTAAAGAAATATCATTAACATAACATAACATAAGCTTTATTCCAAATCAGTACTTGTGATACAGAATGGAATTCTCAGCATTTTACTACAATATTGCATCCGGTTTTTTACATTAACAATAAATAAAGTTCTACATAGATTAAAGTTATCTCAACAATATATTAGTATGTCGGTAGCAAAGCCAAAATTAAAGTGTTTGAAGGTGTTAGAAAAGTAGATACTACTAGCATATTTACTGGCGTAAGCGATAGCAAAATGGTCGAGATATACAGAGTGTGAAAGAACGAACAAGAATGTTTTAAGTAGAGTTTGCAAGGAAGAGAGAAACAAAACAGCACATAACAAAAATAAATACAGAATGAAGAGCGAGAAAACGTTGTACCTATAAATGATGTGAGTTGGAAAGACGAGATCCATTGGTTCTACTGACTATTTAATAAGTTAAAGGTTTCATGCCTGATGCATTCTTTATCGCACAGAACACGGGCTAGGTAGGGTATGGATGAGTTTTTGTACTTACTAGTGCGGGCATATAGTTTCCTATATAGGCTTCTTGTTTTCCCTGAAGAGATACATGGGGAGAGTTGTGAATGTAGAGGGTGTTGTGAGTCAGATAAAATGGATTTCGCCCATTTTTCACATGAGTCCATATGCCTGTCCACCAGAATATTAACAAGCTGGCTAAGTGGCAAACTGCTTACCCTGCTGACAACCTTTAACATCCTACGTAATAAGGTATAGTCTTTCTTCAATAGCCCAGGAAAGACTAAGGGGGAGCAATAGAGAATAATAGGCAGAATACGGGAGTTAACAAATTGTAAGAGTAAGGGTTGGGTTACACCAGAATGTCTTAACTTCTTGATGTAGAAGGTAAGACGGTATATTTTCTTGGAAATCGTCAAGATATGAGACGACCAGGAAAGATCAGAAGATAGAGTGACGCCTAGGTATTTAATTTCCGACTTGGTTTCTATTTCACTGCCATCTATGTTGCACACCTCGTGAGTGCTAACCAGTTTGTTTAGGTCAGATTTATGCCTAAGGGTGAAATTAACTGTTTGGCATTTGGAGGGGTTTAAGGTTAGACCGTTTTCCTTGGACCATTGGCTAATTTCCGATAAGAAGCCATTTAGTTTAGAGCAGTCACTTTGACATTTGACAGGTAAAGATACAGTTAGGTCATCAGCATATTTGACAAAGTTAATGTCATTTGAAGACGGTAGGTCATGTAGGAAGAAAGAAAAGAGAAGTGGGGAGAGTACAGCACCTTGGGGGACACCAGCTTCTGTGAGCACAGCAGAGGAGGATTGGCCTTTGTATACGGTGTACTGCATTCTGTTTGAAAAGTAGGAATGCAACCAGTTAGTGACCCAGGACTCGGTTTGTGTCATGGAGAGCTTATTTAGCAAGAGACTTCTAGGTACAGAGTCGAAAGCAGAAGTAAAGTCAAGAAACGTGCAGCGGACATATTTGGCACCTTTGTCTAATGATGAGATAATACTGTTGTGTAAGACGGCTGCAGCGTCTAAAGTACTCCTACCCTGTCTGTAGGCAAATTGTTTGGGGTCTTCGAAGCTTTTAAGGGAGGGTTCGAGTTTAAGAAGTACTAGTTTTTCCATGAGCTTTAGAAACGGGGAAGTGATGGCGATGGGTCTGAACTTTACGTTCTTGCTATTTCCAGGTTTAGGGACAGGGACTATTTTAATGTCTTTCCATGGAACAGGTACAACGTTTTCGGAGAAAGAAGCATTTAGGATATTAGTTAGAGGAAAACATAAAGCATCTGCACATTGTTTTAGAACATATGCAGGTATGCTATCAGGGCCAAGACTATGTGAGGGCTTAAGAGTTTTAAGACATTTCAAAACATCGAGAGTATTGAAGTCCTGGAAGTTATCAGCTACAAGATTAGTAACGTTAGAAGTGGTTATAGTAGAAGGAGAGCGTAAAAAGACAGATTAAGAGCATTAACATCACAAGAGGGAAAAACATTACATCGCTTACTTTTGCCAGTAATTTCATTGAAAAGTTTCCACATGCTGTTAGGAGATTTGCATGATAAAAGTGTTTGGTTATAGATAGCATTAAGATTTTTGATTTCAGATTTGATTTGAGCATTAATCTTTTTAAGTCCTAACTTGTCTTTGCATTTATATAACATTTCTTTTTGCCTGCGAAGTTGTTTGAGACGGGGAGACGAGAAGCGGTCGAGGCGTTTGAACAGTGTTTGTTTGGGACAGCATATGTCGAGGCAGAACTTAAGATAATCCATTATATTGGTGATTGAGTCATCTAATGTACTTTCATAGAATAGATCCCAGTTGGTATCTTTTAACATGCATCTTAGATTGAGTAAGTTGTCAGATGTGTAGCATCTTTCTTGTGCTTCGTAGACAGGTGTGAGAAGATTTTAATATGTGTTTTGCTGTATATTTTTGGCAAAACGCGGACAATGCAGTGATCGGAGTTATGTATCGGTGAACGTCTACGTGTTTCATATACTCCTTCGTCATTAGTAAAAACGAGTCGAGTGTTTTGTCAAGTCGAGTGGGAAATTTGACTATGTTTGTGTGACCAAGAGCTTCAAGAAAGGAGCAATCCGATGTGTTGAAGTCTCCAGTAATAACGGATAGAGAGTTGTCGAAGTTGGCAGCAGCAAACATGGTGAATTCATCAGCAAAATTAGATAGATCAGATGGAGAGCAACTAGGAGAAATGTACATGTTTGTAATATAGAATTGTTTATATTTGGGGATATGTTTGGGGCGACATTTGACAGTAATACAGTCAATGAAGTCATTTGAGAAGGTGAAGCAGACGTTATTTGAGACAGACCATTTGGAGTGAATAAAAGTTGCAACGCCACCACCATTTTTCTTATTACAACATTGACGGTCTTGACGAAATAAAATAAAGTCCTTTAGTGAGATAAGGTTGTCATCATACAGTTCATGCAACCACGTTTCTTGTAATGCGATTATGGCGGTGTTATGATACGTATCAGTTGACATCAGGGATTGTAGGTACATTATCTTATTTGGCAGAGAGCGACAGTTTGAGTTCATTATGACGGGGACCGTAGTTAAGTGTATTGGTGTACGTTTGAGAGCTCTCTGCCAACCACTACGATGTTTCCTCCTTGGTTTCTTGGGAATATGAAAGTCATTTGGTCGTAAATTATTAAAAAAGTTACGAGAGTAAATGATTCTGTTAGAATTCATATTTAAGTGATAAATGTATGCTGGTAAACAGTAAACTGGATGCAAAATGTAGATATTTTGGTAGCAGGCCCAAAAATTCGAATAGGCCGCCAAGGTCTCATACAAATCACTCATCATTCATTATTTGCTTACCACCTGTGATTTCCTTTAATAACTTTAATAATCCTTTCAAAGCATATGTATACTTCAAATGGGCACGGAGACTCTGTAGAATACGTCATAATCCAAATCACTGCCTATACAGCGCCAATAAACCTGGATACCTATGATATAACGAAAACATGCTGAAAGCTGCATCTCAGATCAAGTTGATTCATTCGATGGTAATGATCTACTCCTGCATGCCTTATTCGACATCTTGAATGGAATGGTTCGCAGTTATTCTCGTAGTAGATCAAAAAGAATAAAAAATTCACCGGTTGCTGAATCAAATTACTTCTCTGCATGTTTAACTGTATTCTAACTGCTATGATCAATTCCAATCCATTTATCTCATAATCAATCAAATTTCAGGAACGATCCAATTCTGCCATTTAAAGACGCTGGCGAACATGCTGTAAATGAGTATTCATGATCTGAAATGAAGAAGCAACTGGTCTTCAAATAGTTTACAACATTTTACTGAACTTACGAATACAGTCCGCCATGCAGACACAAATGGAGCAAATGGCGAATTCTGGAATCGACCTCGGCACCATTTGATGCAGTAAAACAACTTAACATGACCTCATCTAGTTTTCACCCCCACGACCAATTTTTTTCCTGTTATAAAACTACGATAAGACTGCTGAAAAATGGAATAAATATATCACTGATCTCAACATAATACATCAATAATCTTTAAGCCAAGGGTGCTGTTCACAACGAAGTTATATAGAAGAATTGACTTCAAGCTTTATTTTTCCCAGATATCTGTATTACATTCATCTGATGTCTGGGTTTTTGTTAATGTGAAGACAATATTTCTATACCTCTTTATGTGCTACACAAACAGACTTTATAGCAGACTGTTCCGACTGACTCTAATGGCAGAAAGAACAACCAAACTGTAAATCCATTATACATCAAATTACGTGCAATTTATATAACAACTTATCCATGCCTGTACAATAGGTATTTTCCTACATAAACAGGAAGGAATATATTATTATTAAAACAATATTTATGCATGCCTATACAATTGGTGTACCCTACATAGCTAGGAAAAAATGTACCTTATTATATTATCTTTACTAAATATGCTTATAAATATTATGTGTAACTTATCGAATTGATGATGCCTGTAAACTGGCGTCCCTCATGTACAAAAATGAGAATATATATTATTATTATTATTATTATTACATGTTTGATGGGGATTTACATGAAAGAAACTTCTGGTTATAGAGAGCATTCAATCTTTGTAATTCAAGCTTAATCAAAGTGTTCATTCTCTTAACACCAGATTTGTTTTTCATTTTGAACAACCTTTCTTTTTCACGGCGGAGCTTTTTGAGTTGAGAAGAGGAGAAGCGATCGAATTTTAAGAAGATTGTCTCTTTTGGACAACAAACATCAAGACAGAAATTAAGATAATGTGTTATGTTGGCAACTGTGTTATCAAGAGCTTGTTCAGTAAATAAATCCCAGTTTGTATCTTTTAACATGGACCTTATATTCAGTATGTTGTCATGGGAATAACATCTGTGTTGTGTTTTCTTTCTAAGGTGTGAGAAGACCCTTTTGTGCTGCTTTCCATATACTTTGGGCAATATTCTTATGATACAGTGATCTGAATTTAGTAGTGGGGCTCTTTTTCGAGCTTCAAATATTCCTGCGTCGTTTGTAAACACAAGATCAAGAGTGTTATCCATTCTGGTCGGGAAGTTGACAATATTATCGTGTCCAAGTGAAATTAGGAAGCTGTGATCACTAGAATTGAAATCACCAGTAACTATAGACAAGGAATTTCCGAAGGAGGTGGCAGCAAGGGAAGTAAATTCATCCGCAAATAAAGATAATTCTGTGGAGTTGCATCCAGGAGCAATATACATGTTCGAGATGTAAATGTAGTTGTAATTTGACAAATGTTTGGGTCGACACTTAACGGTGAGACAGTCAATATTGTCACTAGAGAATTTGAAACATACATTATTAGACGTACACCATTGTGAATTGATGAAGATGGCGACACCGCCACCGCGTTTCTTCCTGGAACTGCACCGATCTTGTCTGAATAATTTGAAATTATTTAGATACACTAGATTGTCATCATATAGATCATGAAGCCATGTTTCTTGAAGTGATATGATCCCAGTATTGTGATATATAATGGAAGAAACCAGCGATTGAAGACAGTTAATTTTCTGTGTGTTTTGAGAGGGGTGATGCGGTGGAGTCTACTCTGTCTTTCACACGGTTGGGAATAATGGCTTCTTGCAATGTCCTATTATCTATTTCACAATTAGTCTTAGCGAGATAATTGTATGCGCGCCTTTCTATGACTGTTTTGTCCACCCCGACCTTTATATGTTTGTAGTTCCTGGCTTGCGATAGGGTGTGTTGGGAGTGAATGAATTTTCTGGTCTCTGCCGGTGTTTCGAACTGAAAACGAATAGGACAACACTTTTCATGTTGACTCTTCTTCAGCCTGTAGCACTTAGTCTTGGAGTTAGGCATTTTCGCTTCACTAAGTAAGATGCGCTGTACCTTTTTTAGTGCCTCATTGTCCGGAACGTTGTAGACAATAGCACTCAGTTTTGCGTCGAGTCGTTTTGTTACTTCTGTGGTAACAAAGTTAATGAGGTTATCCACCTTAGTTACCGATTCTGTGTCAAGCTTGTTAAGGTTTACCGTTTTCATGAGGATAGTTAGAGGTGCCAGTTCACAGACCTGCAATCTGATATCGCTGATCTGATCTGATAATTTGGATATCTCGGTATTGGTTTCGATGTTTCCAGCATTTACTGACTTACTGTTTTTTATTTCCCTTAACTCAGCCTTAAGTTCTCCTATAGACAACTTTAGAAGTTCTATTTCTGAAGATAGTACTGAAAAAGAGCTTGATGGCTGGAGTTTCTCCATAAGCACATAAGGTGAAGGGAGGAGTTCTGTATGAGCAGAGGGTACCGAATTTTTATGAGTAGTGCTAATACTGGCTGTCAGTACAGTCTTATCCTCAGTTTCAGCTCGACGCTTACGGCATACAAGTGAGTTATGTGACTCATTATAGCCGTTTGTAGGGGATGTGTTGCTTGATGTAGCAATCAAGGACGTTAAATTAGTCACCAGTTTTACAGGGGATTGGGTTCGTTGCTTTTTACTTTGATTAACCATAACTATTAGAAATGAGAGTTAATGGTTACAAGTATGGAAGTGGTATAGTTCTTGTGCAAGTACTACAACAATATAAATTTTATGTAACGAATCACGTAAAAATGTAACGCAAACGTTGAACTTACCGCGATACAGTAGATACAGTAGAACCAAGACGAATACGGATAACAAATGTTAAGTCAAAGCAGATGGGCAATTGTGAAAATAATACTAGAGAGGTCATGGGTAAAGGAAAACATCTACATATGCAGCCAAAATACTCGAACAAATATCGGTACCGGCATACAGGCTGTTTAAAAGGAATTTCTGGAAAAACCTTCATACCTGATATACCTCATCGAATAGTGGAAGAACACGACAAGCCTAGTAATAGTAAGGCATCAGTTTATGCAATCTTCGTAGATTTCATGAGTATCGCAGAAAGTTCCTCACGCCAGATGGCTCATGGAGTTGAAAAGTTCAAAAATCATGAACAGCCTAATTAATTTACTAAAAATTTCCTGGAAAACAGTAAAAGTTAACTCCAAACTCTATACCCAGGAAAAACTGCAAAGCAACATGCTACAGTTCTACATATTTTCACTTCACCTATTGTCAACAAATTCCTCGTGGTTTCCTATACCAACGTTCAAAATTTTTTCTGAGATTAAGAATGCCATGGATGTGTTTCACTGCAATCAGACGTGGAGACTCTGCTAAGTTGTCCGAAAATGGAAACGGATGCAGACAAGTATGAAATCATCCTCGTCGTGTGCAGAAATAGCAACGAATATCATGCAGTAAAGCTTTTCTTTTAAACCCTTACTGGCCCAGAGGTCCGAGTAAGTCAAGACCTAGAAACTACGACAGACCGCCAGTCACTTGTGAATTACAGCTTCAGAACCTTTTGGGGAAAATGAAATTTCTGTTAGGATCGTCAATGACAATTTCACCGTTCTGTAAACATCTTCGTGGGTCCAAAACTAGAAAAGAGCATTCAGGTTGTCGTGTTTAGCCTAAGAGTTGACACTGTGAAACTCTGAAGCGCGACATATCTATCATGCGAGGCATGCTGAACAAGCTAAATATATACTTCATCTTATACAATAGGCGTATGTGAGAACAAAACCATCTTCGAAACCCTAAGAAATGACTGTGTACATTTATATCTTGATGGCAGTCTTAATAGTTCCTCCCTTCACAATGGTCTATCAACCCTTTAAGACTATTAGAAGTGTGTTCACCCTCTGCTTACTTGTCCAAGAAGTTAGTGAATAGGAACAGGAAAGGAATAGGGGAGAATTGCAGGCAAATTCAAAGTCAAGGTCGTTTTCCGCCGAAGGCCAACCTGGTCTGGAGACTTCTCCTGACACCCGTTGAACGCTTTACTATCAAGCTTCACAAAATTGGGCTTGTATTCAATTCAATAAAAAGGTAAAAAGCTTGTTGTTATTTTTTGCCATGATTCTTGTTGCTTGTTGATGAGTACGTCTGTGTGAAAATATAAAATCTTAAGATTTTATATTTTGTTGTATGTTTTAATATCAGTAGTTTTCTTAGTTTGTATTTTGTTTGGGTGTGAATTGTGTGCTTATTTTTAGTCTTTAGTATGTTTTATCCCTTAATCGACTGGATGAACTTCCTTTTCGATCTCCTTTCTGTGACATATTCAATCAAAAAGTCTATTGATCCTTTGAAAGCACATCTCTGCTTATCGTCTGTGCTCTGTCCATACATACTCAATTTCGCTCTGTATATTCTGTCAGCTGGTTCCATAATATCTAATAATTATGCCAATCATTATACTGCTAGATGGTGTAGCCAGTTCCGATCTATCGCAAATAAGGTGTACGGTTGCTTCTTTTTTGTTAAGAGATATTAAACCATCAATCCTGGATGTATTTCGTGTACGGTGATCCCCACCTACTGTTGACTTGTACTGGTTGGCCTTATTTCAATCTTCGATGTTTTACTAGCCCAGCTAGCATTTTTTTCGGGCGCATTGCAGACTTTTTGGGGCAAAAACTTCGGGTAGACCTACTTACGTGGGACAGTGTCCTGAAGTTTGCCCCAAAAAGTCTGTAATGCGCCCTAAGTCTGTCCCTAAAAGTCTGCAATTTGCCCAAGTCTGCCCAAAAGTTTGCAATGCGCCCGAAAAAAATGCTAACTGGGAGAATTTGATATGACTAACAAGTATAGGGCAGTTTTCCTTTTAGCTTTTAAATGATCTGCCACTTTGTTCTGTTTAGTAATCACAAGTTATAGTTGGTTAGAACTTATTTACCCAGTACAGACTTTCATTGTCAGTCTTCTCACATACACACTTATTTTTTAAGGGCTGTTAAAACCACTCATTCTAATATGCTGGTGTAGATAAAGTGGGATTCGAGACTATGTACAACTAACTGGCTGAAAGTTAGGTGTTCTACTGTAACTGTAAATCTTATATAACTTCAGTTTTCATATAACTTTTCTAAGCTTTTCTCTACCTATAATTTTGGTATCATTTTTATCAGTGCTATACTGATATGAAATTGATAGATATAGTCGTAAACTCATGCTTAAATAATGTTAAATCGTGTATAGACAGAAAGGTTTTGCTAGCTGTACATGCACTTCTTGTTGAGTTCTTTAAGTTCGCGCATAGATTCACAAGGGAATTAGTACCACACGAGTGATCTATTTGTTAAATTAGATTACTCAAATGACCTAACATTGTTGGGTAAAGATACTGACGAGACGTAGAATCTTATATATACGTCTTGAATGACATTTTAATAATGTTTAACGTATTTCTATTCCCCTCAGACGTAATTTGTTGATCGAACTCTTAATGAGTGAAGTGGTTGAGTTTGTAGATCATTTCAATTAAATTAGGAGTTGCTTCAATCCTCTTGGTTTGATAACTGATGAATATATATACAAACGATTACAAAAGAATTGTTTTGCTCTTGTTGTGTGACACTTCTCATAACAGAGAAGATATCTAATTAGCTAATGGTGGTCATGTGTATGGCTCAACAGTATGCTTTGTCCTACTATCTGACAGTGGAAGACCTGAAAAGATTAGATGTCTTTAATCATAGGTGCCTGCGCTCTGTCCCCCGTGTAAAGTGGTAGGTGTAATAAGGTGAGAAATATTGAGGTTAGGCACCGATCGAGTTCTAGTTAGGTGGGAGGGGAAATCAATCGACGAGGCTGTGAACCTACATCGACTGAGATGGTTAGGAGATGTGTTTTGTATGACTAACCTAGTCATCACCGACTGACGGGCACTGTTGGCTGACACAAGGTCAGGCTGCAAAAGAGCTAGCACATGGTGGTCAAACCAAAACATGGCTTCACCAGTCAATGAAATCCACAGTAGTTAGTTTAAGCCAGTCACCTACGAAGGTGTAGACTGCCTGACTGGTTGGTTGGGGTCCTTGGGATGGTAAAAACCAGTGGTTGGAAACAAATGCTGATATATCCCGGTGGGTGCGTACTGCTGAAGAGTTTCAAACTAGGACGAAACAGCTTTCCAGTACTCCCAGGCTTTCCAGTGGTTCTCTAACTGATGTCAGCTCATGATTAAATCCTAAATGCTGATATGTCTCAAGGTGATCGTTCTCAATGGCTGGTTGGATCACACACATCCACTCGTTGTGACTTATGATTTTTAATGAGACTATATTGTTCTTCGTTATTACTATTCCTTTGTTTCACACTTCTGTTTACTGTCTCTATTGTGCATTTCTTCTACTTTATTCTCTTGCTCTATGTGCTCCATGGAGTGTGGCAACTTGAACTTCTGCACATTGGTGCAAAGTTCTATGTCGAAAACAGACAGACTGTCTGACGGTGAAACATGTTCAGTAAAGGTATGGAATCGACGGAGACCTCAGGTATAGTGTGCTCGGTAGGACATCTGCCTTCGCGATTCAGTTTAGACATAAAGTCTCAGGTAAGACGAATAAGACAGTCGAGAGAGGCCCATGAAACACGATCGTCTGAGTCGACTGGGGGGGGGGGGTGTGTTACACAGATGTATTCAATGTTTACGTCAATGTCCTATGCTAACTGAAGTTGGGGTTGGTTTTGAAGAAAACTCAAATTAGTCACATGGGAACTAGACACCAACTAATCCATGAAGTCAGTGAGTTTTTAGTTGGTGTCCGTTGGTGTCTTTCTGACACCTAATGAAGTATAGTTAAAGAAATGGCTTGACACTGACTTCATCGTTGCATATTTGTGCACTAAATATCTCCCTTATAACTGCAGGTTTGCCATCCTTTTTTGTTTTATTTTCTTCCTTTACCAGACATTACTCTGACTGACTGACTAGTTTCAACGTAGAACTTTGTGCTGACGTGCAGCAATTCGAGTTTCCATTCTCCCTCCATGTAGCACACGTAGCACGAGAAGAGAGTAAAAAGAGAGTATAAACAGAAGTTTGACTAAGGGAAAATAGTAATACGGAAGAACAATTTGCGTTGTATAGAGCGACCTTAAGGTTCTGATTTCGATCTCATGCACTGATAAAGAGTCCCAAGTAAGGACGAAACAGCCGTCCAGGACTCCCTGATTTTCGATGTTACTTTAAGAGAAGTTCATGATCAGTCTTAGAATGAATCAAATACCTGCAAAACCAATACTTGTAAAACTATAGTTAGCTGGTATCAGATTGTAAGCGGCAATTATTTTGTGTGTGTGTGTGTATGTGAAGTCTGATGTTACTCCACGGTCGGTCAGACTAAAGTTGGAATTATACTTCTCACACTCACTGACCGAAAGTTGAGTGCTTAAGCCCAATGAGCCACGTCACTGTTGGAAACTATATCACACTGTTTGTTTTGTAAAATTCGTAAATACACGCAAGCGCATGTGCGTATACCTTTTCACAATCAACATGGAGTGATTAACTGTTGACATTCACCTTTCACTGCTTTCAATACCGCTCACCTTTCACATCGATTGTTTTATGTATATATATGATTTTCCTTACTTCATGTTTTACACTGCCTTTAATATTGACTTTTATATTAGCCTAAGGAAGACTTTGTCGTAAACTATTTTATGCTTATGAAATTGTATTTATCAACTGTGTGTGTGTGTGTGATTTATAGCTCTATACTCATTTACTTATAAGTGAGACTAATAGTGACACATTGGTTCAGCAGGCTCTTTCTACTCTCAACTGTTTTGCCGTGGGGTGATGGCTCAGTGGTAAAATGCTCTTCAACAACTACGCATGTGTAGTCTGGGTTCGACTCCGAGTCGTCGGGACTCACTCACAAGCCGATATCAGATAGTAAGTCACAAGGTCGTTCAAAATTATCAATAGACAAAAGAGTAAAATTCCCTTTAAGTTAACCGAAGCAATCTCCATCAACCGCCTGAAACCTGATTTATGCATTCAGAAAGAAGCAGTTATCAGTCTTTCCTTGCCCTGGTAACTGGGTGTCGTCATTCTCTCTTTCATCTGACTACGTAATGCCGAAAGATTTATTATGATTATTATTATTCGCAGTGTGCAAATATTGATTTTTTGTTAAATGAGCTCTGTTTAAGTATGTCAAAATTACAGGTCTGTCTGTCTGTCTGGATTCAACATAGAACTTGGCACCGAAGTGCAGCAGTTCGAGTTGCCACGTTCCAAATAGCACACAGAGGTAGACAAGAAGATGAGGTGACATTAGTTAGAGAAGCACTGGAAAACCTGGGAGTACTGGCCAGCTGTTTCGTCCTAGTTTGGGACTCTTCAGTATTAGGCACCCACTCCACTGGGGTTCGAACCGAGGACCTTATGGTTACAAGGTGAGCTCGTATACCATTAAGCCACTGGGACTCGATCCAATGGCCAATGAATTCTAACTTCTGCCAATTCACGACATAGAGCGACCCCTAGCCAATGTCTTCGGCGAGTATTTGTCTTCACAACCAACCTGCTGTACCCTACTAGTCACGACTTCTCACTAGAACCCCAGGTAACTACCTACCTGAATAGGGCAAGTCGCTAGTGAGCATCTCATCGATATTCAAGTGTTAGTTTGTAGGGATTTGATTGATTGGTTACAGGATTTCATCATGAGCTGACATTGGTTAGAGAACTAGTGGAAAACCTGGGAGTACTGGACAGCTGTTTCGTCCCAAACTAGAACCTAATGTGTTTGGGCTGTAAACAGCTGATGAGAATTAGACGAAATAAGTGATGGTACTATTTTATTCTGCAAAAGTCACTGTTGTTTTTGCTTTATATTGTATTCATTTCCATGTGCATATTTGTTGGGCAATAGGATTGTTTAATGATTTTTCGCCAGAGTTCCTTGTCGCGCTTTCTTAAACTTTCTATCTGACCATTTAATAATCTTCGGCAGTGAACGAAATAATAACACTTTCGTGAATGTAACTCATGAGAAGATTTATTTTCATCGACTCAACTAATCTACTAACGATTTTCCATCCTAATATTTTTGTTACATTTTTCGGCGTGGTCAACGCTTTTTTCTTTTTCCTTCACGTTCCAGTGGAACATAGGGTGGTTTCAAGCTAGAGGCTTAAAGTTTCTGTAGCAGTGGTGTTTAATTTTACAGGATGGGGTTTCTAGCCTCATTCCAAACCTTTCCTCTTTCCCAGCTTTTTTAATCCTGGCTTAGCGAGGTAAAGGAGTGCGTTGGTGGCCGGATATCGAACCCCAGACCATATGCTTGGTCAGCGAACATCCTAACCACTGTGCCACCGACTGTGGTGGACGCTATTGATATCAAAAATTTGGTAAGTGTAATTTCTGATAGATATTTCAGTTTTGGCGTATGTTGCCACGCTTAAACATCAGCTAGAGAGTATCACACGTTTTGTAAGGGTTAGTTATGTTGTTACAAGTTGATCACAGATTGGTATCATTTAGAGAACCATTGAAAACCAGGGAGTACTGGACAACTACTGTTTCATCCTAGTTTGGGAGTCATCGGAATTACGCACCCACCACCAGGGTTCGAACCCAAGACCTTCAGGCTACAAGGCAAGCTTGCTCGTATACCATTCAGCCACTGGGACCCGATTCAATGACCAGATCATGAATTCTAACTTCTACCAATTCGTGATTTAGCGTGACCCCAACCATTGTCGTAGGTGGGACGTCAATCCTCACACGTGACATCTGGATGGACCTCACTGGTCACTATAACTCCAGGAAACTCCATCCTGTAGCAAGTCACTAGCGAGCATCATATTAATTTTTAATAGTTTGGTTTGTAAGGGTTGGTTATGTTTTTACGAGTTGGTCATGAATTGATATCAGTTAGAGAACTATGGAAAACCAGGGAGTACTGGACAGCTGGTGTTTCATCCTAGTTCGGGAATCATCAGCAGTACGCACCCACTGGGATTCTAAATGTCAATACGTCATCGCAGAATATGAGTATGCCTGGAGAAATTAATAAATACAGGGTTAATATAGTTCAATGATGGTAAAAGCATTGAATACATAAACGTTTTTATGAATTGGTGTTAAATTTGCACGTGTAATTGTATAATTTACAAACGTTGAGTTAGATTCTTTAGTACATTTGCACATTTCAAGATTGACTATGAACTAATTTCACTTAGTGAATCATCGGAAACCAGAAGGAGGTATTAGATAACTTGTCTCGTCATTGTTTGTGACTGACTATTCACAGCAGTCTACAAAACTGGTCCCATCCGGGGTCGAGGGGAATGAACCCTGGTTCTTCAGGTCACAAGGTATTTTGGGACAGACGGAATCTGATACCGCATCAGTTTTAAATTTTTGGTAATTAGCAATTCTGCAAGTCTTCTAAATCAGTTAACTATAAAATATGAGAGACTTGAACTGATTTAGGCACTATTAGCTGAGTCCATAGTCGGGTACACGGCTGATGAGGTCTTCTCCAAACAAACGATACCATTCACTTCGATCTGGCTAGCAAATATACAAGTTGTTTTAATTGATTTCCAACTACTCACATCAATCAGTCAGTAGTATATATCATCTTGCTAAAGAAACTGTTTTATTTTAGAGACGAGTAATTCAGTATTTTCACTGAGTATATATATTCAAAGAATATTTTTTGTGGAATTAGCGCGTCACCAGAGGCATTTCTAACAGACTGTAGACTTTCTTCAGATAACAGGGCAAGGAAAGGACAAGCACATTTAGCAATAAACCAATCGGGAACCTACTTCCCGACAAAAATATCGAGAGAAAAATGCAGGTGGACTGGATGGACACACACTGAGAAGATAGTTGAGTGACATAATTTTCAAAGCAGGCCCTCTAGGGGAACCAGGGACATGGAGAACTACTAGTTGGGCGCATATCTAAGAGGGACACACAAGAGGTCGTGTGAGAAGAAGTTAAAAGCTATCTTATAGGCAATCATGTGAAGTCAGCTCAAAAGGGGACTGCGAAGAATTAGGTGAAATGTTTCACCTTGGAACCAAAGGGATTAACCGGCTTCATTTTCACATCGTGATGGGAATTTTTCCGACTGAGAATTTGAATACATTTAGCCGATGGAAAGCCGCCTGTAAGACTAAAAAGGGATAAGCATGTCTCAAAATGAAACCAGTTTCTTCTTTTTCCTGTGAAACAGTAGATATTTGTTTGAACAGATTCATTTGCAAGTACAGGAGTAAGAGTTACACTTTCCTCTGACGTCAGACAAATGCTACTCACTTTCTCAGACTGAATTAAGTTGATCAGGACTCGAACTCTGAACTCAGCAGTGGCTGCAAAAACCGAATGCTTATGTCAGTGAATCACATCTCCGTAAAAATAAATAAATTAATAAGTGAAAGTACTATAAGTTTTTCTTTCATCATCAACAGAGACTTCAGAAATTTGCAAACACTTTGACACACAAGCCGTCGGAATCTAGTTCACCTTCGTTGTTTGTCTGGCACAAAATATTTTCCATTCCTTTGCGTCCCGTGTAGAGAGAATACAAGACTTTCAGTGTGGTGGTGTCGTATTTTACGCGTTGAGGCTGCTATCCTCACATCTAACCTTCCCACTTTGCTGGATTTACCACTGTGGTCAAACCAAAACATGGCTGAATCAGTCAATGAAATCCACAACAGTTAGTTTAAGCCAGCCAGTCACGTAGGAAGGTGTAGACTTCCTGACTGATTGGTTAGGGTCCTCGGTATGGTAAAATCCAATGAAGGCTGGAAACAATTGGTGATGTGGTTCAAAATTGTTCTCAATGTGTGGCTCAGATGCATCCACTCCTTGTGATTTATGATTTCCAATGAAGCTATTTTGTTCTTCGTTATTATTATTCTCTTTGCCTCATATCTCTGTTTACTGTCTCTATTATGCATTTCTTCTACTTTTCCCTCTTGCTTTGTGCGGTACATAAAAGGAGAGTGGTAACTCGAACTACTGCACATCAGTGAAAAGTTCTACGTTGAAACCATTCAGTCAAGACTAACCACTGGCTAGGTGAGGTTGGGAATCGAACTCTGACCGTGTGTGTGGCTGGTGAGTATTCTGCTGGTGTATGAATGAATGGTCAACAGAGCTTGCTTCCTATCCTGTAGGTCCAGAGAGTTCGATCCTCTATGGGATCATTAGTGCTATATAGTATAGTGTCGGTGGTTCTATATATAGTCTAGCACCAGTAATCACTTCAGTCTCTCCATCTTTTATGTTTACATTATTTTATCTGTTTATTGTTCTTCAGATCTGCCATCCTCAACCATTCATCATCTATTTGAGACGGCTTCAAGAAAATCTTGGCAATGATGATGCCAACTTCAGAAGTATCTCGCATGGTACACAGACCACCGGGATCGCATGCTGGGGGTTGGACAGTTATCAGGTGTCTAAGTAAAATTGCCTTTATCATTATTTTCTTCCTGATTGTAAGTTTACTCAATTCATTGTGTTTTTAACAAAAATTAATTAATTCTCCCTAGGGTCTTTCAACTGGAATTATAGGACCAAGTATTCTATACCTGGAAAAGCTGTCTAGTTCTCGTGAAGATGAAATCGCTTTAGTATTTACATCAAGAAGTGTTGGTTATATTGGTGGTTGGATAATTAGCTGTGTACTATTGGACTTAGATGGTGGTGCATCAAAGCCAAGTAATCTATTGAATATTGGCCTGTTCGGTTTAATTCTATCGCATGGATTAATTATTTTTATTGAACACCTCTGGTGGGTGCTAGCAGTATTCTTTCTTCAAGGTTTATTTACAACAATTTGTTTACAAGGTAGGTAAGCTATTATCGACAAACAGTGGTATAATAATTTCTGATGAATTCAGTGTGTTGAGTTACACGGACGGCAACAGTAAAAGAATAGACACCAAAGTCAAGTAACTTTGAACCGACCAATCATATCGCTCAGCATTACAAACTAGGATTCTGATCCTGATTCAGGGTTAATTATTATTATTCCCTTGTGTTCCTAGTGGAACAGGGCTTCAACTGCACGTCTCCACTCGCTTCTGTCTTCTGCACTACTTCTCACCTGCATCCATCCATGTTAGTCCATACTCTTTCAAACAATTCCTCTTCACACGATCTCCTCCATGTCACCCTTGCACTGACGACCAACTCGCCGCTTCCCTTTCGGCCTCGTTCCACTCGAGAAATGGCCTGACGTGCGCGCGATGTCACCCAGCGGCGGCCTCCTCAGCCGCGAGTGTCCAATCCTTCCATCTCCATTTTCTCCTGCATATTTGTTGGTTGGCGATTGGTTTGTTCTTGTTTTGTTTGTTAGTGCCCATAGTTTCTGGTTGGTTGGGATTGTTTTCGGCCCGGCCATCTGATCTTCAGTATAGACCCAGCGAAGACAGTTGATAGTTGATAAGGGTAACGTCTGCAACAGGCTGATGATTGTGGAAATATTCTTTGTGACCCACCCGCCAAGTTTCTCATCCGTATAGAAGAAGTGACTGACTTGACCACATTTGTATTGAAAATCCGAGCGAATCTTGTTGTTGGTGCTGGCTGAGTGACGAAGATTTCCAGATTGATTTCAGGTTGATGGTGAATGTGTTTCTCGCTCGCCTTTCCGATTCTCCATTTGACATCTTCGTCCGTTCCTCGTGTAGTTGAGACAATGCTCCCTAGATAAGTGTAGAGGGTTTAAATCTCACAGGGTAAACGAGTTCCTCCTATCAGGATAGCAGATACACCTTGGCGACTGGTTAGCGCCAATATTAGCATGAAATCTAGGTCAACACAGGGCTTCTTGCCGATTGTCTCCAATCAGCTAACATCAAATCAATATATATGTATACGGTTATACAGCTTCATTATAAATAAACCTACCATCGCCAATGATTTTCCTGATTGCAGTAGATTGGATAAAGCGACGGACAGCGGGCAATGAGGAAACAGGCATAAAATGGACTCACACAAAAACTTGGAGGATCTGGACTTCACCGACGATGATATATGTCTTATTTCCCACAACCTGGAAGATATGCAAGTGAAAAACAACAAGTTGGCGATAGAAGAAGCATCCAGAGAAGATAGGACTTCAGGTGTACATAGAGAAAACAGAGGTTATGAAGATTCCTCGGCAACACCACCAACAGCAGCAACAACAGACAACAATCAGGCAGCATAAATTGGAGGAACCTGAAAGAAACAACTTCCTTAACCTACCCACCAACCTGGGAAGCATCGTTTCAACTACACGCGGACGGAACTGACGAGGATATCAAAGCAGCGAGGATCGGGGAAGCAAGACAAGCTTTCATCACTCTCAAGTTTGTGTGGAGGTCAACAGTACTCAGAATCAAAAATAAGATCCGGATTTTCAACTCTAATGTCAAGTCAGTCAGTGCTACTATACGGATGGATCAGAGACTTGGCGCGTCATAAAGAGCACTTCAAGCAAACTACAGACTTTTATCAACAGCTGTCTTCGCTCAATACTCAAGATCAGATGGCCGGTCAGAAAGGATCAGAAACAGGGATCTCTGGCAATGAGCAAACCAGCCAAGCAGGGACCGATTGTGCAACAAAAAAGCAGGAAGAAATGAAGATGGATTGGCCATACTCTGAGGAAACAAACCATCAAGTGAGTGACATCACTAAACAAGCCATTGCTCGAGTGGAACCCGACAGAATGGGAAGCGGCGAATTGGTCGTCAGTGCAAGGGTGACTTGGAGGAGGTCATGTGAAGAGGAGATGAAGGCGTGTGGGCAGACTTTGAGCAAGGTGAAAACGTTGGCAGAAAACGGACGTAATGGAGACTTGGGCGGCTGAAGCCCTATGTTCCTCTAGGAATTAAAGGAAATAATAAAAAAAATGATAATAAATTCGTTGGAAAGAGTCAACTGCGCTGAATATTGTAATAATGCCTAATGTTAGAATAGAAAAATCACCAAATTATTGAACTAAGCTGTGTAATAAAAGTCACTGTTTGGTTATAAGTGTTATGAACTCAGTAAAAGCCTTCCCTCCTTTCTGCTTTTCTTACTCTTTTTTTCAGCCTGTGTTTATTATCATTGGAATAAGAAAAACTGGTTTCATAGTATACCACAACACTTAACAATCATATTTCTACTTGGTTGTGTCTTTACGCCTTACATCATTTTATTTATTGAACCAAATTCCCAGACTATTCTATCAATGGGTGTACGTTCTAATCAAATTCCGCATGATATCCAAATTCTTCTTCCCAATGAAATATCAACAGCGCAGAATGCATCTAATAATCATCAAATACATTTAATTGGAGTGATTGACAGCAACCCAAAAGATAAGCATAATGAAATTTCTCGAATGATTCGTATCCCGCGGCATATTTCAAATACGACGATTTTGGCGCCAAACATGATCAATATTACTTCGTCAAGAATTAAAACACTTGAACACTTGAAAAATGATAAA
This sequence comes from Trichobilharzia regenti, assembly GCA_944472135.2. Lineage (NCBI taxonomy): Eukaryota > Metazoa > Platyhelminthes > Trematoda > Strigeidida > Schistosomatidae > Trichobilharzia > Trichobilharzia regenti. Next base: position 97,933,108 of record OX235265.1, read on the forward strand.
AGTGATACAAATTCAAGTTTGATGATAGTGATTAATTCCACTTTATCGAAGGGGAACAAGTCCACCGGTGGAATAGAACACCATCAACAACAAAATAATAATAATAAAACATTGAGCAATGTTTCTTCAACGCCTGTCCAACAATCTACAAGTATAAAAAAGCCATCAATTAATGATGCTAAACACTTGAATCAAGATAGTTCTTCAGCGGATGGTAGTAAAGCAGCATCAAAAATGAAAAAAATCGGTGAAGAGCATCAAATTGACAAGGTGGCTGATGAAACCTCGGCATCTTCGACTATTCAAAAGGTATCACCATCATCATCTACAACACCATTGTCAAGTGTTACAAATCAATCAAAAGATTCGTTAAAAGAAAATCTATTGAACACTACTGTTATCTTGGGAAGTGGTTCAGTTTTAGATGGGATCAATAAAACTTTAATTAGTAATAATAATAATAGTAACAATGGTGTCGTTAATGGAAATGCTTTAAACTATCAGAATTCATCACTGCCGCATATTTCCTTTCAAGTAGATCATATACCTGCACCCAGTGTGAAGAATTCTAGTATACCTACACATCAGAACATGAATGAGACGGTTAAGAATAATAATAATAATCATAAAACGAATCTATCACAGGGTCATAGTTCGACGATTCCAGGGAAAAATGAAACTGCAGTAATATTTCACATCTATAATATAACAGAGAAGCCGAAGAATTCAACAGACAACAATCATTCATCGATTCATTTTATATTTTATAAACCTACATCTTTATTACCACCAACAACGAGGACGACAGCGATACCGGTAACTACTCCTGCCATCGCTGGAGGTGACACAGATGATAATGAAAGCAGTGATGTGGGTTTCATGAATGCTACTGTACGGAAACGACATCGTATTGCTGAACATTTGCTGGATAAATCTTACCTGAATCATATTTTAATCCTACCATTTCAACAACCGATGGAATCAATACAAAAAGTTTATTTATTATTGTGTATTATCAGTGTAATCCCATGGATATTGACAATTCCATTGACAAGTTGGTGTAAATCAATATTTATACGTGTTTTTGGCCTTCAAATACTTGATGAGAATGACCATAATGATCATGGTTATGAATTGATACCTATCCCACAGGCGATGATGACAGCATCAGCCAATAATAATAATATCCGTCGGGTGAATTCTGACAATGGTAGTCATAATAATAATTCTGAGGAAGGGATTAAATCCAAGCTACTGGACAGATCAGGTAGGTAGAGAGTGTTAAAATGGAAAGATGGGAGGGGGGGACTATAGATATATTGTATGGAGGATTTCATTATGAGCTGACATCAGTTAGAGAACTACTGGAAAACCAGCTGGGAGTACTAGACAGCTGTTTCCTCCGTCCTAGTTTGGGACTCTTCATCAGTACGCACCTACCTCACTGGGGTTCGAACCCACGACCTTCTGGTTACAAGGCTAGCGAGCTCGTAGACCATTGAGTCACCGGGACCCGATCCAATGGTTCTTGAATTCTAACTTCTGCCAATTCACGACATAGTTTGACCATTTCGTAATGTTTTCTTCGGTGAGTTACTGCCTCATCTTCGACCTGCTGTACCCTACTGGTCACGCCTTCCCACTAGAACCCCAGGTTAACTGCGTGAATAGGGCCAGTCGCATCAGATTAATTTTCAAGTATTGGTTTTTTGTAGGGCTTTTTTGTTTGACGACATAGAGGATTTCACCATAATCTTGCCTTGTAACCAGAAGGTCCTGGGTTTGAACCCCGGTGGGTGCATACTGCTGAAGAGTCCCGAACTAGGACGAAACAACTGTCCAGTACTCCCAGCTAGTTTTCCAGTGGTTCTCTAACTGATGACAGGTGATGTTGAAATCCTCCATAGAATCAAACAGATCCCTACAAAGACTTCAGATATATTTGCTAAATGCATGCTTCTTTTTTCTTTCTTTGCCTTCTGATTGGAAGACGGGGATTTCAAGCTTTAAGCTATAAGGTGGTTTCCGTAGCGGTGGCTTTGATTTTCCTAGTTTTCCCTTGGCTATTAATATAGGCGACGCTTAAAAGTGTACGTTGGCTAGAAATTGAACCTGGACAACTTGCGGAGTAGTTGACAAGCAGCATTCTACCATTGGCTGGATGACTGGCTTGCAGAGTGTTTTAAGAGAAAATGAGGAGAGTATATCTGTGACGTTGTATAAAAGGTATTAGGGGGGAAGGAAGATGATGAAATTGATGGAGGAGAAGGTGGGGGTGATGATGATGATGATCAGGAAAGCTTCATGTGCTTGTGAAAGTTTGCGGACAGTTATTAATCCTCGACCGCCCACACTGTGAATGTTCATTCCTTCTTCTTGGAAGCAAAAGGAGTGGGAATATAGACAGCCTAGGTGACAACTGCATCGGCATTTTAGTTGAGATCTTGTCACCACCAGCTACACTCACTGTCGCAAAATAAATTGAAATGTTCAATTTTCGGGGTCTGCCTCCTGCTAATCCCCCCCCCCCTATCATCTTTAAAGTGGAGACACAGCATAGTTAGCTTGCTGGTCGTCCGAAGGGAACATTTTACTGCTGTTATATCCCTGTCCCCTAACAACACGACTTCACCACCAGAACCCCAACACAGTGTGAGTGGCTAATAGTATATTTAGTATAATCCAAGCAACTTTGCTGACATGGTAAGACCCGATCCAGCCACTGTAGCTCGTTGGATCATTACAATATGCAACTTCGATCATCACCATGTCCAAGGTAGCAGCTATCGGTCGGAAAATATTTTATTTTTCATGCCACTTGTCACACAGTGTGACCATCCTATGATGTTACAGGACTGGACTACACTGACTCCAAGTTTAGAAATAGGGAGTAAAGTGGTAGAGCTCGTTGACCGCTTCACTTATTTGGGAAGTATCATCAGCCAACGCCAACGGGTTGATCTAAGTATCAGTACGGATACACAAAGGCTAGCTTCGCATATGTCAGTTTACCCCGTCTCTGGCGTAGACGTGAAATCCGAGTGGCTATCGACCAAGTGGCTGGCGTACTGCTCAGTAGTCCACTCCTTCCTCCTTCATGGCTGGCTGTGAGACCTGGCCATTGAGAGTGGAAGACATAAAGAGGATAGCTACCTAGCTGTCCTTGATCACAGGTACCTGCCTGTGTTCTATCTCCAGTGTAAAGGGGTATAAGAGGCTGAGCAATATTGATGTTAGGCGTCTGTTGAGTGCTAGGTGAGAGGTGGGAGGGGAAATCAATCGACAAGGCTGTGAAATTACATCGACTGAGATGGTTAGGACATGTGTTACATATGCCTAGCCTAGTCATCGCCTCCCTCGACAACTGGAAATGTTAGCTGATATAGGGTCAGACTAGAAAAGAGCTAGCACATGGCAGTCAATGAAATCTACAAAAGTTAGTCTAAGTCACGTAGGAAAGTGTAGACTTCCTAACTGAATGGTAGGGGTCCACGGGATGGTAAAAACCAATGGTTGGAAACAATTGGTGATATGTCTCAAAGTGATCGTTTTCAATGATGGCTGGCGCAGATGCATCCACTCCTTGTGACTTATGATTTCCAATGAAACTGTATTGTTCTTCGTTATTACTATCCCTTTGTCTCATACCTCTGTTTACTGTCTCTGATATGCATTTCTACTTTCTTGTGTTGCTTTGTGTGGTACATGGAGTGGAGTGTGGCGACTTGAACTTCTGCATATAGGTGCAAAGTTCTATGTCGGAAACAGACAGACATTAGTATATCATTCCTTTCGCCTTTCGAGTAGAACATGGCTTGTGAAAGTGTGAGGTTTCAGTTGTGGTGATGCCGTTTTTACGGAATAGGGTCGCTGACCTCATGACCAATCATTCCTGTTTTCCTGGCCTACTACTACTGGTTGGTTATTGATGCAAGGTTTAGTAGTGCATCGGTCGGGAATCGGATCCAGACCTCCTGCGGCGTTGGCAAGAGGGATGATTATGTCGCTTCTGACTGTGAACCAGTGCCTCTTCTTTTCAGCCATGCTGGGTAATGTTCGTTAATACGTTTTGATAGGACCCGCATAGTCTCCTCCATACAAGCTTGTGAACTGATATATGCTAGAAGTCTGTCCTCCATATTGCTTAGAATAAAGAGTTCTCATCATCTCGCCATCATCATCCAGCTATACTGGGTAATGAATGTTCTCTAGTATGGCTGGAAAGAGGAGGTAACTGGTTCAATGAGAAGCTCGATAAGTGAAAATACCTCACCCAGCTGTATTCATCTTTGATGATATTAGATGGTTAGAGGCAATCGGCCACAAGGAGCCTTGGACCACCTAGGTTTCGTGCTAGTTGGCACTCATCAGCAAGGCGTATCTGCAACTGCATGTCTTTTCTGAGATTCGAACCCGTGTCACGAGCCAGTGATGCAGTCAGAGACGTTACCACTGAGCTATTCGAGCTCGCGATTGACCTCCTGTAGGACTGTAGTAGATATTTTGATTGTTTTCGACATAGGACTTTGCACATTTGTGCGGAATTGTCAAGTCGCCACACTTCACTCCATGTAGCACATAAAGCAACAGAAGAAAGTTGAAGAAATGTATAATAGCCACAGTAAACAGAGGTGTGATGAGACAAAGGAATAGTAATAACGAAGAACAATATATTTTCATTGGAAATCATAAGTCACAAAGAGTGGATGCATCTGAGCCATATCACCAATTGTTTCCAGCCCTCATTGGTTTCTACCGTCCCGAGGACCCCAACCAGTCAGTTAGGAAGTCTACACCTTCCTACGTGGCTTAGACTAACTTTTTTGGATTTCATTGACTAATGAGGCCATGTTTTGGTTTGACCTCCATATGCTAGCTCTTTTCCAGCCTCACCAATCCTATGTCAGCTAACATTTCCTGTTGTCAAGGTAGGCGATGACTAGGCTAGGCATGCGTGCGTAACACATGTCCTAACCATCTCACTCAATCGATGTAACTGCTTCACAGCCTCGTCGATTGATTCATCTTTATTCATCACCTCTACTATATATCATACTGGTATTTCTTTCTTTTTATCCTCTTTTTTTAAACCATAAACACGCACACATACACACACACACACAACTTATTTGTATATCTTTTATAAATTCTGCAGGTGATGAAAATGAATCTGATTCAGATGAATTATGGAATCGACGAAAGACTGGCTATGCAAATAATGCTGTAGAACCTGATTATCATTATTGCTCTGATTCAGAGATGAATGATTATTCCAGCAGTACGGGTAGTATACTGCCGGGGAATCCGCCAACACCTCATTACACTTCATTCAAATCTACAAAACAGTCAAGTTTCAGTGATGAGAATAACGACAACATTAATACCAATACCAATAGTAATAATAATAATAATACTAATGATGACTCTATTGATACCCAAATGATGCTTATGATTAACAAGTCAATATTTGATACACATTGGCCAAGAATTGAATGGCCATCTGAATTTTGGTTATTATTATCGGTATTTTTAAATAGTGGCTTGGAGACAACTTATGGTGGATTTGTTGCTAGTTTCACTTTACGTTATCTACTTTGGTCACCAGTAAGTGAATGGTTTTCTATGCGTTTGTATTTCATTTATTTGTTTGTTTCTGCCTGTTTATCAGTTTCATTGATATAAGAATAAAACTTGAGCACCGTGGTAGAGTGGTAGAGTATAATAACATTATGGGTAAAATTTTGTTTTGATAAAGTCTCACAGTGTGTTGTTATACAGTAATATTTACTGATGCCACCACGTTTCGAGCACAATTTATCATTGCCACGCATAATCATATCAAGGTAATCACACGACTTTCTAACTTCATTTATATACTTCCATTGTTTTTCACTTAATATGATTGGCAGTTCCGTCTGTTTTCGACATAGAACTTTGCACAAATGTGCGGAAGTTCAAGTCGCCACACTCCGTGTAGCACGCGAAGCAAGCAAGAGAAGAAAGTACGAGAAAAGCATAATAGAAACAGTGAGCAGAGGTGTGAGACAAAGGAGTAATAAAGAAAAACAAAAGTTTCATTGGAGATCATAAGTCACAAGGAGTGGCAGTAGTATTTTCCATATTTCAGGTATGAGTGATGAATCATTCCTATTGCATGTGTTGGGTATAGACTCGATGAACAAAGTACAAAGAAAAGACCTAAATGATGAAATTGTTTGTTCTCTTTTGTTTGGTGTGCCTCAGTAGCATACTTATCACTCCTGCCCTGTGACGACGCGGCAGCAGGAAGCGCGGTCGTTGTTAATCCGGGCCACGGCCGATCCGGTGTGAAATTTTGTGAATTTGTTTGAATCATGGTATTGGATGGGGTAGCTGCTTTTTGTTTTAACCGCTATCCAAACAACCTGCCTGGCATGGTAGAACCTCAAGAGAGATAAGTCTCAGCCAGTATAGCTTGATTAGGTCATTGCGGTGTTCAAGCCCGACCACCGCGTCAAGGTAGCAGCTTTCGGTCGGATATTGAACATGGATTCATGGAATCAGAAAATATGGTCACAGCAAAGTGAGAACCCTGTGACAGTGCAGTGAAGGAACTTGATACGTTTCTTAAGTTTTCTGTTAAACTTACCATAGCGAATACAAGAATCAGTTTTCTGAAGAACTGTATTGATAAGAAGGAATATCCTAAGCACTTCTGAAAATGTCTCCGTTGCAATCATATCCACCAAAATCACCGATCTTTGAAACGTCATACACTGAATGTCATCGACGAAATAAAATCTCGACTACCGGAGATAGAAAGAAATATTTCACTAAGAACACATGCTGTATATATGAGCTGACAGAAGACGAGCAGAGAAGTTTCATGGACCTACATAGAGTCAGTTTCAAGAAGACGCCGTGAAGATGTAAACCTGAAACTCGGGAATAGCCTCAAAGCCGCTGACACTTACTCTCGTTTTCCTGCCAAACCAGAAAAATACGTCTTCAACTATTCTAGTATATCATTGACTCCTATCCAATTGCAAGTCTTGTCGTTGGGTCCAAAATTCTGTTATATTTCGACGAATTCGAGTGACTTGGATATTAAAGTCTAGTTTGAAGCACTCAATGCAACAGACAAATGACCTTTCTGCAGTGTCCAACAAATCATATGAACAATTCAAGTCTACAGTATTATTAAATAGCTGCCATCAGTGCATCAACACGAAACTAAACGTCAAAAGATTGATTTCAGTCGAGCACAGAATGCAACTACGTGAGATTCTAAGGAACAAAGACTTGGTTGTGACACGCCCCGACAAAGGTGCTGGCATTGTACTGATGGATCGCCAAGACTACATGGATAAAATGTTATCAGTCTTGTCAGATGGAAACAAATTTTCAGAAAAATACAAAATAATTGTGAAACTAGTAGTGTGGTGCACAGTGGTTAGGATCCTCTCCTACCATGCCATTGCCGGGGTTCGAGCCCACGCCGACGCACACCCATATCTATGGTCGGCCTGCGAATTTTGGCTACCGTTATGCACGCTGAAAAATTCCATACTTGTACCAAAAATACGGTGTGGTATCAAGCTGTAAATAAAACAAAAAACATAAATAAGAGAGAATATAAGTCATCTACAGTTATACCACATAAAGATGGGGGACATCTGAGACCCTACGTAGGATTCTAAATAAAGCAGGAATTAGGGTGGCATTTAAACCTACAAACTCACTCAGGGGCAAGCTGTGTAGGTTAAAGGACCCAGTTGAACCAATTAGACAAAATAATATTATTTACAAAGTACCCTGCAATAACTGAGTTAAGTCAATTACATAGGTCAAACTAGTAGATCAAGGTAATTTAGCTAAGGTAAGTAATTTAGAAAAAAGCTCAGCAACTGCAATTCATGCATTAACACACAACCACACAATAGAGTGGGAGAGGGTTAAAATTCTAAAAAGTAATCTAGTTAGGTAGAGAGAGAGGTTGATTACTGAATCATTGTTCATCGAATCTACACCCAACACATGCAATAGGAATGATTCATCACTTATATCTGAAATATGGAAAATACTACTGCCAATCAAATCAAGTGAAAAATAATGGAAGTATATAAATGAAGTTAGAAAGTCGTGTGATTACATTGATACGATTATGAGCAATCAATTGTGCTCGAAACGTGGTGGCATCAGTAAATATTACTGTATAACATTACTGTGAGACTTTATCAAAACAAAATTTATCCTATAATGTTTATCAGTGTATTAAGTTTTGAATTAACCTAAGGTTAATTTTATTGCAGATAACATAGTCCTTTTACGTGGTGACGAGGCTGACATGTGATGCAGAGTCTTCTGTGTACACCTGCGAATGAACACCTGGCATGCCATTCACTCCTGCTACCAAATGTAAGGTGGTGCTCGCTACACGACTAGACTACATTGACTCACTCCTAGCTTAGAAATATTGGCAGTGAAGTGGGTTGTTGTTGACCACTTCACTTATTTGAGAGGTTGCATCAGCCCCAACGCCAACGGATTGATCGCTGATGAAATCTCAGTCTGGATACAGAAGGCTCATTTGGCATACGCCAACTTACACCATCTCTGCCGTAGACACGGATATCCGGCTAGCTAACGACCAACAGGTGAGTGTACTGCTCAGCAGTCCTCCTTTATGGCTGGCTGTGAGACCTGCGCATACTTCAATTTGGAGTGAGCTTTTAGATTTCTCCACGAGTTTATTAATCATCTCTTCTGGTAACCACCTTGGACGTGATTGGTTGTTTTTGTGTGTTTTCACACCTTCTAGGCAGCTACTTGTATTGGAACTGATCGTTTCTCTGACTTGAACTTTACCCTTTGTGTGTGTGGTTTCTTTCTTATCGGTTGATCAATTTTGTCTATCTCGATGTGTGTCTATTGATTGATGATTCACTGGGATACTAGACAGGCTTCTAAAAATTTTCTAGCATTCTTGTTATTTCTTCTGTCTAATATTTGAACGTTGGTTTGGTTGTCCCAGTCGAATTGATGTCCGTAGCTGTCTGTATGTAATGATATGAGTGATGGAGTGGATATCATGTCTTTCGACGGCTAGCTTATGATCGTAGATACGAAGACGAAGGGGACGTCCACTTCGGCCAGTGTAGTGTTTTTTGCAGTTGTTACAGTTTATTTTGTAGATGATGTTGGTTTATCCTCTTTCGCTGTTGAGTCTTTTGGTTGACATAGAGCCAGCTGAGTGAAGTGACTTTGTTAGTTTGTATACGACGTCAATTTATGAAGGTTTGAAGAGTCTTGTAGTGATTTCTGCGATATCCTTTAAATATGGTAAGGCGATTTTCTTTGTGCTTTCCTTGGTTGGGGCTTTTGGTTTGATAGGTTGGCTTCGGGGGGATGTGTATGTCTTTTGATGAAATTCCGTGGATATCCATTTTTTGGAGGAGTGGTGTCCATGAGATATTTTTCTTCAATTTTCCTTAAGGTGGGAGTGCTGCAATGAGTCCTGGCTGGTTGGCTCTCTTGAATAGTGTTTGTATGCAATTCCTTTTGTTTATTATTGAATGGATTGTTGCCGTTGTAATTCAGGATTTTGGATGGTTCAGGGTTGGAGATGGTATCCAGCTACTCATTTCAGTTTATCAGTAGTATATCTATTTAGGGTAAAATTTTATCATACAGGTTATTTTTTTTAAGGATGAGACATTAATCACTATGTGTATTGATGATTACTGTTCATCTTTATTAACTGTGTTGTTTTTTCTCTCTCTCCTGCCATGTACACACTTAGACTTTAGCAATAATTGTTACCAGTGTATTCTGGTTTGGTGATCTTGTTGGCTATTTAATACGCTACGGGATAATCAGTATAAAATGGCCAGATTTACTGCATACCTTGCCATCATCATCATCCAATAGTTCCACTGATCAAACATCTTGTAAACGTATAATTTCATTGAGAAAATTACGCCGGAATCATTTCAAGTAAGATATTTGATCACATAATGTCTATGAAAAGTCTTTTTATTATTATTATTTCCTTTAATTCCTTCGGAACATAGGGCTTCAGCCGCCCAAGTCTCCATTGCGTTCGGTACTCTGCTAGCGTTTTCACCTGGCTCAAAGTCTACCCACATGTTTCCATCTCCTCTTCACATGACCTCTTCCAAGTCACCCTTGCACTGACGACCAACTCGCCGCTTCCCTTCTGTCGGGTTCCACTCGAGCAATGGCTTGTTTAGTGATGTCACTCACTTGATGGTTTTTCCTCAGAGTATGGCCAATCCACCTTCATTTCTTCCTGCCTATTTGTTGTACAATTGGTTCCTGCTGAGTTGGTTCGCGCATATCCAGAGATCTCTGTCTCTTATCTTTCTGGCCGGCCATCTGATATTGAGTATTGAGCGAAGACACCTGTTAATGAAGGTCAGTAGTTTGTTTGAGATGCTCTTTGTGCTGTGCCAAGTCTCTGATCCTTACAGTGAGTAGCACTGACTTGACATTGGAGTTGAAAATCCGGATCTTATTTTTGATGCTGAGCAGTGCTGTTGACCTCCACACAGACTTATTATTATTGTTATTATTATAATTCCTATGGGTTCTGTGAGTGGAACGTACGGCTTCAACAGCACATCTGCACTTTGATCTATTTTCTACTGTCCCCTTCAGGCTGGGTCCACCATTGCCCAAATTCTCTCATCTCATCCCCACACACGATCTTCTCCATTTCACCATCGAAGTGACAACCCACGCGTCACTTCTCATTTGGGGTTTTCCACTTCTCCGTTCTCTCACACTCTGTATACCTCGACCTCCTTGTTACCGCTTACGCCAGTAAATATGCTAGTATCTACTTTTCTAACAACTTCAAACACTCTGTTCACTTTTTGCTTTGCTACCGATATGCTAATATGTTGTTGTCGAAACTAACTGAGATAACCCATGATCTTTGTAGAATTTTATTTATTGTTAATGTGCCAACTGGATGCGCAATACTGTAGTGAAATGCTGAGAATTCCATTCTGTATCACAAGTACTGTTTTGGAATAAAGCAAATTATCATTGTTCTTATTATTTATACTCTTTATTTTTCTCTCTCTCCCTAGAAGTTCGAAACCTTCAATCATCACTATTATACAATTATGTGGATGTTTAATCTGTGTTATCAGTGCTATTGCTTTGACACATCTATCTGTTTCAACAGGAAGATGTTCAACAGCACCCAACGCCAGCACACTAAGTCATCCTTATTTAATTTGGTTTATTGGTAGTTTCTGTTTTGGTATCGGTATCGGATTGTCATCAACATTTTCAGGCACTTTGTTGACACCACATATCAATTCAAATCTGTTCTCCGCGCATTCATATAATATTCAATTAGCTTATTATTTTGGTCAACTGTTGATGCCTTCTCTGATAGCTATGCTACATCATCAAGCGTTGTTTTGGAGATATTCATGTGTACTGAGTACAGCTGTATTATGCTTAAGTATTTTACTCAGCTGTACACTGATTGGTCATTTTATTAGTGAAACAATCAAGGAAAGGAAGGCGAAGCATGGAGATAGTCAATTGAGGTTATTACTCAATCATAATAATCAGCATCAGGAAAGTCGAAATCATCGTGGAACAAGAACGAGTTCAGATCATTCAGATCAATGAGTGATTGCCATTATAATTAATAATAATTTTTTTGTTATTACTGATTTTATTACTATTATTGTTATTAGTAGTATTAGCAATAGTGGTATGTAAAATTCCGTGGATGTCTTTCAGTGTGTGTGTGTGTGTGTGTGTGTGTGTGTGTGTGTGTGTGGTTCATTCCATTGTGGTAACACTTAATTCTAAGTGATATTTTGCTTAGGCATATGTTGATTAGATTATGTAATAACTTGATTGATTGCATTTTATCCCTTAATTGTTGTTTCTCTGGGATTGTTGTTATGATACTATTTGGTGTGTATGTGTGTGTGTGTCGGGCGGCGGGGGTTTTTGAATTGTGTGAGTGAGTAAGCCAACTCTAACTAGCTGTGTTTTCTTTTCATTCATTCTAGGGATTGATAGTTAGTTATTCTATGTGCAATTTTTTTTTTGTCTTTTTCGTTTGCCTTGTGTTTTTTGTAAAATTACTTTTTTTTGACAAATGAAAATGTGGGGTACCGTTGACTTCTGTTATTATTACTATACAAGTTTGATCGCTCACCAAAATCTGAAATTCTAATCCTAACAGGCTCACCGCTTAGCAGCGACTGCCTGCCTATGCGATGAAGTTGTCTGAAGTCCTCTAGCAGGGCGGTGGGGGGGGCGGGGCGTTGGGAATCGTGACCAACTTGGTTGTATTTGAGCGTAGATACTTGGGATAAGATGCGCATCGGCTAGTCGTTGCGTAATATATGTATTTCGCGAATTTGTAGAGGTTATAAAATAATAGCTAAGTAATAAGAAGACGTAATTCGTCTGAATCGTGTGTGTAATGTGTATTTACGCGCACAACACATTACGAACAATCTGATCCGTCACACACACGGACTTGTCATAGGAATATATATTCATGAAATTAATAAAGAGTTAGGAGGTGAGAAAATAGACAAGTTAGGTCAAGTTAAAAGGACATATTCAAGGTGAAAAAAACAATGAAGATCACTAAACCAAATAGCAGAGGTATTAGTGTGGTGAGAGCTGGCTACTAGCCAAAAATTGATAGACAGTATTTTACGTCAAGCTTTATGTCCCCAATATTGGTCGTGAGAAAACAAAGACTTTGCGTAGGCGGATACAGTTAGCATAGAGATGATTTGACATTCAAGAAACAGCCACAAAGAGATGATAGATTAACGTTCAGAGAGAAACCACCAATCAAAAGTCTGTTTTTTTTCTGCTAATAAAAATGTATAAATATGTGTTGATTTCTTTAATAAAGGATCTGTTGTCTGGCCCTTGTCTTCTGTTGTTACAATAGTACATCTGTCCCGGCTGATATCAAAACAAAATTTACCAAGGAAGGTTTAATGTGATGACGAATTGTTGCTTTGATCGCATAAAGGTGGTTTAAACTTTCTAATTGCTAGGGCTTCCACAAACTTTAAGATGCGCCCCAAACACGTTTTATAGATAGATATAAAGGATCTGTTAACGTCAATTTTATGTCCTGTCTCTATAATATGTTTCGCAATAAAAGAGCTAGGTCTCCTGTTCTCACCGTTAATAGGTTCTGAAGATTCCATTTGTTTCTGAAGCCATTTAGGAATATGCTTTGAAGCCAGCCCTTACTTGCAGAGATCGATAAGTCCTTCCTATGTATGTGTGTCCACACGTACATTCGAGCAGAATTTATTTCTAGCAAAAATGCACGTATGAATTTCAGTAATACTGTCATCAGGTATTTTTTTTATTCTCCGCGAGGTTCAAGGACACCATCCTCAAGGAGTCGAACCCAGACCTCTAACACATTGCTCTGCCAAGCATTCTACCACTGACGATTACTCTCTACACATATCGTACCACTGTAACAACAGAAGACAAGGGCCAGGCAACAGATCCTTTACTAAGGAAATCAACACATTTACAGATTTTCATGTACATTATTATACATCATTGTTAGCAGAAAAACACAGACTTTTGATCGGTGGTTTCTCACAGAAAGTTAACCTTGCATCTCTTTGTGACTGTTTCTTGAATGTCAGGTCATCTATATGCTAACTGTATCCGCCTACGCAAAGCCTTTGCTCTCATCTTTCTCGTGACCAATATTGGGGACATAACAGTGACGTAAATTACTGTCCACCAATATGGCTAACAGCTAGCTCTCACCACACTACTATATAATGGCGCAATATACGCAGACATTCAGAATGGCTTATTAGAAATTGAGTGAGGCATAACATCATAATGGAGTTTAATTTGTAAGTATAAAGTTGTAGGTATTTGATGAATGCATTTTTTTCATGAGCCAATATCATTTTAAAAAAACTTTTGAAATATATAAATTACTGGACAGTTGTTTCCTTCTCGTTTGGAACTATTCAGGAAGTCTGCACTGATGTTACGAACCATCTATCTATTTGTAAACGATAAGTTATGATCGTTATAGTCTACCAAGTTGAATGGGAGGACAGATTCTCACTTATTATGGTGGCAATCGATCTGTCTGTTTTCGACATAAAACTTTGCACCGATGTGCACTAGTTCAAGTCGCCACACTCCACTCCATGTAGCACACAAATCAACACAAGAAAGTAGCAGAAATGCATAGTAGAGACAGTAAACAGAGGTGTGAGACAAAGGAATAGTAATAACGAGGAACAATATAGTTTCATTTGAAATCATTAGTCACAATGAGTGGATGCATCTGCACCGGCCAGCCAGCCGTTGAGAACGATCATTTTGAGCCATATCACCAATTGTTTCCAACCACTGGTTTTTACTATCTGGTGGACACCAGCCAGTCAGTCAGGAAGTCTACACATTCCTACGTGACTGGCTGGCTGACTTAAACTAACTGTTGTGGATTTGGCTGACTGATAAAGCCATGTCTTGGTTTGACCACCACTGGCTAGCTATTTTCCAGCCTGACCCTATGTCATCTAACATTTCCTGTTGTCGAGGAAGGCGATGACTAGACTAGGTATACATAACACATGTCTTAACCATCTCATTCAATGCAGTTTCTTCACAGCCTCGTCGATTGATTTCTCCTCTCACCTACTTAGCACTCGACGGACGCCTAACCTCGATATTGCTCACCTTATTATATCACTTCACACGGGAGATAGAACGCAGACACCTATGATCCAAGACAGCTAATCTTTTGATGTCTTCCAATCTCAATGGCCAGGTCTCACAGCCAGCTGTAAAGGAGAACGGGCGGACTGATGAGCAGTACACCCGCCCTTTGGTCGATAGTCAATTATCACATCTACGCCACAGACGGCGTACACTGGCATATGCGAAACTAGCCCTCTGTATCCGTGCTGAGATTTCGTCAGAGATCAACCCGTTGACGTTGGCTGATTGTACTTCCCAAATAAGTGAAGCGGTCAACGTGCTCTACCACTTCACCTCCCATCTTTTAATCTAGGAGTCAGTGTAGTCCAGTCATGTAACATTATCTTGCATTTGGCGGGAGTGAATCGCAGATTGCAGCTTAAGGTGTTCAGAAGACTCTGCTGGATTTCGTCAGCGTTCTCGCCTAGAAGGACTATATCCTCTGCATATTTTAAGTCAAGGAGATTATTTCCTGGTGGCAAGTCAATCCCTGAGTCTCTGAGGTGAGTTATGGTTAAGTCCATTAGTACATCTGTGATGAAATTGAATACAAATGGGTATAATGCACTGGCATCCCTGACGGATACGACTGGTCGTCACCACTTCAGATGACAATTCGCCGTAAGCTCTCACCTGGCTACATGAGTTCGAGTGGCAATCGATGGCTTCGACACTATGGTGCGAATCGATAGTTGTTATAATTTTTTTAACGAAACATTTGAATTGAACAAGGTGACTGAATTAATCATCAGATTAGTCTCGTAACCTGAAGGTCCTGAGCTTCCATTTCTGGTGTGGTTATGGAGTTAATCTATACAAGCCAGATAGAGAAACGTGAATGGTAGTTATTAAAAAGACGATTGCAGCGGAGAAAATTTTCTTTTCGATGAAGTCATCATCTAGGCTGTACATTCGTCAGTTTATATCAAATTGATGGGAAAGTGCCAGAATAATATCCGGTTAATTAGGAATTTAAATGCCATAATAAACAGGGGGAAGGATAAAACTCAAACAAAGTAGCATCATAATTACTAAGAAGATTGACATATTGTGCAATTGGGAATTAGAAATGTAGAAATAACAAAAATAGACAGGATGTTTGGATAAAAAAACTAATTTGATGAATAATTGTTTACGCAATCAGGGATTACAAATGTAGAAATAGTAAAATGACAAAGTAAGCACGAAGTTCGGGTATGAAAATATGGTAGTGCAAACAGGGATTAAGACAAACTTAAAATAACATGCCTAAACAGGAAGTTTACATAAGAAAGGCGATGGGATGGTCATTAGTAAAAAAATTTACTTGTTTATGATGGCCATGGCAGGGACAGGGTTAGATGTATTTCTTTTGGATACAAAGCGTGGGTTTGGGCTTTCGGATAGCTAGCGATTTGGCTATGCCCAGATATCTTGATTTCACTCCTTTTGATAGGTTTATACTGAATCTTGTATATTAATTTGAATGATTTTTCGAATGACGCTGAATGTCCTGAATTGACCAGATGTCACTGAACTGTATACACTTTTTCGGTCTCCTTTTACTAGCCAGGATGAGTAGTGTTCATGAGCGCGTTTTTTAAATTGGCGAATGGTACAGCCATGATTGCGTAAACAATTATTCATCAAATTAGTTTTTTTTATCCAAACACCCTGTCTATTTTTGTTATTTCTACATTTCTAATTCCCAATTGCACAATATGTCAATCTTCTTAGTAATTATGATGCTACTTTGTTTGAGTTTTATCCATCCCCCTGTTTATTATGACATTTAAATTCCTAATTAACTGGAGATTATTCTGGCACTTTCCCATCAATTTGATGTAAATACACGAATATACAGCTTGGTTGACGGTGATTTCGTCGAAAAGAATCGTGAATGTGATAGAATGTAGCGGTGTGGGTATCAGGGTGGAGGGGATGAGTCGGTGGATGGGTTATAGCAGGGTGACAATGAAGACTATAGCAGCAGCAGCAACAACAGCGAAGTGAGGACACCATTTTGATGAACAGTAGTCAGAAATGCGGGAAATCTGCTACCAGTTCACAACTAATGTATCATAAGCATTAGGTGAATATAGCAAATCAAATTCCTACACAATTTAACTATTCAAAATTAATCCGATAATCTCAAGCGACTGATTGCAGGACACAGTTGCATGGAGTTCCAGTGTGAAGTAGTGATAGGGCGGGTGGTGGTCCACGCGGTCGTCACTGAGGAGAATCACGAACTGGTAGAAAAGTTAGAATTCATCGGCCATTGAATCAGATCCACTTCCTAGTGGTTGAAAGGCCTAGGAGTTTGCTTGCCTTGTAAGCTGGAGGTCGTGTTTTCGGATCCTCAAGATTGGTACATACTGCCGTACTGCCTCCTGAACTAGGGTGAAACACTTATCTGGTATTCTCAGATGGTTTTCAATGATTCTCTAATTGATATCAATCCGCTGAAACAAATCGAATGCCTACAAGCAAACAAATGTCAGAATAAAATGTATCCTAATTAGTGAGGAGTTAAAACTGACAAGTCTTATAAGAAAACTAACACAGTTGCCTGCTTCAATAGTAGTGATCGTTACTTGTTTTTTGAAGTGAAAGCGAAATGACCAACTAGAGGTCGAAATTTAGGTATATATATTCAAAATGTATTCTACACAAAATGACAAAATTACTGCATGACTCTATATGCTACTGGATAATTTAGATGAGTAGTTGGACAACACTCACATCAACCAGTATTGTTTGCTAGCCAGATAGATCGAAGCACTTAACTGCCTCTGCTATGGTTAGAGTTCGAAATCGATTTATTATTGTTCCCTTGGGTTCCTAGTGGAACACAAGGCTTCAACTCCACGTCTCCACTTGCTTCTGTCTTCTCCTGTACTTTCCACCTGCATCCATGGTACTCCATACTGTTTCAACTCCTCTTCACACGATCTCCTCCATGTCACCCTTGCATTGACGTCCCACTCGCCGCTTCCCTTTCGGCCTGGTTCCACTCGAGCAGTGGCCTGAGGTGTGCGCGATGTCACCCAGCGGCCTCCTCCTCGGCGAGTGTCCAATCCATCTCCACTGTATCCTTCATATTTTTTGAGGATCGGTTTGTTCTTGTTTGGTTTGCTTGTTCCCATAGTTTCTTGTTGGTGATTCTTTCCGGCCCGGCCATCTATCTGATCTTCATTATAGATCTAGCGAAGACAGTTGTTTTCTGCAGCAGGCTGTTGGAAATATTCTTTGTGACCCGTCCGCCAATTTTCTCATCCGTATAGAAGAACTGACTGACTTTACCACGTTTGTATTGAAAATCCGATAGCAGTAGTGTACCCGGTTCAACTCAACTACGAGAGCTGAATCGTTTCAAGCCACTCGATCTCTGGACAGCTACTCGGGAGAACTCGTAATACATTGATTAAGTCATATTCATGATTTAAAATTTACACAGTTCAAGGTGGTGAAATTTCACCGCAGTTTCTTTTGGAATCTGATGGCTAAATAGTTTGAGCTCTTCTTGATAACATAAATGGCAATCAGTCACTAGTATATGTAACGTCATGCATCTATCTATGCTTACCTTCTTCATTACTTTAATTGAATTTAAGATTTTCCCGTCGATTGATTCGACCGGAGTGCTCGGTCTTAGGTAGACATGTCGGCTTCTTGTGCAGATGCTTCGACGATGTCTGGACATTTAATTGGAATTTAATTGGTAGATCGTGACTAGCAGCGGAATCCAGCTTGATGCACATTTCTTCATATTTGGGATTCGTCAGCTAGATGTACCTGCATTTCCCAGTGTGTGATGATGTTCCCACGGAGGCTTGAAACTAGTGCCCATAGTTTCCAACGCCAAAGCGTTATCCTTGTAGATCACTTGGGCCACGAGAGCCACCTCTTGTGCAACGGGTCATATTGATTGAATTCGTTAATTAATTAATTAATTAGGGTTCAAGCCTCGGTGGGAACATCATCACTCACTGAGAAGTGCAGGTACATCCAGATGAGGAGTTCCAAATAGGACTGAATGCGCATCCTGGATTCGACTGCTAGTCACCGTCCACCAACTAAATACTTCTTGATTATTTTTCATGGTGTCAAGTAGATCGTATCAGTTGGTTAGTCTTGAATAACATCGATTTCCAAAGGAAACTTCAGTGAAACTCCACGTTGAACCGTACAAATTGTGAATTTGAAAAAGAAGTTATTTCTGTTGGTTAGCAAGTGACAGACATGCCTATTATGAGTAACTTTTCCCATACATGACTTGTAAACTAGATATTTGATCGTAACGTACCTTCAACGTTTAGGTGTTATGACCGAAACTGCGACCTGGTAGACACTATAAGTGTATACTAACTTAATGCGCTGGCTAATCTGTCCTGACTGCACGTCAACAACAACAACAATAAGACACTGCTGGCATGCGAAGACAAAAGAAAAGACTGGACGTTGAGAAGAGAGCTTTTACTGTCTCCAAACAACAATCAAAAAGGACTGACAACGCTTGCGTATATATATGTTTAAAGTGACCCTGAAAATTACTTATGTCACTAATGAATTAAACTAAACAACCAATTCAACCGACAAATTGACGCGGTCGCGATGGGTTCACCTCTAGGACCCATTCTAGCAGGCATCTTCATTGGCTTCCTCGAACAGATGTGACTGAGTGACGCTATCAATGAAGCAACATACTACCATCGATACGTCGATGATACTTTTGTTGGTTGTAAGGACATGAGTCAGGCATCCGTACTATTTGACCGCTTAAATGAGGTCCACCAAAGCATTAAATTCAACATGGAATACGAACACAACGATGAGTTCAATTTTTTGGACCTAAATGTAAAAAGAAGAAACGATAGAACGGTCGAAAAGTCCATCTACAGAAAAGAAACTTGGACCTGACAATACCTTCACTACAACAGCCTCTGCCCTATGAGCTATAAGCGTTGATTAGTAAGGACATTGTACAACAGGGGCAGGAAGTTATGTTCACCTAACAAGGTAGAAAAAGAATTAAGCTTTATTGAAAAATGTCTTAAGGAAAGCAGGTATCCAAAAGGATTTATCCTAAAGTACAGCAAAGAAAGACATGAGAAAGAGAAGTATCCAACAGTTGAGAAGAAAAAAGTGTTCATTTACCTCCCATACAAAGGAGAAACAGTATTGCAAAATTTAAAGAGGATGAAAGGAGGAGCAATAAAGAGATGCTTCCCTGCAGCCAATCTGGTGACACTATACAGTACTACATGCTCTATAAGCCAATCGAAACTGGATAAGTACCCTGCCGGTGTTACTTCCAGCTGCATTTATAAATTTACGTGTACCTTCGGCAGCAAGTACGTTGAAAGGACAGAAAGAAGGGCTTCTATCCGGTTTTCAGAGCATATTCTGAGAAACTAATGCTTAAAAGGAAGCAGATATTTACAAAGTGCAATTATCAGACACCCACCATGTGGATACGAGTGGTCATTTTGTCGACATTTCTAAATCCTTCAAAATATTAAACATACAAAGGACAACGAATCTACTACGATTTGCTGAAGCAAATGCAATCAAACGTCATAGACCAAACTTATGCATACAGAAAGAGAGTGTGGTTAATCTCTCACTCCCTTGGTAACCACATCACTTTCATTACACTGATTAGTCATACATACTAGTGGGCTCAACTCACTAAGCAAGTTTTCAGATTGATGAACTTTGACCTTCTTGAGTTGCCCTGTTGACACTGTTTATTGGATTTTTTTGTCTTCTCTCACCCCCCTTTTTTCTTCTTTCATAGTTTGACAGTATATAAATTGATGGTGACTTAAACTATAAATTGTAATACTTATATTCCAGATGCGTTCACCTTATAATGTTTTCTCTATTACCTTTCAAACAATGAAGTATGAAATGTTATTATTATTATAACCATTGTGATTTCCGGTAGTTTGCAGCTGATGAGAACCTGTGAAATAGAATGATGGCATCATTTTATACTGCAGATCTGGTCTTTCTTTCTCTATCGCAACCAATAAGACTTGAAAAGTCATAAGTAGGGTGAGAGGAAATTAGGTCATAAATCAGTAGGTGTGGTGAGAGAAAAACAAACAGAAATGTAAGAAATATCATTAGGTCAGCAGATTTCTATTGGTGTATGCTAACCAATCCAACATAGTTTTGATAAATAAGTGGTGTTAAGCGAAGAGATACTCTTTTCAACGATATTCTCAAGTTACACAACACGTCGTCCTAGCAATATAATGAATGTTTCCGAAGATGTGTAATTAATAATTGACTGGTTTCATAGTACTTTTTTCCTTCACGTTCCCCAGTGGAACATAGGGCCCCAAGCTAGACTCTTGAACTTTCTGTAGCAGTGTTTATTTTACAGGATGGGGTTGCTAGTCTCATGCCCAACCTTTCCTCTTTACCAGCATTATTTTTGGCTTAGCAAGGTAAAGGAGTGCGTCGGTTGCCGGGGATCGAACCCCGGACCATGTGCATGGTCGACGAGCGTCCTAACCGCTGCGCCACCGACGCACAGTGGCTTGATGGTCTACGAGCTCGCCTTGTAACCAGAAGGTCCTGGGTTCGTACCCCGGTGGGTGCGTACTGCTGAATAGTCCCAAGAGACTAGGATGAAACAGCTGTCCAGGTTTCAAAGCAGAACTTTGTAAGTAAGTTCAGCAATTCGAATTGACAAACTCCTTGTATCACACAAAGCAAATACAAAAGAGACGAAGAAGGGATTTCGAAAGAACGACAAAAAGCAGAAATGTGAAGTAGAAAGAATAGTAGCATTGAAAAACACAAAGGGTTCCATTGGCTGTGGCTAAGATAGTGAGTCAATGCATCTAAGCAACTGAAAACGTTTTCCAGCCATATCACCTCTTGTGAACAGTAAAGAGAGGTGTGAGACAAAGGAGTAGTAATAACGAAGAACAATATAGTTTCATTTGGAATCATAAGTCACAAGGAGTGGATTCATCTGAGCCATCACTGGGAACGATTTTGAGCCATATCACCATGAGTTGTCTCCAGCCTTCATTGATTTTTACCGTCCAGAGGACCCCAACGACGAAGTCTACACCTTCCTACGTGACTGGCTGGCTGGCTTAAACTAAATGTTGTGTATTTGATTGACTGATGAAGCCATGTCTTGGTTTGACCACCACTGGCTAGCTATTTTCCAGCCTGACCCTATGTCATCTAACATTTCCTGTTGTCGAGGAAGGCGATGACTAGGCTAGGCATACATAACACATGTCTTAACCATCTCAGTCGATGTAACACCTTCAAAGCCTCGTCGATTGATTTCCTCTCCCACCACCTACCTAGCACTCGACGAACGCCTAACCTCAATATTGCTCACCTTATTATGCCACTTCGAATAGAGTGAATGCCTTGATCAGTACAATGTATTTTTTCGGCATTGCCTTTACTGCCAAGCATCGCCAGAGTACTTCTCGGTCGACAGAATCGAATGCCGCCTTTATGTCAAGGTCGGGATATCACCGATTCCCTCATGCTATTAGTTCTTACCATCTGGAAGACCCCAACCTGTGAATAAGTCGACACTTACCTACGTGACTGAAATTCACTGTTAACGATTTCACTGACTGATGAAGCCATGCCTTGGTTAGACCCCCAATAGCTCTTTTCCAGTCTGATCAGTCGAGCCAGCTTACGCTATTCAATGAGGAGTGTAAGGGCTAACTAAGCATGTGCAACACATGTCCTAGGTGTCTCAATTGATGTAGCTTTCATCGATTGGCTTACCCACCTTACCTAACAAGGCACATAACGTCAATAATTCAATTACTCACTGTATTATAACACCTAACATGGGAGACGGAACGCAGACACCTATGATCAAAGACTTTCAGCTGGCCTTTTCATATCTTCCACTTTCCTTTGTCGTGTCTCACAGCCATCAAGGTGGAGAAGAGAGCAAACAGCTGAACAGTGTCCACGTTCTTTAATCGATAGCCATCTAAATATCATATCTACGCCAAAGATACTTTAAGTTGGAAATACCAGACGAGCTTTCTGTATCTGTGGTGAGATTTCGTTAGCGATCAAGCCATTACGGCTGATGTGACCTCCAAAATAAATGAAGTAGTCAACACGCTCCTCCAAACATTTCACTCTCTATCTTCAAATTAGAATTCGATGTAGTCCAGTTGTGGAACATTATCTTTTGATATTTGACAGATTTGAATCGCATTTCAAACATTCGAAGATTTCTGTACATTATGTTAAGTAGACTAAGCATTTTGTCAGAGTTTTCACCTAGATGAGGAGATCTATATTATCTGTATATTCACATGACTGTGTTTTGGCAAAAAGTCATTTCCATGAGTCTCTCTGAATGAATTGAGTTAGGGTTCATTCCATAAGTACGTTTATGATGAAGTTTTAACAGAAATGGAAGCAGTTTCAGCCACTGAGTAATACAGTTATACCAGATCGAAACTGCAATAAAATCTAACAACAAGTAAATTGAGTTTTTTTTATTACTTCACGTTTCCCGAGGAACATAGAGCGGCTTCAAGCTAGAGGCTTGAAGTTTCTGTAGCAGTGGTGTTTATTTTCACATGATTTGGTTGCTAGCCTCATACCTGACATTTCCTCTTTACCAGGTTTTTAATCCTGGCTTAGAGAGGTAAAGGAGTGAGTCGGCCGGGAACTATGTCCATGGTCGGTGAGCGTCCTAACCGCGGTGCCACCGACGCAATTGACTGATGCAACATAACTGACAGGCGTCAGTATAAGGAAAATTCACTGAGGGTTAAGATCAGTGTCATGAGAAGCAGAAATCTACCAGTGAAAAATATAAAAGAAAGTATTAAAATTTGAAAATTAGGATTGGCAAGTGTTCCCCATATCAAGTGTGTTGAGATTTCGTTGTATGCAGACTTCAAGATTTAACAATATGGACTACAATAGCCTCTACAGTTTGAAGAAATGTGGTTCGTAAACTTTCGGCAAGATTTAAATAAAGCAAGAACAATTGTGGTTTGTGCAGAATAAAATGGTATCATCATTTATTTCGTTGGCTTCGCATCAGCTGCTTACAGCCTAAATAATCTATGAGGTTTAAGTACAAAAACGTTTTAATATACTTGCAAATTTTAATGTTGTCAGTTGATAGTAACTGCGGGAGCAGTTACATTGGGAGAACAGAAAGAAGGGTACACCTCCGATTTTCTGAACATGTGCCGAAAAGCCCACGTCTCAATGGAACAAATTCTTATAGTAGCGCTATTACCAGACATCTCCTCGACACGGGTCATGAGGTGGAAATCGAGAAATCCTTTAAAATTATCAATAGACAAAGGAGCTCCATTCTCCGCAAGTTTGCCGAAGCAATTTCTATCAAACGCTTGAAACCAGATTTATGTGTTCAGAAAGAAGCAGTTATTATCTTTCCTTGCCTTGGTAACTGGATGTCTTTATTCTCTCATCCGATTACGCAATCTTTGTCTTTTACCTCACTTTTTTATAATCTTTAATTTTGCTTGTCTCTTGTTTCTATGATTTGAGTTGAACTCAGTACACTGTCACCTAATTTATTAGTCACTCTGCATCTTACTCACCTCTCGTCTATACTACGTAACTCCTTTCCCATTGTATGCATACATTTTTTTTGTTTAAGCTTTAACTGCCTGTGTAAAACTACGTCAGCGCAATTTTCTGAGTAGTGTTTACTAATTGTGGAACTTTTGTCAACTGACATCATGAAAAAGAATTTGCAAGTATGTTAAAACGTTTCTGTACTTAAACCTCATAGATTATTTAGGCTGTAAGCAGCTGATGAAAAGCCAACGAAATAAATGATGATACCATATTATTCTGCACAAACCATAATTGTTTTTGCTTTATTCAAATCCATCAAGGGGGATTAATGCATGAAGTTTGGCAAGATTTCCATACAGTTACATAGATAAATCTTAAACTAGCAATTTATTGACCATATTATTAGCTGTTATTGTTAGCCATTCATGAAGAATTCCGATTGAAATACATGGGAAATCGAAACAAAGCATCCAGTGAATAGTCTCTTTCCAATGGATTTATTATCAAGTAATGCTATTGTATATATATATATATATATATATATATATATATATATATGATTTTCAAGAAATTATATTCCGTTATGCGTCGGTGGTACAGCGGTAGAGTGCTCGCCAACCACGCATCATGTGGTCCGGGGTTCGATCTCCGGCCACCAACGTACTCCTTTACCTCGCTCGTTAAGCCAGTGGTAAGTCTGGTAAGGAGAGAAGGTTGGGTATGAGGCTAGCAACCCCATCCTGTAAAAATAAAAACCACTGCTACAGAAACTTCAAGCCTTTAGTTTGAAGTCACAGTATGTTCCACTGGAAAAGTAATGGAATTAAAAAAGAACATTTTTTTAATATTCCTCACGGAGGTTTAAACAAAAGTGTGAATAATAATTTGGTGGATGGTGACCATCATCAGTGGAAACCAGCTGGATATGCACTTCTTCCTCTTTGAGACTCGTCCGCCAGCTGGATGTACCCGCATTCTTTTGTAAGTGATAGTGTTCCCCCCCCCCCGCACTGAAGCATGAATCCAGTACTCATGGTTTCAAACGCCAAAGCCTTGTTGCTAGACTAGTTGGACCATGAGAGCTACCTATTATGAATACATGAAATGAAAAGAGCATTAAATAAATATGGCTAGAGAGGCAGTCAGAAACAAACTCACTTCTGACCAAGAACTCCAACTTAGGACAAAAGTGTTACTTGAGAACATAATGCTGGGAATGCAGCTATGTCTGACTTCCACAAGCAAGGGGAAATATACAAACAAACTGAGGGAGTTGCCATGGGATTACCAAAATCCCAAGTTGTAGCAGATATATTCATAGATAGGTGGGAAAACATGGCGATTGAAACGTTCAGCCCCACCCACCCCAAAAGTATGGTGAAAGCATGAGGTAGATGACACATTCATTGTATTTAGAGCACAAGATATAGATAGATTTTCTGAACACATCAACTTGAAGGTAGAGGCAATTCAATTCACTTATCAATTGGAAAATCAGGAAGGGGAGCTCCCGATGTTAGATTGCAACGTAAAAAGCAAATAAGATGGAAAGTTAAACACTAGAGTTTACGGGAAACCAACACATTCAAACAGATATTTGGACTTCCGATCATCCCATCCTATGTTAGTGCAAAAAATAGGATTGGAACACAACAGCTAAGTAGTACCAAGGAAAATCTAAGACAAGAGGTGATACGCATAAAAGAAGCGTTGAAATTTAATAATTAACAGGATAAATTAGTCAGCAAATATGTAAGGAAATGTAAAAATATAATAAATAATGATAGTAGCGAAAGTGATGACAAATAATAGTGATAAAAATAATATTGATAATTATAATAATGGTAATAATAATAATATTAATGACGACACCAACAATAAGGAATCTAAATCATCAGTAGTAATTCCATACAAGGAAGGAACCTCGGAAACCACCTTACGCAGAATTCTTAACAAGGCAAGATGAATAAAAGTGGCTGCCATTCAAACCAACCACAAACTCAATTAGAAACAAGCTTTGTCGATTAAAGGATCAATCCTGTGGAGCCTTTAAAACAAAACAATTTAGTTTATCTAATACCCTGACTGCTGGAATGATTGTCAGGTCAAACTAGTAGAACAGGGGCAGTCAGTTAGACTAGCCGAACATAAAAACCTAGCAAAATCTAGATTGGTTGACCCGAATAAGATAACAAGAAATCTAGAGAATAGTTCAGCTGCACCACTCATTACATGCAATTACACACAAACATGGGATAGGATGGATGGGATAGGATGACAGTGTTAAAATCCAATGTCACAGGGTGAGAAGGAGAGATTGATAACGGAGGCTTTGTTTATCGAATCAAGTGAGTAAAATACATGTAATAGGATTGATTCAACACCTGTCCAGTCGGATATCTGGGAAATTCTACTACCCCTACGACAAATAGGAGAAGACAAAGAAAACTATAAAACTCAAGTTTCGAAGACGTATTACAACTGGTGATATGATTATGAACCAATAAATTGTGTTCGAAACCTCGTCATCCAGTAAATAATACTGTTTCCCTGTGTGATATATCTAATAAACAAACTAATAAGAAATTACTTACTACCACAGTGCCCAAGTTTTACACAGATATTAGGATGAGATGCAATTAAAATATTTGTGATTATAATCGGTTCAATATCCAAGGCTAAGTGGCAAAACAATAATGTCATATACAGAATAATAATAATTCATAGGATGTGCAGATGTTGGAAGTGGGGGCGGGGGTTATATATTATGGAACTAGTAACTAGCAAATGAAAAAAAACGTTACATAACATAATGTGAAATGTTTGATCAGATGGAATTTAATGTTGCAAAAAAAAGAAAAGAATTGTTGATTTTGAATATCAAGTGGGACGAGTAAAAGCATACCGAAAATAGTTCAAAGTGAGGATAATAATAGTAACGACCGGCATAATAGAAGGGTGGAGAGTATAAAACTGAATAAACAAAATGAAAAATAGGTAGGGACAAAATACGGTTAAGGATTACCATAATTTAGCATAGACAGATTAAGATCATAAGAGTTGAAGGATGTGGGGAACAAACATTTTTCTGTGTAGAGAGATCTGCCTTTTCCGTTTTGGTGGTCAAACCCTTAACAACATAAATGAGTTGGATAGGTGATGATATGAATGTATCCTTTGCGCCTTGTAAATAACTTTGAAAGAAGAGGTTACGCAGATAAGATCGTCAGTATCAACCACATATGTTCAATTACTGAGCTTCTTATAACCCGCCCCCCCTCGCACTTCTACCTCTGCGTAACTAGGTATGATAGTGTCATTGAAGCGTTATTGACAAAGCCCAAGTCAAACGATCCATATACCTGGCTACATATGAGGAGGTGAATTGAGATAAACTCACACAAAGTTGGTCAGCTGAGGGATCTCGCTCTTCAGGGTTTTCGAAAAGTAATGGTCGACTAGAAAACTCTATTGTCATCGATACTGCAAAGAATTTCCCCATTCAGAGACTGTGAGATCTTTCTTTTAAGGATCTGTGGACAGCCAAGTCACCTTTGAATTCCAGATCAATGTACATCGTCTTGATTACAGACGCTGAGTCACACTTCATAGGTTTTGACGTTAATATTTTTGTCTGTAAAACATGGCAGGAATCTACTTTCTGTTAGGATTTTTCTTAGAGGACTTAACACGACTTTCACAACATCAGGACTGCATATACTCTGAATGCGGGCAGCAATTGACCGAATCACATTTCGTTTTCTACCAATGGCTACTGAGCTGTAGAAATTTGTCTGTTGACCACAAGTCGAACTCTTCAGAGTCCCATCAATCTCCCTTGATAAGTTAACATCGGAGAAAATGAATGCTATACTCGTTTTCAATATCGTGTGTGAATTCCATCACTGGATAGCAACCAATAAAATGAGATAAACACTACAACACTTGTCAAAGTAGGCGTCCCTTTCGAGTCGGAATCTAAGAAGTAAATTAGCTGTGAAAATGCATGCTATATATATATTCTTTCATATCGAAGCATGCAGACAATAACAGACACGAATTTGATTGGCAAAATATATTAATTTGAAATAGATGAAACATCAAAAAGGCCATTGAATTTCCTATAAGCCTGGTGCTTGATTGAATCAGCCAGAGATTAACAAACACTTTATTCTACCTACTAGAACTCGACCGACCCTAACCTCATTATTGCTCACCCTATACACTACCACTCACACGCGATGAGCGTAGCACCTATGATCATAGACATTAGCCAGCTAGGCTTTTCATGTCTTCCACTCTCAATGGCCAGGTCTTGCTCACAGCTAGTTAAGAAGGAGGACGGAGCGGACTGGTGAGTAGTACATCCACGCTTTGGCCGACAGCCAGCTACCCAGATATCACGTCTACTAAGCCAGAGACGGCGAAACTGGCATATGAGAAACTGGCCCTCTGTATCCTGCTGAATTCGTCAGAGATCAACCCTTTGGCGTTGGCTGATGTACTTTCCAAATAGGCGAAGGTCAACGTGCTCTACCACCTCACTCCCTATTTGTAAACTAGGAGTCAGTGTAGTCCGCCTGTAACATCATTTACATTTGATAGAGCAAATCACATGCCAAACATTCGTAGATTGCAGCTCAAGGTGTTCAGAAACTCTGCTGAGGGACCATATCATCTGCATATTCTAATTCAACGGATTATATTATTATTAGAATTAAATAATATTAAATGATATGGTCATGTTCTCTGAGCTGAGTGTTCGATTTAATTACGAAGCTTTCGTCAACCTTTAGACAGCATCTTCAGCGTATGTTTTAGTATAAAATGAACTTATTTGAACTGTCCGTGAATGATGTATATAATATATATATCAGTATCTCCTGACAAACATTGTCGGGACTGATTGTGAATTTACGTCTCTGCTGATCCTTTTTTATTGATTTGAATTTGAACTTTCTTTCATGGGATTTACAGGACTTTCATCATGAGCTGATGTTGGTTAGAGAACCATTTGGAAACCTGGGAGTACTGGATAGCTGTTTCTCTAGTCCTAGTTTGGGACTCTTCTTCAGTATGCACCCACCGCCAGGGTTCGAACCCTGGTTACAAAGCGACCTCGCAGACCATTAAGCCACCGGGACCCGATCCAATGGCCCATGAATTCTAACTTCTGCCAATTCATGACATAGCGTGACCCCTGACCAATGTCTTCGGCGAGTATTTATCCTCACACTCGACCAGCTGCACCCTACAAAGGACAAATACTTGCGGAAGACATTGGCTAGGGGTCGCGCTATGTCATGAACTGGCAGAAGTTAGAATTCATGGACCATTGGATCGGGTCCCGGTGGCTTAATGGTCTGCGAGGTCGCTTTGTAACCAGGGTTCGAACCCTGGTGGTGGGTACGTACTGAAGAAGAGTCCCAAACTTGGACTAGAGAAACAGCTATCCAGTACTCCCAGATTTTCCAATGGTTCTCTAACCAATGTCAGCTCATGATGAAAATCCTGTAACCAACCAAATCCCTACAAACCAACACTTAAATACTTTATTGTTAAACAAATTTACGAGCTAATAAAAATTAAATCTCATGAAAAGAAAGTTCAAATTCCAAATCAATAAAAAAGGATCAGCAGAGACGTAAATTCACAATCAGTCACGACAATGTTTGTCAGGAGATACTGATATATATATATATATATACATCATTCACGGACAGTTCAAATAAGTTCATTTTATACTAAAACATACGCTGAAGATGCTGTCTAAAAGGATGACGAAAGCTTCGTAATTAAATCAAACACTCAGCTCAGAGAACACGGCCATATCATCTAATATGTTGTTTAATTCACAATAATAATATAATAATAATCCCGTTGATTTAGAATATGCAGATGATATGGTCCTTCCAACAGAGTCTTCTGAACACCTTGAGCTGCAATCTACGAATGTTTGGCATGTGATTTGCTCCTATCAAATGTAAGATGATGTTACAGGACTGGACTACACT